>WAAF01003464.1:498572-593022 GCA_013400475.1 Tricholaema leucomelas | reverse complement strand
TTACCCACAGACTTTCTGTTTTAGCATTGCATAGAAGAAGGAGAATATGACTAAGAGTTCAAGGACTTGTCCTGCCCAGTATTAGCAGGGCTGACAGATTCCCTCCTCTTGATAGTGACTGTGAGCATGGGTTTTATTGTCAACCAATGTGCAGCCTCTGCCCTTGTTGGTAACATCTTTAATGCTGCCAGGTTCCCTGTGGCTGTCATGATGTAGGAAAGTTTCTCTCACATTCCAAGGTAAGAAAGCTTATTTTCAAACGACTTGCATTTGGAAGTGGAAGCTGTTAACATCTATGCTGCTTGAAGGTCCAGCAGAAGGACCTGCAATTGGGATGTTTTGACCTTGCTCTATGTGTGTCCTGTATCTGTTTTCTTATTAATTTGATCCTAATTTTGAGCTAAAGGAAGCTAGCAGGTGGCAGATCTGACTGCAAGAAAGCATGGATGCAAATTCAGGAACTCTGAAGTTTGAAAAGATTTCCCCAAAACAGGCTTCACTATCTTAATCATTTAATTATACTACATGTATATGACTCAGCATGCGCTGATCTGTATAAGTATTACATAATTTGTATTCATATCTGTGATGTAAAGTCAAAACTTGCCCAAAAACACCTAAAATGAGGCAAGAAGCTGGGTTTCACCTGATATTGTTAAAAATAATGCAGAGCCATATCACATTATTTGTCATTATGCAACCTCAGATAATAGCCATGCTGAACAAGCTTGGTTAGATTTAAAGGGCAATTTAAAACAAAACAAAATGAAACAAACCCAGAAGACTCTTGACTGTGTAAATACCTAACAACTGAAACATAATATTTTTGTTCTTTTCCCAGTGACTCTGGCCCAGATTCACTTTCTATTTAATGACAACTGATAATGTAACTTGCAATATCACAGCAAGATAAGATTAAGACCACTTTAGTTCAGTATTTCATATATGTAAACTTGAGATAAGCTAAATACTGTTATCGGATGCATCACTGGCAGTTATGAACACATTTACTACTGAGAACTTTAAGCAATGCCACAAAATTCAAATGTGCTGGACTTATTTATAAAGCTTGACTGAAACTAACCAGTGTTGGCTACAGACAGTCCAGATGCAAGAGCACCCACCTGAGTGTTCAACTTTGGAAAACTAAACCCTGCATTTAAAAGAAAAAATTGCTTCTTTCTGAAGCCACCTCCAAATTTGCCCTTTACTGTCCTTGAGCAGTTCCCTTCCTAGACATATTCAAGAACAAAACAAAGTTCTGCAAAGCAACACCAGAGCCTTTTGAGATGACCACATAGTGCTTGACTATTGCATCAAATATTTTTAACACTTCTCAGGTTAGGCAAATAGCTAAGATTTCTGCCACCAGTGCCAATTATCAGCATGGCATTCATTTATTCCCTTCCAGAAGATAAATATATGACTAATTTAACTCCTGAGGAAAGTGTTCATGTAGTCACTGTCCAACTGCAACAGCAAGTTTCTAACACCTCTCTTTCAGAACAAGTGTGTATGCATTTACAAACACAGAAGTTTATCACTCTATGCCAACACACAGAAGTGTATCTCTTTCAAATAAAGAGCAAATATTAGCTAAATAAAAAAAAAATTACTGGCACAGTACCTAACTCACATTAACCATCTTTATATTGGACATGTTCTTGGGCCATTCATGTCTCCAGTGGGATCAATTATCAACATCAACCCAAGGTACCCTGCTCTTTCATACTATAAATAATATAATTCTGAAGAAATGGATCAATAAAATTGCCTATGAAATCAGAAGATACATAAAAGACATTTCAGCAGCTCAGCTCACTGAGCAGGATTGGGTGACTGAACAATTTTGCAGAAATAGTACAGTAAAAAACCAACCACAGTTAAGTAGGCAGCTCCCAAGTAAAAAGAAACATATCTGTGCTATCAACGCAATGCTGCAAAGAATCAACAGTACTGTCTGCAGTATATGAACACCGTGGGCCTTTTGGTCTTGCTAGGTGCAGCTAAATCTACCAGTCTTTTCTGGGCTTTATTTTGTATCTATATGAGGAGTAGAATAGAATCAACCAGGTTGGAAGAGACCTCCAAGATCATCCAGTCCAACCTAGCACCCAGCCCTATCCAATCAACTAGACCATAGCACTAAGTGCCTCATCCAGTCTTTTCTTGAACACCTCCAGGGACGGTGACTCCACCACCTCCCTGGGCAGCACATTCCAATGAATTCCACCTCTATTCGAGGTAGTAAGGTAGCAGCCCCTGTTAACAAACAAGTCAGGGAGGCACCCTGTCCTGTTGTTAAATGATTGTCTTTTCCCCCACTTTCAAGGATATAAAGTACAATTTTCCTTAAGGTATACACAACTTTTGTGTTGACACATGCACATACAACTTGGCAGAGGTAAAATCTGGCTCTGCAATTTACCATTAAAGGTCAAGCAAAAAGAAAAGCTAAACAAAATTCAAAGCAAACTATAATAGGAGCAAAACAACACGTGTCTTTGGCAAGAGGCTTTCACATGAAAAAAAACATGAGAAAATAAACAGAAAGCACCAAAGAAAAAGCCTGAAATGACAAGCTTTATCTTCCAAAAAACTAAACCAAACAACTCAAATAAAATGTAAGAGCACCCAAACCCAGGGGACTTAATACACTACACTTTCAATGTGTAAGAACAAAAGCAAGAGATTGGATATGACCCTTTGTCGAATGTCACTTAATTAAAAAAAATAAGAAAAAACAACACTAATTATTAAATTGATATAGTCACAATAAATTTGTCTTGGGTGATATTTTTGACATAGTTTTATTCAGCAACAGATTTTAAAAAGGACAAGAGTGGAACAGCAGAAGATACAGGCAGAGGGTATTTTAGCATATATTGAGCACTGCAATAGAAAGTTACTTGATCTCCACATTACTACCAACAAGCAAATCTTCACTCTGCACATACAGAGCAACTTCATTTGTAAAAGTGGAAGAAAAGATAATGTATTTTCAAGGAGATTATAATGTCTTGTCATACAATATGATTTCATTTTCTTTTAAAGGAACCATTTTGCAGCCTGTACTTGGGTTCCTTCCAGTTCATGTATTTTCATTTGGTTTTGAGTCAAAAGTAGAGAAAGATGAATATTTAGACTTTAAGTGGGGATAGAATTATTCCAAATCATAGGAGATAAAATCCTCTGATGGCCTGCCCTGCTGCAGCAGTAGTGGTCTTATAAGAACATGAGTCTGGAGGATTCATTTTAATCCCAGCAACCGAAAGGAACACTGTTGTCTACACCCAACTACAGCGCTTTCTGACAATAGGCAAAGGGTCATCTCTCATGGTTAAGAACAGCCTGCAGTATAGATTTCATAATATAAGAAAAACGTTGGACATACTTGGATCTGACAAGATTGAGTCGGTTTTCGGCAAAAATTGGTCACAGCGGACTCCCTGGTAGCCCTCTTTGCACCTGAGAAAAAGGGGATAAATGACAAACATACGCATGCGGTAGTCAAAGGTTAATTTCAAAGTTGTAAAAATCATCTGAAATTCTCCCTGCTAATGCTGTGAGGGACCTGCATATTTACAGCTATTTCAGCTATTACAGAAGAAAAGTTATCGATGAAACACAACAGAAGCACAGAAAATAATTTGTGTTTCAAAGAATTCCCCTCAAACATTTTTATTGGTTTAGAAATCATGAAAAGAAACAGCACTTCAGCATAATCCTTCATTCAAATATCAATTCAGTGAAACAAGCATAGAAAAAAAAAAAACCTCTACAAAATTTGCAATGAAAGTAAATTCATTAGGCAACACAAAGATTTATAAAACTTTTGTACTGTACAGATTAACAACTTGTTTATCTTTAACTGTTTGAATAAGCAGAAGACACTTACCTACGTGTTAATTTTTAAGACTAATCTCTACTGTGCTTAAAACATAACATGTTTAGGCATAACAGACAACAGCAAGGCATTGTTTTTAAGTGGACAGTCTTACTTGTCTGGAGGATTAGATTTTAAAGCACATAAACTAGAACACCCTCCTGCTTTAAATAACAAGAACTGGCTTTGTCTGAGATTCTAATACTATTAATCCTGAAACCTTGCTTTGAAGAAATCTCATTTACTGCATTTGAACTGTTCTCAGAAGACTCTCATTTCAACTAAGCACATCAGAATCAGACCTTTAATTATTTACTCACCAAGCAGTTTTTTTCAGAGGAAAGTGATGGACACCTTAATTATAAATGATAGCAGCAGGGACTCTTTATCTCCCAAAGCTCTCACACATCATATAAACAATATGCCCAAATCAGCATCACCACCTTTCATTAAGACTGACAGCTGCAGCTTGAACGACGTGATAATGTCAGGAGCAGAAGTTATCTACTCCTTCACAATGTTTCCACTCTGGCATCTAAAAGATGCTTTTTAAACTGCTTTTGCTTTAATAAATAAATGCTTCTGTGAGAAGGGCATCTTGTCAGTATTGATACACTTCACAATATAAGCACACTTCTGAGTAGATATGTAAATTATAACAATTTCCATTGGGCTAAAAAACGTGGCAGAAGTCTACAGTAAGAAAAAGATATAAAACTACCCCACAGATATTATTTCAAAATCTCTCTTTTGGCCTTTCTCCAAGTGCTACTTTTAGAGATCAACTTCTTACTGGTAATCACCCATCTATGAAATCATTGACTGGGAAAAAATTAGTTCAGATCTTATAGCAGTGGTCATAAGTTATCAATGAAGGAATGCAGAATATTCAACCAAAATTATCCACTAGTCATATAAAGCGAGAAGCTTCCATATATTTAGACACTCCTACATACACCTTTTGCTTGATCATGAAATAGTAGAAGTTTCCTCATATCAAACAAACTCTTCTCCACAGTCTTAAGAAGACTTAGCAGACCTCATTTCAAAGCCTAAGAACATGGGTGGGGATATTCTTGTCTTTGAATTAGCATTTTCCATTAACTTTTGACATACATTTGTACCCGCATCAATTACTATTAACCTATCACAGACTTAAAATTCTTTGTGCTAAACTCCTGTTCCGCAAGTCATAAACATGTTCATCAATAGCCTAATTTCACAACTGAAAACTTTGATGCTACATGCGAGGATGAGTCACAAAGTGGTATCTCCTAGAAGAGCTGTACCAAGTGTTTATCAGCATGTGTCAATACCAATCAGACAGAAGCAGTCAGAGAAATGCCACGAGTACATTCATGCCAGGTGGAACAACTTTTTTCTTCCCTTCCCCTCTGATTGCCAACAGGCACATCTGAGTCAGAAGCTCTATCACCTTCCTTCTTCACATAACAGAACAGAACCTTTATACTATCTCACTTCACAACTCAGAAATAGTTTGCACCATTTTTTCCAGATGTCAGATGGTCCAGGTAATTATTTTTGGTCCAGCTAACTAACTTCTCATGCCAGAATTCAAGGAAAGAAATTTTGCTACTATTATCTGCTAGGGCAGATTTGGGGTTCAGTGGCCAAACCAAACTAAGAACCATAGTATGGTAGGGGTTGAAAGGGACCAGAAACATATCCAGGCAGAATTTAAAAGTCTCCAGAAGAGACTCCACAACCTCTCTGGACAGCCTTTTCCAACATTGTGTCATCATGAAAGAAAAAGGAGTTTCTCCTAAAGTTCAAGTAAAATCTCCTGTGTTTTAGTTCGTACCCACTGTTCCCTGTCCTATCACTGGCTGCTGCTGAAAAGAGCTCAGCCCCATTGTCATTTCCTCTATCCATTAGGTATTTATATGAATTTATAAAGATCTCCTCTCAGACCTATCTTTTCCCAGCAAAAGAGTCTCAGGTGTCTCAGCTTCTCCTTGCAAGAGATGCTAATCATCCAGTCCCCTGATCATCCCTGTGGCCCTCCACTGGACTCTCTCCACTACGGCTCTCTGTTTTTCAGTTTAGGAAAACAATATTTTATCTTGAAAAAATGACAAGAGGTGCTGTGGATATTTCCACCTTCCATTTAATATTTGAAAGCGTTACCAGTTCCAAATACAGCAGATGTTGATAAAGTTGATGGCCTCAAAAACTGTCTAATTGGAAACTCTTGTAACTGGTAAACTATCAGACCAGTACAAGAATCTAAGTTAGATGTACTTCCATATCTTTCTCTTCCTGACTTTGTAAGAGCAATAGTTTGGAACAGAATATCACGGTTACTCATTTAAAATTCTCCCTTGCAAAACTCAGCATCCCCAGTACTGAATTGCAGGTTGTCAAAATTATGCCACACGATTTGGAGATAATGATGGGGATAGAATTCTTCTCATAATATTGATTTGGCATCATATAAAACAATTATTTTTTCCTGACTTTATGATAAAGTGCTGCTTTTATCTATCACTATGAAACTGGACCACGCAACAACCAGCTGATTGACTGACCTGTGTGAGTCTAATGTAACATTTTCATTTAACTATACATCTCAACAAATGTGCCACAAAAAGAATTTACTTTTGTCACTTTCAAAATTTAGTACTGTCTTGGTTTGAGCAGACAGAAGTTATTTTACCCCTTTGCACAGGACTAAAATAAAAACGTTTCACAAAGGTTTGGAACTTTAAACGGAAATACTATTCACAAATATATACAGAAATACAAAATACACAAATTCATATTCAGCCTTGGCCCAGTTCTCCAGGTCAGGCTTTTCTAAAAACATCAATAGGCCAACACCTTCCAAAATCTCCCTCCCAGTCAGAAGGCTGCAAAGCTCCCCCCCACACCACAAGAGATAAGGGTCCATGCTGGGAACAGAGAGAGGTAGAAAATGACAAAACAGACAGTAACGCCCATTTCAATTAATCACAGAATCAATTATAGAATCAACCAGTTTGGAAGAGACCTCTTCCAAGATCATCCAGTCCAACCTACATATACCTGTACAGGTTGATGGGAATGAAAGTAACAAAGATTACACTTTCCAGGGTCCACTCTTGTACTCGCCAGTACTTACGGAGGACTTAAGAATCTCTATGATTCTTAAATCCATAATAAGTACAGTATAAAATAGAATCAACCAGGTTGGAATAGACCTCCAAGATCATCCAGGCCAGCCTATCACCCAGCCCTAGCCAGTCAACTAGACCATGGCACTAAGTGCCTCATCCAGGCTTTTCTTGAACACCTCCAGGGACAGTGACTCTACCACCTCCCTGGGCAGCCCATTCCAGTGGCAAATCACTCTCTCTGTGAAGAAAGTCCTCCTAACATCCAGCCTATACCTCCCCTCGCACAACTTGAGGCTGTGTTCCCTTGTTGGAAATGGCTCATATATCAAAGAACTGATATAATGTTTTAATGTAATAGCCTCACACTAAGACAACAATTACTATGGACTTAAGTCCCAGTTTAGGACCAAAGTACCACACCATACATAACTCATTTTTAAAATTACAGCCTGGAGAAAAGGAGGCTTAGCGGGGGGCCTCATTGCTGTCTACAACTACCTGAAGGGAGGCTGTAGCCAGGTGGGGATTGGTCTCTTCTCCCAAACAACCAGGAACAGAACACGGGGACACAGTCTCAAATTGTGCCAGGGCAGGTAAAGGCTGGATGTTAAGAGGAAGTTCTTCAGAGTGAATTGCCATTGGAATGGGCTGCTCAAGCAGGTGGTGGAGTCACCATCCCTGAAGGTGTTAAAAAAAAAGCTTGGATGAGGCACTTAGTGCCATGGTCTAGTTGACTGGATAGGGCTGGGTGCTAGGTTGGACTGGACGATCTTGGAGGTCTCTTCCAACCTGGTTAATTCTGTGATATGATTTTTTAAATCCATAGTACACCAAATAATAGCAATAACTGCTCTGCTAATGTCACAACAAAGTGCAAACCTTTGCAATCAATTATGACATTAAAGACACATAGTCTATAAGTTTGACACTTGTGTTACAATATGATAAAAGCTGATCATGCTGTGGTATCCTATAATCTTTATTAAAGCATCTGCCATCAATCCTAAATGGGCAGATGTGATAATTTTGTCCACAATAGCTGACATTCAACATGCTGCTAACTGGCATCACATCTCAGGGGGAAGGGGGGACAACAAAAGCACCACCAAAAAACCCCATGAACAAAAAAAACCCAATTCACTACAAAACCCCTTAGTTAAAATGGTGCTACCAAACTAGCACTGTTATGTCACACACAGAAGCTCAGTAAAGTCCAAGCGAGGCCATTCAATATTGCCACATGCAGTGTGAATGATCACATTTATATTTATGGATGTATTAAAAAAAGCTGAGAGCAGCCAGGGAAACTAGGATAAGATGCTGCATGTAGGATCCTGGCAGCCTCTCATGGAAAGGACAGTCAAAAAAATCACGCCTGTGCTGAAGTGCTGCACGTACAAGTAGACTCAGGCACATGTTTAAGTGTGGACCATGGGGAAGGGTTCTATAAATAGTGCTAATTACAGCCTTCTTGCAAAGTAAGTATGAAAATGGAATTGTCTATTTTGCATTCACATTTTCACCAAAATAACTGTGTAGGCTCTACAACAAAAATATCAACAAGATCTCATGAATGGAATGATTTAAATCTTTCTCATTAAGTGGAATAAAAAGAATTACAGGTAAAGCTTTCAGACAGTTGCTAAAATGCCTGTGAATGGTACATGCCCAAGTGGTATCTGCTGAATTCAATGACGATTATTTTAGCAGGCGTTCTTTACATTTTTGATAATGTACTTTCTCTAGATGTTTTTTAGGGTCACCAAAGACAAACTGCATTCTGCATTACACTTCATGAGGTCACCCACAACATTGTTTGTGTGAAAACACGCAGACAGAAACACATTTCTCCTGATGAGAAGTTCTTTTCTTTCTACTCAAGCATATTCACACTTAAGTATGCAGAGTATGAGCATCCTTTTATCTCTATTTTTAATACTGGTATTATTACACATATATTCTACTCAAAGAGATCTCAGACATTTTCTGTGGATACTTCTCAGAATTGTTTCTTGTGTATTTGAACCTTATGGAGCAAAGGGGCTTTTTGAATAGATGGCTCCATCACATACAGGAATAACACAGCCCTCCAAATCCCTAGACTTAAGATAGGACATATTAGTAAAAAAAAGTGAATACATGCAACTGGGTGGCAAACTGATAAGTAAAATACATCTAAAGCCATCAGAAGAAAGGGAAGATACTAAAAAGAACCTACTTAGAAGAGTTAAGGAAGGACACATAAAGCTTATGGCCAAGAAGCTATTACCAACACAGCTACATTTTCCCAAAATAGTTCCATATAGAGCTCCATATTCCCATTCAACTGAAACATTTTGGCTCTCAAAGGACAGTAATGTATTGAAAGCAGAAGACAGAGACAGAGAGATTGAGAGGCACTAGCAAACTGCAAAGTCTGTGAAAGATGATAATTCCATGAACTCCCAATGTCTTTCTTCCTTCCCTATAGTAGTGGCATCCATTCCAAACTGGAATGATTTTCTTCCCTGAGTGTAGTGATCATATTGCCTTTGACCACATGAACAAACATTTTCTCTGCAAAAACCCAGAATCTGTGATTGTAAGGTATCTGAATTCCTAAGAAATGAAAATTTGGGAAATGGCATTTGGCACCTCAGTGATGGACTACTCCAGAAGAAAAAACTGCAATACTATACATGAGTAAAAGGAGCGTGTCCTAGGCTAAAAGTGATGTTCCATTTAACAGAAGTATCTTAATATTATTGCCCAAAAAGTTAACATATATAAACCTCTAATATGAGTATAGCTCCATAAGCAGGAAATACCAAACTTCAAAGCAGGAATTAACAGTGCCTATGTAAAATAAAAGAGATTTTTTTTTGCAGTGTGCCCAGACTAACACCTTTTTCCTTCCACTTGTAAAGGCTACAAAAATGACTTTGTTCTGGGTTAGAGGCCCAGCTATGCTATAAGTACATAGTAGCAAGCCATGACATTGTACAGGCCATTAGGCTGTCCCACAATCTAGCCCTGAAATATTTCATAAACAATGAAAAATTATTCCTCTGCTCTGCAGGTTAGCTAAATATAGACTTCTGTGTCTGCAACTAGAATGACCCTAACCGGAATAAATGGAAATTGAGATCTATTTTAGTGATTGTCATCAGATATTTTATTCACAAGGGAAGAAAAAAGTCATGTTAATGCTGAGGGTCAGTCAAGGTGTCTTGCCGTTTAACACATGCAGCGTGCTACCATAAGCAGAAAACAGGCTCCCTGGATTCAACAGATCAGACCACTGCATCGCAACTGAGAACACTTCTCAGTATATAACACACTCACAGCCAGACAGAAAAAGAACCCTTCATAAAAATCAATAGTTTGCTGGCCAGGAACTCAAATGAGAAGAGATTCACATTCAGGTTTTAGTGTGAAAATGAAGCATTAAAGACTTGAACCCACGTTTCTTATATTGCAGAAATGTCCTGATCACTTGATTACTAACTGTTCTAAGAAGGACTGATCTTGTATTGTTCTTGAAAAAAACAGTCAGAGATATCCAATTTCTCATCAAAATAGATTAGGGAGGTAGGGGAGATGTGTGTGCAGGAGAGACAAAAGTTACCAGAAAATAAATTACCTCAAATAGAGCTTGTAGTAAAATGCAAACCAGAAGTAACATTTTAACAACAAACCAACTAATGTTTATTGGAGACTTTTCTAGAAATAGCAGGACTCAGGAGACAAGGTATAGATCAAACAGTGCTGACAGAGGTGACATTTTCTCTTGACAAATCTGTTTCTGCAGCTTCACAATAGAAAGACTTTCACAAGTTGACATGACAGTTACATGATTGTTTCATAATAGGATCACGCAACAACTTATGAGCAAACTGTTGAAGGAAAAGACTTTCCTTAGCTGTGAGAGAGACTGTGGGTGTTGGACCATACGTGCATAAGGTCTGCTAGCAGTAAGCACTTAGGGTAGGGCCACGAATGGAAAGAGCAGCAAGAAAGAAGGGTGGCAGCCCCTGACAGAATACAAGTTAACAAAAAGCTACCAGAGCAACAGGGGAAATTGCCCTTCATTAGTTCCTCTCTGATCTATTTAACACTCCAACATGTATAGCTGAATAAAGCTCCACTTCTTCCTAAAATAGAATACCACCTTTTAAAAGATAGATTAAAAATAAAGAAGGTTTTTCTTGGTTGTTTTCTGTGAGTAATATAATGTAGCTAGCTTACCCACTCCAGCTATTGCATAGAATCAGTATTTAGAATATGCTTCTCACTGGCAGTTTCTATCATTTTTCCTCATCCAAACTATAGTTATTTTCTAATCAGAGTTTTAAAATGCAATGCATTCATGAGCTCTTCCCCATAGGTTCACTATCAAACACAGCCTTCAGGTCTTTGTTGTGGTAATTTTATGAAAACTCATAATGGAATTGTCTAAGCTACATAAGAACACAAAAATCTGGCAGCCTTTACTACTTTATATTTACCACAGTAAAACAATTCCACTAGCCAAAGTAGCTAATCAATGAGCATTTAGACACATTAGTAAGCAAAGCTGAAAAAGCATACAGCAATTTTTGTCTGCCCTTAAAAATCTTAGATGAAAATAACCAGAAGCTTTTAGCATCAAGAAGTGAAAATGGAACCTTTTTGTACAAAGACCAGAACCAGTCACTAACAGGTGTATTTAGATAGGTTGGTCTTTAAAATACCATGTTTATGATTGCAGTAACATGCACCTCTGTGATCAGCAGACTTGTGGGTACTCCTTGCATAAAGTTTTAGCCCCTACAGTCTATGTGATGCAGAAAATATAATCTAACTGAAATTAAAACTAGGATCAGTGCAAACATATAAAATAATCAGCTAAATTAAACGCACAGCATTAGAAAGAACAAAACTGGGCACCAAATAAGGAATACAAGTAAAGATAACTTGAGTATTTTTTTGAATGCAAACATTAATCTCTTCAGATGGGAAGGCCAGGACACTCACTCCCCAGTTTGTATCATCAGTGAACTTGCTGAGGGTACGCTCAGTGCCCTCATCCACGTTGTTCATAAAGATATTGAACAAAACTGAACCCAGTACTGATCCCTGGGGAACACCGCTGGCCACAGGCCTCTAACTTGATTCTGTGCCATTTACAACAACCCTCTGAACTCTGTTGTGGAGCCAGTTTTCAATGCACCTCACACACCAGATATCTATGCCACATCTCCTGAGCTTATCTATGAGGATGTTGTGGGAGACAGTATCAAAAACCTTGCTGAAGTCAAGGCATATGACATCTACATCTCTTCCTTTGTCTACCCATTTGGTCATGGTGTCATAGAAGGCTATCAGGTTAGTCAAGCAAGATCCTTCCTTGGTAAATACATGTTGGCTACTCCTGATAACCCTCTCTTCTTCCATCTGGTTAGAGATGGCCTCCAGGATGAACTGCTCCATCATCTTTCCAGGGATGGAGGGGAGGCTGACTGCTCTGTAGTTGCCTGGGCCTTCCTTCTTGCCTTTTTTTGAAGACTGGAGTGACATTGGCTTTCTTCCAGTCATCAGGCACCTCTCCTGCTCTCCATGACTTTTCAAAAATGATGGAGAGAGGCTCAGCAACAATATTAACAATATGTGTAAAGCGAGCTCCTGGCTTCACCTAATATGGTTAGCTTTGGCAGTGTCATTCTCATTGCTCAGTCTCTGTTATCCAAAGGAGCAACCAAGACTCAGGCAATTAATAAATATGGCCAGAAGTTGTAAACTACTCACCATGCCGTACTGCCATGCTGCACCTTGCTTTTGCCTACCCAAGCCTTGCTTTGCCTTGGAGACCAGGAAGCCTCGTTGCTTCAAACCAGCCTTGCTGCTTAACAGCAAGCGCTGATGCTTCAGACTTGCCTCCCTGGAAATGCTGCTGTCTGGGTTTACCAGGGAGAGGCATTAAGTGCCTTCACGCCGCAGGCAAGAGACTTTGCCGAAAGCTGCCCGAGACAGCCAGCCTTAGCATGAACAACCCTGCTGGCAGGTACTGACAGCCAGGACCAGGCAGAAAGGCGTAAGATGAGGAGAGCCACCTGCCCCCAGGCAAGCTGTATTACTGCTACAGCTATTTTCAGTGATAAGCTGCTCCTAGCTGGAGAGCTCCACTACAGAGACCTGACTGAGCTGCGTCATGCGGCCTACTGAGGCCTTGTAGGCCTAGGACAGGGGTAGGGAGCAGTTATGGCCTACTCTCAGGCCTGCCGAGGGTGTAAGGAGTGGAGGATTCTAGATGGATTTAGTCCAATAGACTTGGCTTAGCTTGTGGATGTATCCATTCTACCTTATTGCCTCTTGCATATATGCACTGGTAAATAGAATCTCTCTTCAAACTTCCGACCAGTGTGCAGTACTTTCATTCTCACTCTCTAAGAGGAGTAAGAGTCACTCCTATCATCCAGCTCCAGGTTCATCCCGGCCTCAAACTACAACAGAAATGCACCTGCCTTTTCTTAAAGAAGTAAGTTTAAAAACCACTTTTCTGTCAATATTCTTTTCAAATGGTGCAGCTGTTCTAAACAGGTAGACCAAGCAAACACAAAGGAAACCACATCAAAAAGCCAGCCAAAGAAGGGCAAGAAATTTTTGTTTCTGTATCATTTGGCCTACACCCAGGCTACCTCTCTGGAGGTATTCAAAACCTGCCTGGGTGTGTTTCAGTGTGATCTGGTATAGGTGATCCTGTTCTGGCAGGGATGTTGGACTAGATGATCTTTTGAGGTCCCTGCCAACCCCTAACATTCTGCATTTCTATTATTCTGTATTGGGAAAAAAATTCAATCTCATAACACTACATTAGTCTGCTCCTGCTTGAAAACAAACAAACAAAACATGGCTGGAAACACAAAATACACCACGAACAGAATTAGGCAAAAGCAGTCATCAAAAAAACCACCAGGAAGTGCCACAAATGACCAGCACCTCCATGCCAAAAGTCATCCATTTGTAGAAGAAATCTAACAGTACTTCTGAAGTATTGCCAAATGTTTAGCTTTTGACATACTCCAAAGGACAGGGGAAATGAAAGCAGCAAAGATGTAACACTTCTTTCTGAGATTAAGATTAGTACTAAACAAATCTACAGAAAGCAAAAAGGTACTACAGCAAGATATGGAGGAGCACTTCTTAACTTTTGATTTCCACCATAAAACTGGACTTGGAACAAGAATGGAAAAAGTTATCAGGAACATGCAGTCAAAGCTGACAAGCATAATGTCACACTTATGCTATGCTAAATAGTTTTAAATCATGGTGTCAGAAGATATTTCCTTGTTTATACCACTTAGAAAATTATGCTTTCTATCAGGTTTTTTAGAGCTGTGTTGTAGCAAAAAAAAATGCTATGAGGTCAACAAGTGATAAGTTCTACTTGGAAGTTCATGCACACTTCTAACTCCAAGTGAACAATGCTTACACTATTTTATGACTTTGTCTAGGTCAGACAGCACTGAACAGGCAACACAACTTTTCACGTTGCAAGTCTAGATCATTAAGAAAATATACTCCTCCAAATCTACTAAAATATCATTACCAGGAACATCTTTTTGAAAAGATAAAAGTGTGAATAGATTTAATCAAGAGTTGTTTCATTTTAAGAATTTAAATTTCGTAATGTTTAGTTTCGTTATATTAGTGCTGAAATAAAGAGAACTCTGTGCTGTATAAACTGAGTCCTGAATGTCAACATTAACTCAAAGATCTGCAAGTGCTGGATTAAACTCAGTAGAGGTGGGAAGATGTTTAAGAGAAACTTTCAAAAGCCTACCTGGAAATGACTGCATTTCAGAACCACCATTTATTTCCATGTTCTTTTTGCTTTTCTAAGGAAGATTTTAGTGCTAACTAGCACCAGCAGCTAGTTGCCATAACCTGTTCATTCTAGTACTTCAACACAAACTCATCACATATATCCATACCAAACCAACTTACCTATGGCAACTTTTTGACCAGCCCCAAGCATGTCACAGAGCAATAATACTGCCTCTGCCCCAGACTTTCCCAGCATATGTTGCATAATTAAAAATAAATAACCCCCATACTCCTTAACAACAAACTTTAATCTGTAAAGCACAAAACTCTTGGAAGCTCTCTTTGAATAGCATCTAATAAACAAAACATTTAACCAACTAACTGAGCAATCATTTCTCCGCTATTTTGGATTTAACCAACCAGAAAAACTTAAAAGTTTTGATTAGTTTTTTCCACAATACATCTCTGCTCTATGATAAATGATTTACTATGGATGATAAATTAATATAGTCTTTCATTATGTATTGCATTCATCAGCTATAAGGAAGCCTTTGAATAAATAGAAGGTGATTTCATATCATATGCAAAGCCTCATGCAGATAAGGCACAGATGAAAGCCATATTCAATAGCTGAAGAAACAAACGAAAATGAGACCTTTGCTTTACTCAAGATGACCACCTTTACAAAAGCCCTTCAAAAATCTTCTTGAAAGCATCTTTCAGGGACTGAATTTAGGTAGGGGAAAAAAGATGTCTGAAAATAAATAAAGAAAAGACAAAAATAGGTAAGATTTACAGATGCAATCACAATGTTCAGTAGGAACCCACCTCACCTTCAAATGGTCATTTGCTAAAGATGGCAATTACAGCAATAAGTGAGGCACTTCTAAAGAGAACTACAAACTTACTAGCAAACAGCTCAGTAGTTTTGCTGGATGTGTTCCTTTCCTGAGTTCAATCTACATATATTACAAGCTCAACATGAAAGTCTTTTGTTTCCAGCTAAACAACATACCTACACTTTTTTTCCCCCCAAAAAAATGTTCAAATATGTTTTTCATTATTTCCCAGTTAAAAAAGGGCAGACAAAATTACTCAGAGAAATAAAATTATCTGTTTCAGGCCCAAGGTGGAAGCACAACAGATCCTTTGCCTATCATGAAAAAGCCATGCAAGATGAGTATTTCAGAAAAACTCTCTAATTAGGGGGTTTGGGGTTCTTTTGGGGCGAATTTTAAAACATACATAGGAATTCAGAAGCTTGTCTGATGATAATTTCTAGTTGGAATGATGCTTGCCACACACTCCTAAACAGTTGGACAATGCATCAAGCTAATACTTCGCTAGAGAGACACAGAGACTCCGCCAAACACTTAATTCCCTCAGTAATTCAGTGAGGTGTTTGTCATGTACCTGGTTTTGTATCTGGTTTGGAAAGAATAACTGAAGTCACTTTGGAGGTGCAAATTAAAATACCCTTGACTACTAACAGATGGTCTACACAAATGATGCCCTCTCACTTTATGGCAGGAAATAAACATGCCTCTGGTACTGTGCTTTATATGGCGAGCACACACAGCATTTTATAGATAAGAACAAATAGAGAACTTCTGCTTTTGCATCTCAAAGTTAAAATAGAGAAATGTTCTCTAAATTATTAAGTCTAATTTACAATCCACAAAAGGAATGGTGTTAAAATTCAAGCAAGCAATTTTTCTGGAGACATTTAAAGTTGCTTAAACACTTGAACAAATTTTTGAAGTTGCCCGATTGTATAGAGAGATTTAGTTACAAGTCTTGTGTAGAATAATCCTTTTCTGAAGAGACAACTGCATGTATTGCAATGACATTATGATGTATATACTGCTATGTAGATTTAGCATAAAACCAGCATCTAAAGCTCTCCTACTTTATCCACAGCTCACCAATCAGCAAAAATGTCTTGAGGTCAAGTGATTAAACATAGCCAGTTTAACGCCTACAGCAGGCAGGAAGCCACAACCTTTGTTGCATTAACAGTGCTTACTGCAGCTGATTATCCACTGGCTTAAAGCTTCCAAACATGCAATAATGACTTCAGTCCAAACTTGTTTTGAGATTACTCTGCTGTCTCCTTGACTCTGTAACAGAAGTTTGTAGAAGCTAATACAGGAGAAGCAAAAATCTGCATCAGGAGCAGGGTTACTTAAAACAAAAAAAGTTACCTTATAATCCACAGAAAATGTAGGTGGATTTCCACAGAAGCAACATGGCAAGGCATTTGCTACATGAAATAAGCAAGAAAATTAACTGAAGATTAAATGATACATCTAACATAATCCACCTCATAGAATCAAGCAGGTTGGAAGAGACCTCCAAGATCATCCAGTCCAACCTAGCACCCAGCCCTAGCCAATCAACTAGACCATGGCACTAAGTGCCTCATTCAGGCTTTTCTTGAACACCTCCAGGGATGGTGACTCCACCACCTCCCTGGGCAGCCCACTCCAATGGCAAATCACTCTCTCAGTGAAGAATTTCCTCCTAATATCAAGCCTATACCTCCCCTGGCACAGCTTGAGACTGTACATAATTTTATTACAAGAAGAAAAAAAAATCCCTTCTTGGTTCCATTATGGAATCTTTGCCTGAAGCCTTCTTCAGTTTCTTGCTTGTGAATTGAAAGAACTCACATTAAAAGTACTAACAATTCAAGCACTTTTTTCCATGAAGCTACATGAAAAATAATTTTGCACTGAAGAGAACAGCACTCCCCAAAAGACCTGCTACCCTTGAGTTGACAATTTTTCTGTCTTCTCAAAATTTTCATAGACAGCTGCATGAAAAAGCTGCCCATGCTTTACCACCACCTGCCAAACTGAACAAAAATAAACCAAACAAACTTTGAGAATTGAAGTATTACTGAAAAATGGTAACTCTAAGAGGTATCACTGATCTGATGTGCTTGCTGTGAGAAAACACTGGTCATATGCGTAAGATTCTTGCTTGATTTGATTTTCAAAATAATGCTAAATGAGGGCAATAATCAGGAAAGTCATTATGTTCTATTTAAGATCATTTTGTAGATTAGAATTAGTCTCTGACAAGATGTCCCTATGAAATTTGAGGAATATATTTACTTCTCTTGAATTCCTAATCATAAATCAACCAAACTCAGAGATGTGTTTCTGATTATTCTCTTTTGAATTCAAGTGGAAAGTGGCGCAGCTCATACTGCCTCCACATAGTGTTACCAAATTCTTGTCACACACACACAAAAGAGCAGAACAGGTCATTCTGATCTTATTCATTCTTATTTCAAAGGAAATAAATACTAAAGACAAAAGCCTTTATGAGGAAAAAAGCAGAAGATGTGAGTTCCGCATCTCTACTCCAGAAACTGTTTCAGTTGGAAAAGCCTTCTAAGACCATTCAGTGCAACTGTCAACCTGACACTGCCATGACTATTGAACCATGTACCAAAGTGACATGAACACCTTTGGAGACCTCCCCGGGTAGCCCATTCCAATGTCTGACCAGCCTTTCTGTAAAGATTTTTTTTCACAATATCCAATCTAAACCTCACCTGTCACAACTTGAGGCAATTTCTAATTCTATCACTTGATACTAGGGAGAAAAGACCAACACCCAATGCACTGTGACCTCCTGTCAGGTAGTCGTAAAGAACAGATAGCCTCCCCCTAGCCTCCTGTTCTCCAGATTAAACAATCCCAGTTGGCTCAGCTCAGAGGGCTGGATGGCCAGCAAGTAACTGACCTTACTACTAATGACTGAGCACCTCATCCTTTACCACTATGTTCACCTCTGCATCCAACAAAGGACAGAGATTCTCCCTGGTCCTTCTTTTGTTACTAACACATTTGTACAAGGATTTCCTGTTCTACTTAACAGCTGAAGCCAGATTAATTTCCAATTGGGCTTCAGTCCTTCTTCCTGTATACCCTCACAACAACTTTGTAGCTTTTCCAAGTAGCTTGCCCCTTCTTTAAACAATCACAAACTCTCCTTTTCTCCCTTTGTAAGGAGACATAATAAAAACCAACAGAATAATGGTGATAATGTCAAACCTTTCTAAGTATGTAGGTAATGTGAACAATTGCTTCATTTTCTGCAGAAAGCAGAAATCCTGCGTTATCAAGCTCATTCATTCCGCATGTTTGACACTTTAAAAATGAAGTCACATAGAATGTATTAAACATTGGTTATATGGAAAATTAGGGTATTCTAATTTCCTTTTCTAAATTTAATTTCTAAAAGATTAATATTTCAAGTAATGACAAAGCAAAGCTTGGTATTCCCATCCATTTTCGTACAAGATATGAGTTCCTTTCTAGAAATAGGTTAAAAAGGCTCCTTATAATTTGGAGAACAGCATAATCAGAAGGGAGAAAAGCCATGTCTGAATGAGCTCTGAGGCTAGGTGGTGAATGCAGACATTGTGGATATCAGCTAAACCACATGCACTTCAAAGCCAGCACAGGGATGCTACCTTAGATGTGCATAAATTCACCTTTTCAGCTTCAAGATTTTTACCATTCTGTCTTCCTTTGTTAAGGTCTTAATGGTAGTAGAGCCTGAGAGACTCAGAGGTATGGGTCCAGACCAATTTTTAGCAAATCTGGACAGAAACAGTATTGCTGGAACAATCCTGGTCTTCCTTCTCCACCTGAGAAGACTAAGATGGAAGTAGTCAGCAAACAGCACCAACTTTCAAGTACCACCTCTTGAGCAGATCATCCCAATAATTTAACTGCAAACAGTGTTTGCAGCCTAGAGCTTCTGCAGGTACAATGGCCAGCTGGATGTCCAAAAAGCACTCTGAAACCAAGACAGTGCTGCATCTGACCCCACTCTTCAGCATGGCAAAGAGATGGCACTAGCATCTTTGTTACATTTCATTGTCAGAACAACCACCATGACAACCCACTTCAATCTCGTCCTTCTATCTCTCCCAAGTTGTTCAACACTG
This sequence comes from Tricholaema leucomelas, assembly GCA_013400475.1. Taxonomy (NCBI): domain Eukaryota; kingdom Metazoa; phylum Chordata; class Aves; order Piciformes; family Lybiidae; genus Tricholaema lacrymosa; species Tricholaema leucomelas. Next base: position 573,266 of record WAAF01003464.1, on the reverse strand, counting down.
CAAATTCAGAAACAAAATGTTTTTTGTTGTTTAATGTGACACTAGCTTCTATTAAGACATGACATCATATAGCTCAACAGAGACTAGTACCCACATATTTACTGAGCTTTTTGGTATAGTTTGGCAGAGAGAGGTGTGTCACATAATGCAGCAATTATTTTACTAGGAGCAACTGAGTTAGCTAATCTATGGTTAGTTTGGACATTTCTTCATCCCGTTTGTTACAGACTATTCTCAACAATGCATTGCCATTATTGATATTTTCATGCAATATTACTAACTCTTATTTCTCCCCTTATAACCACACAATCAAATAACTACATTTTATATAGAGACTCATTATTCAAAGGTCAGACCAGCCCTGCAGCAAATCATGTTTATCCCACTTCTGTGCATGGAATACAAAAATTTTCATGTGTCAACTCTGGAGTCATTAATCTATAAATGCATCATCATTGTAAGCTTACATATGCCTTATAAGATTACATGCATATGTAAGCTTACATATGCATTATAAGCTTACATATGAGGTGGGGTTTTTTTTGCCCCACTCATAAGCATTCAGTAAGTTCCTTTAAACTTCAGTACACAAATAAAAAAACTAAATACAAGCAGAGTTGCATTTCTGGTAATACCAAATAGCTGTTTCCTTTTTGTTTGTCTTTGCCAGCCTTTGCATTGATTAAGATGCCCATTAATGGTGCATAACTTCACTAGCCAAGTGTGGTTTTAAACAGAAGAGAGCCCTCTGAAAATATCCTCCTCGTGACATTTTGCATATTGCCCAAATATGTTGGCTCTTCCTGTAAGAAGTATCTGTCCCTTTGCTCCTCTTCACAACTTAAAGGATCAACACAGTAAATTTAGTTTGAATTCTATCCTGTTAAAGATGATTTATAATATATTTTGCATACACAACAATGTTTATGTTTTGAAATATGGAAAAATAATAAAACCTGGTTTTGAGTTATGCTATTCCACTTCTGTAGAGAAAGCATAAGGTTCAGTAAGCATAATAGTGCCCTATTATATTTACTGTAAGAGCTAAAACCCCAGTTCTCAAGCTCCAGTATGTTCCTAATGACTGCATAGTGGGGTAGAGAACCTCTCAAAATCTATGACTACAAAGAATATTCTAAATAAACTGAAAAGAGTACCAGCTTAAAGCAAATAGGAAACTCTACAGACCTCAAAAACGTTTGAGTTCAAGATCTATAAGGAAATAGACATCAACTGCACTTTAACCTGGTGTCCCTTCTAACCATTTTTGTGTTAACTTGTAAGCATTCACATGGGATATACAGAAAAATAGTTTAATTTTCTTTAATATAAAAATGGTACTGTCAAGGTTTGGAGTTGGGACAGCCACTAAACAAGTGACAGATGCTCTCTCTGCCTTCCCAGAGGGGAGAGAGACTTAAGAATTGGGAAAATAAAACTACTTTAATGAAAATATGAACAATAAAATACAATATACAAACATGCACTAAATCAATATTGAACCCACTCCCCTGATAGCAATTACACTGATGCTGTGGTAGAAATCCCAAACTGGACTCGAGTGTTGGATCAGAACCAAACTCAGGAGCTGGATGAAGGAACTGATGTATTGGGATTGAAGGTAAGACAGTGAGTTTCCTTGGGTGCTGCCATTAAAGAAGAGAGCCAGACCCTCGTGATTTCTCAGCTTTATATGGAATATGATGTATATGGAATGGAACACCTCACTGGTCAGTTTAGAGTCACCTGAATTGTCTGCTCCTCCCTGCACGTGCAGCCTTTTGCTTTGCACCCCAAATGTAGTAGATGAGATTTGCCAGTGACCTTGGTCTGAACACCAGTCTTTGGTACTAGCGAGAGACATTAAGGGTCATCCCTGCTAGCAGCAGACACTGTGAAAACATGCTGTTAGCTGCAGAAAGCACAGTTACTTTTCAGCTCAATCTCTTCTACGTAAAATCACTGGGCAGAATTAGTTCTGTTCTGACTCAAACCAGGCCAGGTACTCTTATGCAATGGAGATTGTTACAGCAGTGTTACCATCTTAAAGCTAAAAGTACCATTAGGGAAGATACATATTACTGTCCAGCCCTTTTATACACTTAACTAACTTTTAAAGATTACACTATTGATTTAAATCCATGTTTTATAAATCCATGCTCTTATTAATTTGCTTTGTTTCTAGTGTTCTTCCACAGTTTGGTGTAAAACAACATGAGTGAAGCCAAATAGACTTGTCACAAAAGCTAAGTTAAACTTATGCAGGAAATCAGCATCTTGAAAGTCTCACGTTCACATAATTTAATATGATACATAGGACTAAGCATTTAAGTTTGTTCTTAGGTATTTTTCCATGTCAACTCCTGACCATATAATTTAACTTACCTGGTAACTACAAGGTAAATGCTGGAGAAAGCAAAACAAAACAAAACACAATAAAATCCATAACAACAACAAAACCCCAAACAACCAAACCCAAACCAAACAAACAACACAACCACCAAAAAACACCCCAAAAAATCCCCAAGCTGCCAAAAAACATGAACCCTTTTTGGATTCTAATACACATTAAACTGACATTATTAGTTAATTTTACAACACATTTTATACATTTCTAAGCACATAGGTAGCACACTTCCCAAAAAAATAGTAGTAGTAAGAATATCTGCTTTAAATTTAGAAGTCAGAAAGGTAAAAATATTCTTGTGTATTCCACATATTTCTTTTCAAGTGTTTCATCTTTTGAGGGTAATCATAAACACAAGAAAATTGTTCATCTACATCATCTACAAAAACATGTTCTTGGTTTCATAAAAGAATGACTTACCAAGACATGAAATATAAAATTATGCCTTATTTAAGTAAATGCAACCTGCAAAGATTTACAACTTTATATAAAGGCTTCTGTCTCTAGAGGCATATCATGGAAAATTAAATCCATCAATCCTGAAAAATATTCTTCTTTTTTACTTCAGATTCTATCAGTCAGGAAAAAAAAAAGTTTAAAGTAATTAGCAGAGTTTTGTATATCTATCACTCTTAATAATCTGAGTCCAAGAGTGCTATGGAAGTGAATCAATGAAATGAATAAACAGTATGGGAATTACAGGAAAGAAGTGCTTTCTTCAGCACCTTCCTGGAGTTTGCTTTGTGAAGACCAACACCTTTCTCTCTCTCTCCTTTTCTTCCAGTTTTGTATAGCTACCTTTTACCAGAGAGTCCCTGATAAGCAAGTCTGTAATACCTCCTCCTGCCACTTCTATTTCTTGCAAAATGTTTAACGATTTGCCCCAAAAGCAACATATCCTCTGCTGTGTCCTGATCACCTGCATAGCCTGGATTGATCCAGAATTTCAACTCTGAAAGATGCTTTCTTGGGAGAATATCATGTATGAAATTTCATCATCGAAGTCAACATGTCACAGAAGCAGCTGTACAGTGATTAAAGCATTGGCATATCTGGTGTAACAAGAGGCTGAGAGAACTGCATTTGTTGAGCCTGAAGGTTCAAGGGGGATGTTATCCATGAACAGAAATGCCACATTGGGAGACNCAAAATGTTTAACGATTTGCCCCAAAAGCAACATATCCTCTGCTGTGTCCTGATCACCTGCATAGCCTGGATTGATCCAGAATTTCAACTCTGAAAGATGCTTTCTTGGGAGAATATCATGTATGAAATTTCATCATCGAAGTCAACATGTCACAGAAGCAGCTGTACAGTGATTAAAGCATTGGCATATCTGGTGTAACAAGAGGCTGAGAGAACTGCATTTGTTGAGCCTGAAGGTTCAAGGGGGATATTATCCATGAACAGAAATGCCACGCTGGGAGACTGCGGAAGACAGAGCTAGACACTTCTTAATGATATCCAGTAAAAAGACATGAAACAATGGGAATGAAGCGGAACGCAACAGAATCCACTTAAACATCAAGATCCCTCTGTTTTTACTGTGAGGGTGCCCAGCAAGTTGCCCAGACAATCCATGTGTTGATGTATTAAAATCTCAAATGAACAGTCCTGAACAACTTGCTGATCCTGCTTGAGAGGAGGTTGGGGAAGGTAATCCACAGAGACGCCTTTATACTTAAACAATTCTGGTTTACACAGAAAGATCATCAAGAATTCTGAGTTCCCACAGTAAAACCAAAACCTCCCCCCCTCCCCAAACAAACAAACCAACCAACCCCAAACCTCAAAACAAACAAAACAACAGATCTTCACAAGATCTCCACAAATGCCTTCCTAGGGATGCAAAATTTACCTGAAGCCAAACCTATTTCCTGAAACCCAGTATAATTATTAATCAATCAGCATCAGGAGAGAGAGATGAGAGGAAAACACTCTTCCATATTTGGAAACAACATTCCCTGCTTTCTAAATGAAGTGCTTATATGAGTCATGCAAATCAATCATACAGGTTCCTGTATTCACTAAAGAAAGATTAGAATCTATATATAGATAGCGTTTTCTCCTCGCTATGTCTCAAAGCCTGAGTCTGGTTTCATCATCTTGGCTTTAAAAGTAACTCACTTCACTTAGAGCTATAAAGAATAAATGGCATAAATGAAATGCTATGTGTGAGCTTATTATATTAGTTTCATTTCCCCCCTCTTTTATAAAAACATTTGAAGACTTTTGACCCATTTATCTTCCTTCAATTGATACAGTAAATTGTACCACAGGGATATAAAAGCAAGGAAGCAGGAAGCAAGAGCTAAATCAGAGACAGAGACAAAGCAAAAGATGGCACACAACTTGGAGAAAGCACTTTACAGCAACGCAGATGGCCGTAAAAAGCAGGACGTTTTTCTGAAGTCTAGATCGGTACTAATGCACTATTGGAAAACAGTGACCAAAAATATCAGTACAACAGGTGCATTTTGAAAATACTGTGCCTGGTCTTTAACTACCTCTGTCAGAGGGTTACTGAATTGTTTTTTCCTCCACAGATACTTATTTCAACAATGACCCATAACTCTTTTCTGTATGTTCTTGCTCTCTCTGTATACAGAGCTGCAGATTTCAGAGAAGAGTTTTCAACAATTCATAAAAGTGAAGCAGCATTAGGTTAGATTATGAGAGTACAACAAAAGTGTTCACTGTATGTAACTGAGTTTATCCAGGCCTTGTATTTTACTCAGGAAGAAAGAACATGTACGTGGGACAAATGTTTCTCAGAGAAGAGAATCAAGCAGGTTGGAAGAGACCTCCAAGATCATCCAGTCCAACCTAGCACCCAGCCCTATCCAGTCAACCAGACCATGGCACTGAATGCCTCATCCAGTCTTTTCTTGAACACCTCCAGGGACGGTGACTCCACCACCTCCCTGGGCAGCCCATTCCAATGCCAATCACTCTCTCTGTGAAGAACTTCCTCCTAACATCCAGCCTAGACTTCCCCTGGCACAACTTGAGGCTGTGTCCCCTCGTTCTGTTGCTGGTTGCCTGGGAGAAGAGACCAACCCCCACCTGGCTACAACCACCCTTCAGGTAGTTGTAGACAGCAATGAGGTCTGCCCTGAGCCTCCTCTTCTCCAGGCTAAACAACCCCAGCTCCCTCAGACTCTCCTCATAGGGTTTGTGTTCTAGGCCCCTTACCAGCTTTGTTGCCCTTCTCTGGACACGTTCCAGCACCTCAACATCTCTCTTGAGTTGAGGAGCCCAGAACTGGACACAGTACTCAAGGTGTGGCCTGACCAGTGTTGAGTACAGGGGAAGAAGAACCTCCCTTGTCCTACTGGCCACAGTCGGGTTTGCCCTGGGTTAGGGCAGATCCCTCCCCTGGGAGAATAAACTCACCACAACACAGATTTTTTGGAAGTCAGGGGAAGATGAAATTGCATTTATTTATAGTGTAAGTATAATAGCATAAAGAGAGATAAACTACTAGAGAAGGGAAAAAAAAATATAATAACCTTAAGGGAGACGGGGAAGGGGTCAAGCAGTGGCGAAGCAGCAAAAGCAGCAGCAGCCAAAACAGCAGCCAGGGAAGACAGCAGGCAAGCACAGCTCAAGCAGAAGAAGCCAGCAAAGGGGGGCAGAACAAGCTGTGTGTGCTTCTAGACATTAAGTTCTTGATGCTCCAATGACATTATATTAACTTATCCATTATATGGCCTATCCCTGGAATGTTCACCTCTCCCCTATGTCTGAGCTAGAAAATCAGCTCAAATAGCCACAGTATTTTATCAGTTTTGCTTGACTGCCTATGCACCTTCTTTGGTTCCCAGTAAACACAGGCTTAACAATTAGAAAACATACATGAAGTATGTTGTCTATAGACACTTCTCTCTGCATTTCATGCACCGGTATTCCATAAACACAGACCCTGGGGCGCTTCAATACACGTGTGGATACTCCAGCAGAAGTGGATTGCTGTCATTTCTAACTATTTTAAAACTCTGAACAGATGGTCGATTGCACAACATAACAAATAACTTTAGACGAGTAGGATGGGATGGTTTTTCCATGAGATTCCTAAAATTCCACTATTTTCACAAAATCTTGTCACTTTTCCAAGGCTGAAAATCCAATTTTTGCAATGATGTGGATATTCTATAGCCTACCTGTATTTTTCATTTCCCCTAAAATACTCTTCCTTAGTGATGCTTTACCTCAGGCACATTATTAATCTAATTGCATTCTTGCCCTAGAAGAATTGCAGTAAGTCATAAAACGAGACAACAGCAAATAGGCTGATTTTATGGATTCTCAAAAGCCTAAACTTATCAGTCTGGGTATTGGAAGAGAAATAAAAGAATTGCCTCACTGGAGAGAACAGGCAAATGTTGCTGGTAGCAAGAACTGATGCGGTCACAAGAGCCATCATCATCCTTTCTTCTTTTCAGCAGCAGTTCTCCAGATACAGCTATTTCAAGACAAGTTTTACCCATTTTGGTGCTTTCATTCATCTTTGGGGTTTTGTTGTTTTTTAAGTTCTGTCACAATGTAACAGCCCAAATAATTATATCATATGTATACACTGATAGCCAGTGGGATAGCAAGCCAATTATTCAGATGACAGAGATATTTCAATGTAGAGGGTAAGACTGTTACATTATACCAGTGTGATTTCCAGATGGCTACACAGGCTTCAGAAAGAACTCACGCACCTAAATTGAACTCCATTCACTTCAGAAAATGCCTGGTGGAGATGCCCTAAATTCTACTATTAATAAGAGCCAGAGAATAAAATGCTGCATTCATACTTGTCTCTGGGCATTTTTAAATTGATATTTGCTTGATATTTTAGAAAATAAAAAGAATACTTGTGCTGTATGAAAAGAAAGCAAAAGTGGGATATTTAGGCAATATTTAATTTCTCTGTGTATCATTGTGTCATACTTTTTTCTGACTAGAGATAATTTTAAATGAAAACCGAATGCAGATCAAGTTGGCAACAACAGAAGACTGACACCCAGTGATTAGACGAGGACTGCTGTCTACAATTACCTGAGGGGTGGTTGTGGCCAGGGGGAGGTTGCTCTCTTCTCTCAGGTGGCCAGCACCAGAACGAGAGGACACAGCCTCAGGCTGCGCTAGGGCAAGTTTAGGCTCGAGGTGAGGAGAAAGTTATTCCCTGAGAGAGTCATTGGACACTGGAATGGGCTGCCCAGGGAGGTGGTGGAGTCGCCGTCCCTGGAGCTGTTCAAGGCAAGGTTGGACGTGGCACTTGGTGCCATGGTCTAGCCTTGAGCTCTGTGTTGAAGGGTTGGACTTGATGATCTGTGAGGTCTCTTCCAACCCTGATGATACTATGATACTATGACTCTCATTTTCCAGCTTCCTAGAATTTCACTGCTGACTCAAGTCAGCTAAGACTTCTGTAGACTACTGCCCAGTTTTGCATGCTTAACTACAATGGTAATTATCTGGTAATTGCACCAAATGTAGATGGACTGAACAGATAAAATTAAATTGGCATTTTTCCTATGGCAAAAGCAGAACCTTTTCTACCAGCAATTCTAGATGAAATTCACAACTAGCTGTCACATATATTCAGCTATATTCACATATATATATATGCACACACACATTCATATGCACACACTACATGCATAAAAATTTGCACATTTTCTATATCTCACAAAGGCTGGAAAAGTAGAAAATCCCGTGTGTAAAGGGCTAACATGTCTGTGGCTTGCAAACCATCAAAGCAGCTGTAAATGATTTAAGGACTTCTACTATTTTACAGCAAGCAGATAGGGTTGCATACACAACAACCATAAAATAAAAAGGAAGTGAGAAATCTTACACTATCATTTCCTTTAATCAAACAAAAATCCTTCATTCTGTACTGTGTTCTTTTGTACTTGAAGAAAACACTTTATAGGAAAACAGCGTTCACAATTCATTCTGCAAAACAAAATTGTCAACAGCCTCTCCTCTCTAAATTTTATTAAAGTAATTATAGGATAAAGCAACAAAACATCTTGATAGAACAGTGCTTAACTGATTTGTCTAAGGCTGGTGGCAGAAAGCTAATTATAGAAAATTACATTACTATAATTTGTAAAGGAAGCATCCAATTGAATGTGCTCGTAGCCTTTGACAAAGCATGGACTCAGAGTGCTGGCAGGTAATGTAAATTTTACCTCAATCTTACCCTCCTCTAACACTCACATCCCAGTCTTCGGTGCTTTATTACTTGCTTGATTTTCTATAAGATTGTTTTCACTCAGCTCCCAGAAACATGGAATCATAGAATCAACCAGGTTGGAAGAGACCTCCAAGATCATCCAGTCCACCCTATCAACTCAGCCCTAGCCAATCAACTACACCATGGCATTAAGTGCCTCATTCAGTCTTTTCTTGAACACCCCCAATGAAAGAAACAAAAGATTTCACAATGTCACTACACATACATTGATTTTGTTTGGCATTCTTTGCAATGTGACACTATTAGGTAGTCATTTAATCCCAAAGAAATGCACAGATAGCTTCTTCCTTCATGCGCAACGCAGGGACCTGCAGAAATTAAGAACATCCAAAATATCCTAATTTTAAATTTGAAATAAACTGGCATTTGGCAATGACACTTTAAGTATGAACATTGGGGTGTTTTTCCATTGCAGCTTTTATCAATTACTATTGACTATCACTTAAAAGTATCAGTAAAGTGCATTGCTATTTGATGGTGGTTGTTAAACTACTATAGCTGTATCAAGAAACACATGCAGCACTACTTCGATATATCCATGAATGTACCACATAATGCATGTTAATTGAAAACACAACAAATATTTCAGCTGTAGCTCCCAGAGTGAATGTTGCCCCTAACTTCAGAAGTCTGTGCTTTCCTCAGTTTGCAGAGGTTCATACCCAGTGTCATTGCTATGAAGCGGTTCCATATTTCTAACTACAACAGAATTAATGGCCAATAGCAAGTTGGTGACTTTTGTTTCTTGATGTGATGGTTTGGGTGTTCCCTGCCCCCCCACACTTTGGAAATCACCGAGACTAGACTCAGCTGGCTCTGGAAATATGAATGAAGCTTATATTTACAGCTGGCACAATACACAAGTAGATATTTATAGTATATACAGATATATACAGAAATACACAAGGTAAAAGGTAATACAGAAACAAAACAGCCCTCCCAGAAATCTGAGTCAACCGTCCCTTCACCTTTCCCCATACCTCTCTCAACCTTACCCCAGTCCCAAGGAACAACCAGGGAGTTAGGCAGCAAAGTGGATTAGAAAAGAAAATGGAGGGTGAGGTTAGAGATGCAGCTCAGCCAGCAGCCCAAGTGAGACTGCTTATCTATGTTTTTATTTCTTGCTCTTGTATCTCTCACTAAGCCTACGAGTGAAGTAGACATCAGTATTGTTTTCCTTCCACAGCCTGTAATCTAGTTCTTCTCTCCAAAACATTCTAGCTAGCTTCAAACTAGCACACTTGGGAAAATCCATCACCTAAGAGAACACACAAATGCAAAAATGTCCACGAATAGTAGAACATGTTTATGAAGAAACATTCTGTTGTTTTAAGGTATTTCACTACCCTAGAACAGAATCATTTTTATCAATATATAGCAATGAGAAACTTTGCTACTTTTAAATTTAATAGAGGCACTGTCACATCTGTCACATCTTCATACCCCCACAGATTATTCATTGCCTGCTTATAGAGAGGAATTCCATACAATCACAGAATCACAGAATGTTAGAGGTTGAAAGGGACCTGCAAAGATCATCGAGTCCAACCTCCCTGCCAAAAGCAGGATCCCCTAGGGTAGTCCACACAGAAATGCATCCAGGCAGGTTTTGAAAGTCTCCAGAGAAGAAGACTCCACAACCTTTCTGGGCAGCCTGTTCCAGTGCTCCATCACCCTCACTGTAAACAAGTTTCTCCTCATGTTGCGGTGAAATCTTCTGTGTTGGAGTTTATAAGTCATTGCTCCTTGTCTCATTGCTCCTAACCACCAAAAAGAGATTGGCCCCATCCACTTAACACCCACCCCTCAAATATTTGTATATATTGATAAGATCTCCTCTCAGTCTTCTCCACACTAAGCAGTCTCAGGTTTCTCAGTCTCTCTTCATAGGGGAGATGCTCAAGTCCCTCAGTCTTCCTGAGATTATAATTGAGAGATTGAGAGACCTGGGGGACACCACTGAACACAGGCCTTCAACTTGACTCTGTGCCACTGATTGTAACCCTCTGAACTCTGTAGTTGAGCCAGATTCCAAACAGACCGATCATCTATGTCCCATCTCCTGAGAGTTTCTACAAGGATGTTACAGAAGGCAGTATCAGAAGCCTTGCTGAAGTAAAGGTATATGATCTCCACTGCTCTTTGTTCCTCTACCCATTTTATCATGGGCAAGTAACTGTATGGCATTAGTTAACACTCCCTCTCTAGCTGTGAACTAGAGCAGTTTATTTTTCCAAACCTCCAGCCACAAGCAGCATTAGGAGGTTGGAATGGGTGAACTGGAAAATCTATTTCCTCATGGTCTCGCAGTGCTTTTACATTCTTACAGACAGAGCAATGACAACCTGGAGTGGGACTGAGTACCATACTTTATTTTTCATTTGCTTTCTTTGGGGATGTGTGTGTGAAAAATAAAGCACAACAAACTAAAGATTATTGAAGAACTTTTAAAAGAAATACAAATAGTATTTGAAACTGTCATAAGGGAAGATGAGCACTGTAAAACTATGCAGATATCTTAGAAGGAAAGTGAAGCTAAGCTAGTAAGAAATTTTAACAACTTTAAATTCCTATTAAATATTCTTTTAATGCATTTACTTATTAATAAAATCCTGATTAATAAATCCTTTTATAGTTTGAAGGAGAAAAGAACAGTAGCAAAACCCCCTGCTGTCTACATTGGAACTATTACCTGAAATAAGAAAGAAATCAACTGCACATAATTATGCAGAAAAAATTGGCAAAGCTACAAGGGGAATCAATTTCTTTCTATAGAGTTATTTTCAGTCCTCTACCACACAAATTCTTCATGAAGTTGGTACAAGGTTTACAGGACAGAATAAGAATTTTATGTTACATAGAAATGTTGGAAATCATCTATTGCTATGTAAAATAAATATCACTGTAGTTTAGCTAGTAATGTTTATAGTTATACAAATATTTAAAACACATTTACTTGATGCAACTTATTCTAGTTCTAGATTAATTGCTTTGAGGTTTTTTTCTAGTTAGCAACCACTGCTGTCAGGAACTTCCAAGTCATATCAGTAAGGATGTTCTGAATTCCTCTCATCTATCTGTTTGACAAAAGTCCAGATTGGAATAATTACATTAGGTGACTCTACATCAAAAGAAAACAGACAAAAAAGTAATTGGGATGCTATTATGGAAGGCCAATGTAGGCCTAACACTTGTCCTGGCTTGCCGAGGCATGGTCCCCTGCTCACCCTTTCCCTTCCCACGACAAAAGGCTTGGAGACACCCAGTCTGAGGGTCCAAGATTTGCACAGACTTGTTCTGCTTTGCAGTGGTAAACAAGGTGCATACACCTGCTTATGCAAGGCCTATGTCTTCCCAACTAAGGGAAAGCCCTGACGTCACCTAGTATACTCAGTTTTGGCAAAGTGCCATTCTGATTGGTGAACCTCTGTGACCAAAGGCGCCATGATGCTCAGGCAAGGAATAAATGGACCTAAGCTGTAAATATCATGCTCTCTGATTTGCCTCATGCTCTCTGCTATTGTGCTACACCTCATGCTCCAGTCCGGCTTTGCTGTGTTAGAAGATTTGATGTACAAGCTTGTCCACCTGGAAACTTTGCCGTGCCTCAGTTTGCTAGGAGAAGGGATTAAGCGCCTCTATGCCATGGCAAGAATTAACCACCAGCAAGCCATGTCTGCCTGCACACCATCCATTCTGGAAGGAATCAAGACCAGGTCAGAGACTGTGCTAAACCCCAGCATCGCTGCTAGAGCCCTGCAGAAAACTCCAAAGCCTCCAACAGCTTTCAAACCACAGACAGCAACCCCTTCACACACTTTGGGTATATAATGCAGTCCCAGAAATCTGGAGATATTAGCTGGTGAGTAAATACTCTAAAAGCCTCTTTCTATTTAAACTTCTGATTTTGTAACTCAGTTCTATTGTGCTTTCTGCCTTAACAAAAAGAAGTTTCTCAAGTACCCCTAGAGGGCAAGCAGCATATTGACTGCAAGACTCTCCTTCCAACTGTTTAAATTGTTTGCATTTCTGGTTTTATTTAACTGTTTAAATTGCTTGTTTCCCTGTGTCTAAGTACCCAACCACGCAGTCAAACCTTGTAGATAAGTTTTCTGGTGAGATTTAATATTAATAAATAACTTTAGTAATTTATTAATTTTTGCCTGCATGTTAAGCTTAAAAATGCTAACAATGTTAATTTTGCATATACTCATAACAAATACTCTTTCCTAAATAGATGATTTTTAAAAGGATAAATGCTCAAGCACCACCAGGTTATTTTAATGTATGCAGTTGGTGGATTTAAATTTTATTTTAATGAAACATTTGCTTGTACTTTCAAGCACATTTAAAGTCATATTAGTTTAGTGTCTAAGTCTGATTAAAATTTGTTTTAGTCTTTTAATGAAAAGCTCTTTCTAACGCAGCTTTTTTTAATACATGCAGAATTTTTAATACAAAAATCATGGGTTAATCATGGATAATTTTTTTTTTTAAGGGAATATTAAATTAATTGACAATGGTTGATTTTAACAGGGAGTGTTTCATCTTCCCTGTAATACAGACTAAATTTCACAGATTTCCACACTCCAAAAGACTGTGAAAGTCAGACATATTTCAGACACAGAATCAACTTTGTAGTTGAGGGTTAGTATTACCAAATACTGAGTTTAAGACCACCTGTAGCCAGAAAACCTTTTCATTCCTACCCTTTCCAAACGACAAAGGTTATGACTTTTCTAGGAAAGTAAGAATAGCCTGGCTTCTACACAGCCCTTGCTGTTGCTTGCCTAACTTTGCTGCAGAGGAATTTCTCAACACTTCAATCCCCATAGACACAATATGAAAGACACATAAGAGAATATTCTTCTATTTAAGTTTAACTCCCTTGCTTACTGACATTTAATAAAAGAGAAAAATGATATATATTGGATTAAATACCCTAATTGCTATTGCACAGCTAAGACTATGTTGGATAAAACACGCCATGTAAGGATACAGCAAAGTAAGTTACGTCCCACATGAAGGGATCGATCTTAGATCTTACTTTTCTCATAAAAGCTCAAGAAAGTAGTTGCATAAGATTTGGAAAAAATTACTAATCATTCCCTGTTGGGAATGGTAGGACTTTTAGTGCTGACATACTGGAACATAAGCCACAGGTTCAGAATGTATAAGGGGAAAGTACTGAGTTAAGGGGCGAAATGACCTTAAAGAATGTTGCAGCAGACAGAGTTATGTGAAATATGAGCCTGCGGTTTTGCTAACCTTCGCTTATCTAGTTGCTAACATACAAGGTCTGTCTTAATGAGGTATGTACTGAGGTCTGTCTTAATGGCCAATTAGGATTTGGCATAATCTTTTAACTTGTATGTTAAGGTATATAACCAAGTGCTGAACGTACAATAAACAGAACCTATCTTGCATCAAGCTCCTCTTCCCACCTCTTCAATCATGGTAATTCCCCCAATTCTTCTTTTTTTTTCTTTTTTACAATCTTATAATCTCAGTATGTAGTACCTTGTGGAGCAATACCACAAGTTCTGCTAGCTGCTTTTGTTATTTCTTAGCTCAAGCTAAAAGAGCGCTAAAAATTTTAGACTCTGCCGTATGACCATTTCCATGTACGATTACCTTATTCAAAAGCCATATTTGTGCCACATCACAGTCCTTAAAGAGTTTTCTCCCTAAGCTGATAGACAAAGGCTATCATTCATTGTCCAAACACATCCAATATTTTACTATTTTTACATACTTCTACTTTATTAATGATATTTGAAAGAATATAAACTAAGTTTTTGCAAAACAGCTGGTAAAAAAATTCAATAAAACTTTTTGGTTTTTTTTTTATTCCAGAGTTGCCTCCAGGAAGATAATAAATAGATACTAAAAGTTTTTTTTAAAAACTGCCATAAAAGCAACTATGAGATGTATCCTTAGCAACAATGCTTCGAGATTTCAAAAATAAATGTACTCTTTTGTCATGAAAATAAAACCTGGGAGAGCTTAAAATAAATCTAGCTGTAAGTGGAAGTGAAAATAAGACACATGAATTTAGCCCAAACACACTGGTAGCACAGCTGTAAGTCAGGGCAAGTTCAGGAATCCCAAGGACAATTTGCTGTCATACTTCTGACACCATCTTCTGTTTTAAATTAATTACAGTTTCTCAAGAATCTTTTTTTTTTTCAATTTTATGTTTCTGAGAAATGTCTGGCACTGTTCTGGGACCACGGGAAGCACACATTTCTACCTTCCATTCGTAGAGGCTGACAATCATGGGAGTCGCCTATGAGGAACTGAAATGCAGTGGTGCTCCTGATACCAGCCACAACTGGGTTTGTCAGTTGCCTCTTGTCCATTTGCTAAAGAAACAAGCTGTGCTGGTTTGAAGCTAATTGGAATATTTTAATGAGAGAAATTAGACTGTTGGTTGAGAAAATAAAATAATGATGAAGTCTGTACCAGTGGGTTCAAGCTTGAGAAGAGCAGATTTAGATTGGATGTTAGGAACAAGTTCTTTAGTATGAGGGTGAAAGAGCACTGGAACAGGTTTGCCCAGAGAGGTGGTCGAGGCCCCTTCCCTGGAGACATTCAAGGTGAGGCTCAATGGTGCCCTGGGTTACCTGGTCTAGTGCGGGGACGTCCCTGCTGACTGCAGTGGGGCTGGACGAGATGACCTCTGGAGGTCCATTCCAGCCCAGCCCATTCTATGATTCATTGGTTTGCTGAGAGGGATAAAGCACCAAAATGTAAATCTCAGGCACTCTCGTCTGTGTCACTGGATCTTAACCCTGCTCTAATATCTTTCCACTGATCTTGCCTAACAGGAACAGCATAAGCTTTGCTGGTTGTTTTGCTTGTCTGTATAGGAAAGCAGAGGGAGAAAGAGTGGTGTAGTTTCTTTGTCCAGGAGAGAGTTTGGATTACTTCCAAGCCATCTCAGCTAGTCTGGTAAATTTCAGTAGTGTGTGTGGGGAAAGTTCCTAACTCATCACACAAGCACAAACCATCAGAAAGAGCATTTTTCCAAGTAATCTGCTTTTCAGATAACTTTAGATGACAGTGATTACTGGTGAGAGCACAACAGCAAGAATTCAGCATGGACATGCTCCACATGGACATATATAGGGACAAAAAGGGTGGAGGGATAGGCTGATGAGGGGACAGGTTTTCTATGCCTTGAAGCTCTGCTATGGCAAATAGAATCATAGAATAAACCAGGTTGGAAGAGTCCTCCAAGATCATCCAGTCCAACCTCTCACCCAGCCCTAGCCAATCAACTAGACCATGGCACTAAGTGCCTCATCCAGGCTTTTCTTGAACATCTCCAGGGACAGTGACTCCACCACCTCCCCTGGGCAACCCATTCCAATAGCAAATCACTCTCTCTGGGAAGAACTTCCTCCTAATATCCAGCCTATACCTCCCCTGGTTCTCTGGGGTGTTTCACAAGAAAACCTACTCTAACAGCATGTTTACTGAAGCTCAAAAGATACTCTAAATTTTACTGATCTTGTTGACAGGCTTTAGATAAAATACAGTACTCTTCAAGTCAGAAATGTTGATTACTTCTTTTAAATAGGACATCATATAAGCAACCAGCATAAGAGACATTAAGTGATTACAAAAAGTAAATCTGCTTTGGTTTTCTAAGTTACGATGTTTCTGCCTTGCCACATCTTTTTCCTAGCTTGACTAAAGAGATCAGCTTTAACTGTTAATTTTGTGATTTGCATCAACTGTCATCATTACTGATTTTATTAATCTCCTACTGCATTTCTGCTGACAAAAATCAAGGCTCATTTATAACCATGTTGGTAACCTGGCCTCAGTTCATCCAGGTTATTATATTTGGTTGACATAATGCAGCTTAGTTTTCTGAAAGAGGAATATTTTATCTTTTAAGAACATTCAGCGGTTTTGGGATGCTGGGACAAAAGAAGTAAAGGTTTTTAAATGAAGATGTGACAATATTCACTAGAATAATGCAAGATTAAGACAGATTCCATGCCTAATGTCACTCTAAGAGGAAAAAAGTTAACTGGGTGAAAACAGTTGATCAAAGCTATACTTAGATCCAGCTATACTTCAAGGAACATTTTATGAAATACTTAAGCTTCACTGGCCACAGAAAAAAAGAAGTTACTCCACAAAGTAATTCTGCTTCTTACCTCATCCAAATGTAAATATAACCCAAAGGGAACAGTCTGTTAATTGAGCAAAAATGTGTGTATCATAATATACACATGGCATATAAACATGACCAGGAATCACATACCCTGAAGTCCTTTCATCCATTTCCCCAGACCAAAAAAATGAAGCAAGCCCAGTACTGAAGAGCACCTGCTGCCAGGCCGTGAACGGAACAATGTAGCACATCTTTTAGTGCAACCCTACATGATTAAGAACCTGAACTATCAACAATGCCAAGCAAAAAAATCATCTCTTTTTCCTGATTGATTTCAATAAGATTTCAGCCTCAATCTCTCTGTTGTTGAATGAATAAAAGGTAGTTTATTTTAAACTGGAAAGACAAAGTGAATGAAGAAAAAAGCAAAGCAAATCTTTAGTTAGGTAAGTCCACTTCTGTTGCCTGGTTCAGGCAAAAGCAACAGACCATGTTTCAAGTGTCTAAATCTGCCTTCAGGTTCCTGATGAATATGTCTCTGTGGGGCTGCTTCTGTCAACAGCAACATTTTATTTTATGGCTTAGAATTTGCTTGCTGGCAGATACCTGCTAATAACACCACTATAAATTAGGAGGGTACTCCAGAGTTTGGACACAGATTAAAAAGCAATTCAGATGGTTGGTTAAAGCACATCTAGAAACCATAATAGCCACTTTAAGCTACTTCTTTCTTGTTTGGGAAATAATTTCTCTTTAGGACATTCATTTTATCAAACAAACAAACAAAATAAATCCCAAACAAAATCAAAACTGAAAGCAAGGTATTTGCAGATCTGTAACTGAGTATTGATTAATAAGCTCAGTTTCCAATTCCCTAACACTGCTGCTTATCATTGTTTTCCTGTATGCACAGCTACTTATACCAAATTTTGACTCAATAACTCAGTGGTAAAAGTTACTGTGAAGTTATAATAAACTCAGAAGACTTTCTCCATGTCCCTGTAGTGCCACTCCTGCTAGGTCTGTCTCTCCTGATTGATGTCCCTTTTTAATTTGTTCCTGCCAGTTACCACGCTTTTTCCAAATCTCTTTTGGCTAGTTCAACCTTGAACTTGGCCTGGGAGTAGCATTAACCAAAAGGCACCACGACATCACTGTGATTCACTGCTTCTAAATAATCAGTGTTCTCTCTCACACCTCTCTGTCAGAAAAAGACAAATCATTTCAGCAGTACTCTATAATTGAGATTAACATTTAACTCAGCAGATTGGTAAACAGGGGATGTTGGTGCAAGAATTTAAGTAGGGCACCTAAGTGAAAAGTAAACTGCTAAAGAGATCTTTTTCACTACAGGACAAGACACAATCTACTGCATTTGTCTGACTGTTTTTCTTAGAAATCTGACATTGAGAGTCATTCAAACGACACTGTGATTTACTGCCTTTTTTTCCTACATAATTTCTGTTAAATTGATAAATTGAACTTAAAAAAATTCTATACCAACTTTCACGAAGGATGTCAAAGAGCATTACAAAGTGAATTAATCAATTAAATCAGAGCATCACAGTGAGTTACTCGATATAAGCACACAGCAAAATACAAATGCAAATATGCAGATCTGGAGCACATATGAAAGGAATACATTCGAAAGTCACAATAACAGAACTGTATTCTGAACTGCAATACAAAATGAGAGAAAACTGAAGGAAAATGGCCCTCTGTGGAAAGTTATTTCAATTTTTTTATGTGATGGTATTAATCAGAAAAATCTATATCTTTAATAAAAAGATTCCTGGGTACTTTGAACTGTGCAGCTGATTATGGCCTCTATTTTACTGTTCACTTATTTGCCTTTTCTAAATCTTTGCAAGGACTAGGTACATCTCTAGCTCCCTTAAAGCAATACAAATCAGGAAGATCTCTTCCAGAGTCAGTAACATGGTTGTTTTGGACAGCAGTTGGAATCTAAATCAGCCTAAGCATTTGTGACACATACAATGATAAACAGAAGTCAGACAACTAATAAAAATACTACTCAAGCCCAGAAAATTCATGGAGGCTGACCTCATATCCCCATGCTCTTTAAGTACAAATTGTCCAGAAAGCTAAAAATGACTTGAGCATAGTTGAAGAAACAGACCTACCCAGGCTGCTCCACAGAATACAAGCAAAATGACAATTCTTAATGAAGTTCTTCAGATTTAGAATAGAATCAATCAGGTTGGAAGAGACCTCCAAGATCATCCAGTCCAACCTAGCACCCAGCCCTATCCAGTCATCTAGACCATGGCACTAAGTGCCTCATCCAGGCTTTTCCTGAACACCCCCAGGGACAGTGACTCCACCACCTCCCTGGGCAGCCCATTCCAATGCCAATCACTCTCTCTGTCAAGAACTTCCTCCTAACATCCAGCACAACTTGAGACTATGTCCCCTTGTTCTCTTGCTGGTTGCCTGGGAGAAGAGACCAACCCCCACCTGGCTACAGCCTCCCTTCAGGTAGTTGTAGACAGCAATGAGGTCTGCCCTTAGCCTCCTCTTCTCCAGGCTAAACAACCCCAGCTCCCTCAGACTCTCCTCATAGGGTTTGTGTTCCAGGCCCCTTACCAGCTTTGTTGCCCTTCTCTGGACACCTTCCAGCACCTCAACATCTCTCTTGAGTTGAGGAGCCCAGAACTGGACACAGTACTCAAGGTGTGGCCTGACCAGTGTTGAGTACAGGGGAAGAATAACCTCCCTCCTCCTACTGGCCACACTGTTCCTGATACAGGCCAGGATGCCATTGGCCCTCTTGCCCACCTGAGCACACTGCTGGCTTATCTTCAGCTACTCTCCACCAGTGCCCCCAGGTCCCTTTCCTCCTGGCTGCTCTCCAGCCACTCTGTCCCCAGCCTGTAGCGTTGCTTGAGGTTGTTGTGGCCAAAGTGCAGAACCCTTTACTTTTAAGTGTTGCTACTTGTTACACAATCCTGCCACAAATACATAGGCCTGATACACAAATACATAAGGCTTGATATTTTTTAAGGTCACTGCAATAAAGTAAAACATCATCCTTTTTTTTAGTAATAAATACTAAGAGACTTACATATATAAAAAAGCAATTGTTAAGCTGATATTATTTTTAAAAACCCTGTTCTTAACTAATGTTCTTTTATTAGATAAATATGTTAGAAGAGAAAAATAGCCTTTAGAACACGTGGCAAAATAACTCATATCAAAAGCAGAACCAGATATCACTATAAGGAGATAGCAGAAGTCTTACTTATCAGCAGAAACTAAACTTGAAGGAAACCAATAGATTCCAATTCACTTTCTGTCTCTTCACATGTTTGTCTGGAAAGTTTATGCAGCTGTACAACTGATCAAGTAATGGGTTAATATTTGCACCACAAAGATTTCTACATCAAATTATAAATCAAGACTTTTCCTTTCCTTTCAAAATGGAGTCTATGGTAGCTCAAAAGTACCTTGTTTATGCTTGACAGATTTCCCATGAGAGCTATTAGCATAGTATTTATGAAGAGTATTTCAATGTGTAAGGCACTATTTCAACAAACCCCAGCAAACAAGGTTAAATTCAAGCCCATGAATTTAAGAGAAATATTTATTTTCTTCAAGTGATTTACTTCAGTTAGGACCAAAATCCAAATCCCAGTCCCTAGCTATAAAATATATTCAAAGCTCAACTAGACTTTCCTTTACCATTATGCACCGTGAATATCACAGAGAGATGACTTTCCCAACTTTTCTTTATTTTGACTGAAAGCAAAAATATTCCATAAAAACAGACTGCACAATATTGCTAATCTGGAGAAGACAGGATGAAGTGCATATTATCTCCACACAGAAACCTTGCTTAATGAAACACTGTGCCTTTAAAAAACAAAAATGTGCTTACAATTTAGATAAAGTTCTACTTATCTACTACCCAAATCAAAGCTAGAGCCACATCCAGTGTTTGAGCGTGCCTGTCAGAAGACAATCATGCTATGAGTTACCAACACAAGCACAGATGAGCTATATCCAAAGCATATTTATGCTCTGTTGACCAAGAAAATCATTGATGGAAGTCATCACACAGCTCTAAACATTTAAGTGTATGATTTAGGAAGACTTATAGGCCAACAGGACACAGCTGCTGGAAAGTCTGCAACAAGAGATAAAATGACTCATAGCAGTGAAATGAGTTTATACTCCTCTTCATTTAGCATCACTTCAGCTCCATGCTAAAGCCCAGGACACAGGGGAAAGGGGCACATTGGACCTGTCACGGTGATCTACTGACAAATATGATAACATTTGGTGAAAGCCCAAGAAGAAAACGTTGGTTGTGGATCTATTTCACAAATCCTAAAACTGCAGAAACAATTTCTGCTGCACAACTACTACCCACACATTCCTTCCCAGCTACAAATTTTGGCTGCCACAGAAACCCTGCATCACCCAGTGCTCTTAAACTCAACAGTGGCACCCAGTGGCTATTCTTCATCACATTTAAGTACCTACAATATTCTGAGCGGTTTTGTGGACCAGTTAAAACAAATTTCCATTTCTGCAGCTGTTTAAAAAGTATATTAAATGAGTTTCACTTAAAAGGTTCTGCTACCTCTGCCCAGTTAAATTTCTCATTTCAATCTTGTTTGTTTCAGGTTCTACTGCCTGGTTAAATTTCTCATTTCGATCTTGTTTGTTTCAGGTTCTATTCTGTCTAGGTTTCAAAAATTATGTGCTTTTTGTTTTAACAATGGCACCTCGTTTCCTCTCATCTCAGCATTATACTAAAATGAAATTCTACTTAAAATACAGATTGAAATGTACAAGCTAGAAACGCAGAGACTGAATGATTAGCTAATTAAAACAAAACCAAACACAACAGAACAACAATGACAAAAAGTTCCTAAGAACTTTTAATATTAAATCATGTGCTAGGTCTTTTCTAGACTCTGAGTTGAACTTCAATCCAAAGGAGTTCACAGACAAGGCAATGAAAGTACGGGTGCTAAGAATATACAACAAAAGTATATAGACCAGTCATCAGTTGGTGCACATTAAGTTGCATTTACATGTGCAACTGTTCTATGGTTTAAAATCTCAACCATCATCTCTGAAGTAGATCAAGCTTGTGTTTAAGACATGAAAGAAAACTCTCTTCTTACAGCCCCAGCTCTGTATTTACTCTACAAATCTGTATTTCTTACCTCCATATGAAGATGTGAGGCATAACTCTGCTTCTCTTCATATCCGATCCCTTGTAACATCTTGCTAGTGTTACTAGCTAGTGCTAGTAGACTCTTACACTTAAAGAGTTGGTATAGCAAAATACTTCCTCCTCATCATCATTGATACTCTACTGGGATACTGGGGAAGGGCTATGGAAAACTTGCAGGTGTATGTGTGAGAGAGTACCCTTTCTTCCCCCCAGTTTTACAGAGCATGGTCAGCTGTCCTCATTTTCGGCTGTTCTCTGAGAAACAGAAATGGCCTGCTTGCAAACAGCAGACAATTCACCCAGCTGCTCTTCAAGTCAAAGAGCTAAAAGTTTTTTCTTACTTGTGATGGTTTGGGTATCCCCCATCCCCCACACTTTTAGAAATTACCCAGACTAGACTCAGTCGGCTCTGGAAATTTGAATGAAGCTTATATTTACAGCTGGCACAATTTACAAGCAGATAGTTACAGTAGANAGACTGTGAGCGAAGTAGACCTCACCATTGTTTCCATTTCTCAGCCTATCATCTAGTTCTTCTCACCAAAACATGCTAGCTAGCTTCAAACTAGCACATTACTGGAAGCAGTACTTCACTGGTATCCACACACCAAAACATAAAATTACAAAGATTTCCATGGACACTGGCAGAAATTGAACAGTGCGCTTATGACACTATTGGTTCTTTACTAGAAAAGATGGCAATTTTTACTGAGCTTTCTCAGACTCGCTGCAGATACTGGCCAGGGTAAGCACTACACTATGCAAAGAATTAATAATCTACCAACAGCATAAACAAAAAACATTTTTCCTCATTACAGGTACTTCTTAACAAGTATTAAGCTTACATAACTCAAACAGCACCAATCAGAATGGTGCCTCATGTTACGAGGTCTCTAGGCTTACCATGTTACCACTTCATTAGATAAGAGATAGAATGAAAAAACAAATCTCATGTCATGTTCTGAAAGGACACTAATAGATAGCACAGATGGAAGAAAAAAAAAAATCTGAGTTGATGGTTCACCACTGGGAAAATTCTGCTCTTAGCCTTCACATGTTTTAGTCTACAGGATGCTATTGAAAGCAATTAATTTACTTCAAAATATCAAGGCTACAGAAAGTAGGCTTTCCAGGTAAAGCTCATCACCTTGAATTGTATCCAGACAATTGAAAAAGTGGCACAGGCTCTAGTGAGCACAGGCTGAGCACAAGGTCTACCATTAGCACTGTCACAGCAGATTCCCAAGTCACAAAATTTGACTAAACACAGTTTTTTCTCTGCAACTTGGCATCTGCTTCAGTGTTCCCTACAAACATTGCCACCAAGCAAAGCACAGGAGGTAAATGTTTTGAGAACTCACCATTATATTCAAAATATACACAAGGATGCTGTAAGAACTTGGTGCCATGGCCTAGCCTTGAGCTCTGTGGTAAAGGGTTGGACTTGATGATCTGTGAGGTCTCTTCCAACCTTGGTGGTGATACTGTGATAAACTTGCTATGACTGAGAACCTGTCGACCTGAGATCTGGAATTACAGATTTTCTAGTACAATTTTGTATAACATTATGTATAACGTAAAGTTGTATATAACATAACTTGCTGGTCTGCCTGCAAAATCAATGCTCATCTAATGTGGACAGCTGACTAAAAATGCTATTATTCCCCATAGATATTTAGACACAACAGACAAAATTATTACAGGCTCCAACAAAAAAAAAATATTTACATTTCTATTGAGAAGCTGAAATGCCTAATTGAATCTGAACCCCAGCACACAAGGCCAGCATAGCTCTCGGCTACGATCTGAGAATGTGCTGCTTAGAGCAGGAAATTTCATCTCTAAATCTAATGCTGGTTTATGCCCTCTTCCTACTACAAATCAAGCCTATTTGCAGTGAAATCCTGGTAATTACGTATCAATATCAGGAAAGGTGGAAGCAATGACTTTTCTCCTTCCTCTATTTCCACCACTCCCTCCCACAGCTGAGAAGTAAGGCTTTCTTCCTCTTTGTAAACATCATCATTTAAAAGGGTTCGGAACGGGCTGCCCAGGGAGGTGCTGGAGCCACCGTCCCTGGGGGTGTTCAAGAAAAGACTAGATGAGGCTCTTAGTGCCATGGTCTAGTTGACTGGATAGGGCTGGGTGCTAGGTTGGACTGGATGATCTTGGAGGTCTCTTCCAACCTGGTTGATTCTATGATTCTAGACTCTTCCAGTTTAAATCCCAGCTTTTGGAACATAGAAACTTGGGTTCAGAAAGGAAAAGAAGTTCCTTTTTTGAAGCAGCACAACAGTGTTTTTCATGCATCACTGCTGAAACAGAGTCCTCATACTTCCTATCAATTCCAAAACCTGTGGCTCCCTTTGATGGAAGAGAAATACTGTAAACCCTCAAGGTTCAGCACATACTAACAATCTGTGCCTTAAATACAGACCTTGGTTTTCATGGGAATGACAGAGTTTGGTTGGAGAGGTGGCGCAAAGTGATTCGCTTATCCAAAGGTTTTGATAGTTAGAGAAAGAAATAATCTCCAGTGTTTCTTTACCAAGTATAGTAACATGGAAGAGTAATTGAAACTCAGTGACAGAGATAGAGGCAGCTCAACTCACTGCCCCCTCCTGCCCTCAGTGATTTCGGCAGCGGTTTTCCAAATGTAGTTGTTTTGGAAAATACTCCGCATTTGGAATAATCATTCCAAATATTCAGCAGTTCTTTGCTGTGACTATAATGAACAAATGTGCATTTTTATATATTACTAGATATTTTTCCTCTAACAAACCACATCACTATCACCTCTTCCTGCATGAAAACACCGCTTTACAAACACGTTTTTAAAGTAAGCTTCCAGACTAAACTACTAATGCAAAGGCCTTACAATGGTAATATTCCTGTTGGCATTCAGTAGATTCCTCTGAAAAGCCTAGTCCTAAACCAGCAGGACTCCATAAATGCAATTGAATTTCTAAAGACACACACAGATCCAGGATTTTCTTCAATGGTAAGCACTGATATGACAACACCATTCAAATAATAACATCTATTATAGCTCTTGCTTTGCACCAAAGCATATATAAAGAAATCCTCCATCTGCTACTGCAGGAATTACTTTTCTCCCTAAAATACCTTACAGGTCTATAGCAAACTAGGTCTAAATAATGATTCATTGCTATAGGTGAACTGCACAAAAGGCTGCTTTTGTATCTACAAGTGATTATTTCAGAACAAGACATTGGGTAATTATTCAAATACATTAAAAAGTCCAGCGTGCATTGATAGGATTCCCAAAGGCACGTTGTTATAAGTGGAATGTGCCTTCTTTTAAAGAATCACCTTTTCAAATTAAGAACAAATGCAAAATTCAGTAGGTTTCCAAAAAAATTAGAGAGTACAAATAAAAGAGCTGATTTCTATTATGCCAATCATTAGACTAGTATGGCTTAATTTGCTTGTTAGAAGCTAAAGACCATGCTGAAATTAACAGATCTAATACCTTAATCTCTTGTACCACACACGTTAGCCTATTAGAGAGCAAATTATGGAGAAATCCAGACAGAGAATCCTGCACAATAATGTGCTTAGCAAAGCCAGGCAGTGCCTTCCAGTATCTGCAATTAACTATGAATTACAGAGACCTCAAATACCAACAGCTTGCTCAGTTAAAGCCTCGTTTTTGTTTCCAGGATGGTTACATTGCTTGACCTCTTGAGACTATGATCCAACTCATTCTTTCTTATGCACAGTGTGCCCTACCATTTGCAATAAGTTCAGTTCCACAGGATGAAAAGAGCCAGATGAAAACATTTTTAGCAGGGTGAGAAGAAAGTAACAACAAAACCAATAAAACTCACAATGCCCAGCTAGGCTACTGCATCTCCTAAAAAAGCTGCATCCAACACATTAGAAAGATGATTTTTTGTTTTTGCATGATTGCTGGAAGTCTTATTACTGAAGAGAGTATGGAGAAAAGGACACAATACTGTGATAATTGCTTTAATCTGTTCATATGGATCTTTATCCATGGTTTCTTCCTGTACTGTGCCCTGACTGAACTAGCAGACTCAATAAGAAGCTAGAGAAGTTGCACAGAGGTCTGATCAGCTCTTCTGGTTCATGTTCTGGTATAGCAAAACAACTACGACAAACAGGTAACACATTCAGAAATACCAGCACAGAACTTTCATAAATACCAAATATACTTCCAAAAGGGAATTTAAAGGCTTATGAGTTACATCCAATGATGTATCTTCCTCTTTTGAAGCTGTTGATTCAATATGATGGAAATGTATCACCCATTTGTATTCATATCGTTATCATAATGGTCCCAAAGGTCTCATAATGTCAATTAAATGCCATGAAAGTGTCAAAAGAACTTAATTTTCAGTGTCTTTTATTCTTCCTTACTACTTTGTTACAGTACTTCCATACTTTTATTTCAATAATGGTACATCAAAATTAACTTATTACAAATGAATTGAAATAATGAACAATTTTCCTTTCTTCCCAAAGCAGATTATATCGGTCCTCGCCCATCTGCCTGTCCAGTCTAAAATATCGTGTCTTCTCTTTCTCCAACATGGAGCAAATCAAGAGGAGTAATTTCCCCTGTACTCAACACTGCTCAGGCCACACTTTGAGTACTGTGTCCAGTTCTGGGCCCCTCAATTAGGGGGGACAGTCTCAAGTTGTGCCGGGGGAGATATAGGCTGGGTGTTAGGAGAAAGTTCTTCCCAGAGAGAGTGATTTGCATTGGAATGGGCTGCCCAGGGAGGTGGTGGAGTCACCGTCCCTAGGGGTGTTCAGGAAAAGACTGGATGAGGCACTTAGTGCCATGGTCTAGATGACTGGATAGGGCTGGGTGATAGGTTGGAGTGGATGATCTTGGAGGTCTCTTCCAACCTGGTTGATTCCATTCTATTCAAGAGAGATGTTGAGGTGCTGGAACGTGTCCAGAGAACTGCAACAAAGCTGGTGAAAGGCCTGGAACACAAACTCTATGAGGAGAGGCTGAGGGAGCTGGGGGTGTTTAGCCTGGAGAAGAGGAAGCTCAGGGAGGACCTCATTGCTGTCTACAACTACCTGAAGGGAGGCTGTAGCCAGGTGGGGGTTGGTCTCTTCTGCCAGGCAACCAGCAACAGAACAAGGGGACACAGCCTCAGGTTGTGCCAGGGGAAGTCTAGGCTGGATGTTAGGAGGAAGTTGTTGGCAGAGAGAGTGATTGGCATTGGAATGGGCTGCCCAGGGAGGTGGTGGAGTCACTGTCCCTGAAGGTGTTGAAGCAAAGCCTGGATGTGGCACTTAGTGCCATGGTCTAGTTGACTGGCTAGGGCTGGGTGCTAGGTTGGCCTGGATGATCTTGGAGGTCTCTTCCAACCTGGTTGATTCTATGATTCTATTCTACGAACTGCATAAAAAGTGTACCACTGTATGGACTACTGTCTTAAGTAATTTTCTAACTTGAAACATTATTGGAAATCTATCACCTCTTTTCTGGCTTCTACATTCAGCTACTAAGGACAACCTAATTCCTTTTTGCCTTTCACTATCAGTGCTTTATTTTCCCACCCTTCAGATGGTCTTAGGTTCTCTCTCAATGTAACCATTTCTCTGATCTCTTCCTAGCAGTACCCTGCATCCTGCTTTAATTAACAAATCACAACGGTTTTCCCCTCCTCTCGGTTCTGAGCTAATTGTGATGTAATACCCCTTTTATCCACTCCACACAATCAGATTCTAGCACAGATCTGTGTCCTGCATACATTCAGTTACTTTTACTTAAAAAAATCTGTGCTTTTTGCCAGCTTTTTCTTAAAAGCATTACAGACTGCTATAGACTGGCACTTGTTAAACCAATCCCTACTGTGAAAGGAGCTTATTTTACTATTTATTTATACTGCTTTCAGATCTGTTTCACGTTCCATATGAACCAGCACAGAAACAACTGCCTCTGTGGCACAACAGGCCTGATGGAAAAGCACAAACTCCTTCTCACAATACATCTGGGTTTGCTAGATGAAGGTTAGATTGATGGGGTAAGAGAGAAGATGACAGTATTTTCATTCTCATACAACTCCTGGAAAAGATTGGTTAATTGGGAATTTCACAATTTGCTATTCACTGTCCCAAGATATGTTTCAAATAACATTTTTGGTCCAGAATCACAGAACATTAAGAGGTTGGAAGGGACCTTCAGAGATCGATCATCAAATCCAATCAAAGCAGGATTGCCTACAGGAGCACATCCAGGCAGCTTTTGAAAGTCTCCAGAGATGGAGACTCCACAACGTCTCTGGGCAGCCTTTACAGTGAGAGTGACAGAGCACTGGAACAGAAGGCTCTCTTCATGAGGTGAAACCTTCTGTGTTCCAGTTTGCAGCTGTTGGTCCTTGTCTTATTGATGCTGACCACCAAAAAGAGATTTGCCCCATATGCTTGACACCCACTCCTCAGATATTTATAGACATTGATGAGATCTACTCTCACTCTTCTCCAGACTAAGCAGTCCCAAGTCTCTCATAGGAGATGCTCAAGTCCTCCCAGCTCTCCACTGGACTCTTTCCAGCAGGTTCCTGTCTCTCTTGAACTGGGGAGCCCAAAATTTCACACAGTATTCCAAGTGTGCTCTCACTAGGGCACAGTAGAGGGGGAGAAGAACCTCCCTAGACCTGCTAAACACACTTTTCTTGATGCACCCCGGGATGCCATTGGCCCTTCTGGCCACAAGGGCACATTGCTGGTCCATGCAGAACTTGCTGTGCACCAAGACTCCAAAGTCTTTCTCCACAGAGCTGCTTTCCAGCAGGACAGCCCCCAACCTGTACTGGTGCCTGTTGTTATTCCTCCCCATATGGAGGACTCTGCACTTGTCCCTATTGAATTTCATAAGGTTTGCCCTAACACAGCTCTCCAGCTTGTCCAGATCTCACTGGATGGCAGCACAGCCAGATGGGGTGTCAGCCACCCTCCCCAGTTTTGGATCATCAGTGAACTTGCTGAGGGTACACTCACTGTCCTTGTCCAGGTTGTTCATAAAGATATTGAACAAAACTGGACCCAGTACTGACCCCTGGGGAACACCACTGGCTGCAGGCCTCCAGCTTGACTCTGTGCCATTGAACTCTGTTGTTGAGCCAGGTTTCAATCCACCTCACAGACCAACCTTCTACACCACATTTCCTGGGCTTTTCTATGATGATGTTATGGGAGACAGTATCAAAAGCCTTGCTGAAGTCAAGGTATAAGACATTCACTGCTCTTCCTTTGTCTACCCATTTGGTCATCGGTAATGGCATTTTCCTTTCTAATTTCATGTTTATATTCATCTGCTTAAGACAGAATAACACTGGTCAAGAAGGTGATAGGGGAGTAGTTACTGAGAAAATAGTAGAAATTGTCAGTTTTACAGTGCAAGACCTCACTCCTCTGGCATAACACTGCCCAGCACTGTGGTGTCGTTTGAACAGAAATCACTCTGCCTGGCAGAAGACAAAACTGAACACTAGGTCCAATCGTGGCACATGAGAAAACATTCATTACACTTTACACTGATTAACCTCAAAGTTTCTGATCACTCCTTTCTTCCAGAAATCTTCTCTCTGAAAATGGAACTGCTACCTCTTTTGCCTCAACAAAGCCACATGTTAAAGGCTTCACAATGTGTGTGCTACATACCATTGTATGGAGTCTAATTTGGTAAGCTTAGACCTTAAGCAGGGCAATCATCATGCTCCCAGTTTCGTGCAACAGACAGAGTAAAGTTAAGTCAAGGTGAAGAGAGATTTCTCATCAGCTACAGTAGTGTTTTGTGGGGGTTTTGTTTGTTTTTGTTTCTAGCTTGCAGTCAACCATCAGACAGCCAAGCACTCCTAATACATCCCTCTTCCTCCCATGTCAGTGGCTAAAATGTTCTATTAATATAAACCAGAAACTGGTTGTTATGCTCTAATGCAAGTTAGCTTTACTCCGCTCTGTCAAGAGAACAGAGGAGCAGAATAATCTTCTGTCAAGACAGAAACCAGATTAAATAACTGAGAAAAACCTCCTCAGAGCAGATCCAAGAAACTTCCTAAATAAAGAGATCAGTCATGCTGCCACCTGGACATTTCATGAAAAGATGACCTCTCTGAAGTTTTCAGATCTTCCTTCTGAACACAGCTGTTCCAAACAGAATCTAAACATTTAGGATTATGAAACCGATAAAGAAACAATCTTTTAATTAACTGAGCCTGTTTAATGACTTCAAATACTGATTTAACAAAAACATCTTTATTGCTTTTTAGGTCTTCACCACAAAAAAAGTAGCACATTTCGCTAAGTATGCTAAGTCAAAATAGCAAGCAAACAACTTATTTCAGTAAGTTCACTGTGATAAAAACACTTTCTTAAATTAATTCATAGAATCATAGAATGGTTTAGGTTGGAAGGGACCTCAAGGATCATCCAGCTCCAACCCCCTGCCATAGGCAGGGACACCTCCCACTACAGCAGGTTGCTCAAGGCCTCATCCAGCCTGGCCTTAAACGCCTCCAGGGAGGCAACAACCTCCCTGGGCAACCTGTGCCAGTGTCTCAACACTCTCACTATAAAGAACTTCCTCCTAACATCCAGTCTAAATCTCCTCTCTTCCAGTTTAAACCCATTACCCCTTGTCCTGACATTACTAGACCTTGTAAACAGTCCCTCCCCAGCCTTCCTGTAGGCTCCCTTCAGATACTGGAAAGCCACTCTAAGGTCTCCTCGAAGCCTTCTCTTCTCCAGGCTGAAGAGCCCCAACTCTCTCAGCCTGTCCTCAGAGCAGAGCTGCTGCAGCCCTCTGATCATCTTCATGGCTCTCCTCTGGACTCACAACAAACACTCTACAAAGTTTGCATATTTACCATTCAGAACATAAATCTCACTTTTTCTGCTACCTATCCTTTTGAAAACAGTAATAATCATATACTTCTAGAACATAAGCTTTGCAAGAGTCCCTTTAAGCCTCTGATTATATCAAAGCATATTAGCAAAGTTCTAACAAACTAGATGAAACTATTGGGATTTGGTACTATAGAACATAGTGCTACTATCAGGAAGGATGATTCAACTATTTTTTGAACACTTTCTTGTCTGAATTTATTCAGCATGACACAGTAAAACACTACCCAAATGTCTCTTCCATTCTACTCTCTCTTTAGTTAGAACACTAAACTCTTTGTTTATGTATTTTCGTGACGCATATACATCAAGTATATCATAGAATCATAGAATGGTTTAGGTTGGAAGGGACCTCAAGGATCATCCAGCTCCAACCCCCTGCCATAGGCAGGGACATATATCTTTACTACACCTCAGAGAAGTAAACTGGTTTATGTTTGAAGTTTTTTTTAACATGTGTTTATCACTGCACCTTTCCTAAACCTGATATAGGTAACGGAAATGGGTTTAGCACTATAGTAATAAACATTGAAGAAATTTGCTCTTTGCAGAGATAAGCATCTGTCTTCAGAAACACTTTCCAGCTATCTGGAGAAACACATAACCTCATCATCTCTGTTGCTCAGATTATCATTGTCCCTTAATTTTCAACAGCCTATGTATTAAACTCAGATTTCTGATATATAAAATACTGACTATTTGAATTTTAAATGATTACTACTGAGTATCTGCAGCAATGTTAACATTTTATTGCGATACATGGAGATCTGC
This sequence comes from Tricholaema leucomelas, assembly GCA_013400475.1. Classification (NCBI taxonomy): domain Eukaryota; kingdom Metazoa; phylum Chordata; class Aves; order Piciformes; family Lybiidae; genus Tricholaema lacrymosa; species Tricholaema leucomelas. The sequence continues at coordinate 541,579 of WAAF01003464.1, read as the reverse complement.
AAATCCCTCAGATCAACATGACTCAGAAGGTTAGAAAAAAAAGTGAAAAATAAATAACTCAAGAATCATAGCAAGAGTTTCAGCATCTGTTGATCCACTTGGTTTCCCATGGCAATCTTTCATTATGTGACTGTAAATTACTCACGCATATTCTTCCTTCCTAATTATGGACTTTGATTTTATGACAGCCTCTGTAATTCATAACAAACAGGTTAGCCTTTAGATTCAGTGCAAAACAAATCACCCTTGGAGAATGTAGCTACTCTAGCTCAAATCTAGTTGAACCATATAATTTGACTACAATATAATTCAGGACTATTTCTATGTTTATTCTTATGGAAGGCAGTATCAAGTTAAAATCTAAAGACATTGATAAGAACTATATATAACGCAGAATCTAGTCTAATACTGAAGAAAACAAGAACTCAAGAGTAGTAGAACACATTGCCACAGAATTCAAATGTAAACACGTATGGGTCACAGAAACATCTGCTATATCTTGCTAAGAAGAAAAAAAAAACACCTGTTTGTTTCAATAGTTTTGAACCAGCCAACAACAGAGTTACATTAAAAAAAAACCCTAAAAAGCATAACTTGAAGATAAACTCATAACTACCTTCTATAGGTAAGCTTCACTATACTTTTCTTGTACAGCATCTGCCAAGTTCCAACATCACAGAATGTATTACTAGATTAGACCTTGCATACAAGAATTTTCAAAGCTCATTAAAAGATCTTTACTCTGCTCTCCTCAGACCCCACCTGGAGTACTGTGTGCAGTTCTGGAGCCTCCAACACAAGAAGGACATGGAACTGCTGGTGCGGTTCCAGAGAAGAGCCACGAAGATGCTCAAAGGGCTGCAGCAGCTCTGCTATGAGGACAGGCTGAGAGAGTTGGGGCTCTGCAGCCTGCAGAAGAGAAGGCTTCGAGGAGACCTTAGAGTGGCTTTCCAGTGTCTGAATGGAGCCTACAGGAAGGCTGGGGAGGGACTATTTACAAGGTCTGGTAATGTCAGGATGAGGGGGAATGGGTTTAAGCTGGAGGAGGGGAGATTTAGACTGGATGTCAGGAGGAAGTTCTTTACAGTGAGGGTGGTAAGACACTGGCACAGGTTGCCCAGGGAGGTTGTGGATGCTCCCTCCCTGGAGGCGTTTAAGGCCAGGCTGGATGAGGCCTTGAGCAACCTGCTGTAGTGGGAGGTGTCCCTGCCTATGGCAGGGGGTTGGAGCTGGATGATCCTTGAGGTCCCTTCCAACCTAAACCATTCTATGATTCTATGATCTGATGTACTTTGATTTCAACATTGTACGTAGGACAAAAATAAACCCAAGGGTATGTACAGAATACCTATACTATTTATTATCAGATGTATCTTTTTTTGCCTGTTTTAAAAAAGGGAGACTCCTTTTGAAATATAAAGAAGGCAATGTTGGTTGTACCTGTGAAAATGCATCTATCAATAGGATTACTCTTTTGCCCCCGGAAGCATTAATTTTGGGGGGGGTCTGAGTTCACACTGTATCCACACAAACAGGGCCTTGATGTAAGATTTGACTCCCTTAGGCCAGCTCAGTGTTAAATAAGAAATCTAGATTCACGTCTGCACCATTTACAGCTGCATGACTGAAACTTACAATAATTCCTCCCTGGAGTTTCTGCTGTAGCACTTTTCTACTCTCTTGAGTATTAATGTCTCTGACTCAGTTTGCATTACAAGTCAGTGGATGAGTAGGGCACTTAAGAACAAACTGCTCAAGTCCCAGCTATGCATCGAAGTTTCAGGAAATGCGAGCAAGCAAGTTTCTCTTTCTGCACATGGTTCTAGCTGAATCCAGTTTGCAGAACCGAGCCCAGTGATGAAACACAGCATCGTATCCCTGAACCTGAAACCCTGAACCACAGGGGTTTAAGTTTTCAGTATTTAAAAAGTTCCTGTCTGAATGCCTGAACCCCTGGGATTCTTTCCTAAAACCAAACAGACACCTATTCACGAAGACTCCAGGCTTTCAAAAGCCCACAAGTAATTCCTTTGTACTCCAGCTTCACTCTAAGATGTGAGTGGCTTTACTGGCTCAGTCACGCAGAGGTTGCGTAAGAATGAATACGGTGGAGACTGATGGATTTGGTGGCAAAACTACAGTGACTTGGTATCTAAACTTTTGGGTTTCAGAGTCTGTCTTCAGGGTGCCACCTAAATTCAGGAAAAGTAACATTATTAAAAATATGGAGCTTGCAGCTTTGCTTTCTGAGCTCCAAATGGCATAGTGGTTCCTCAGGCGTTTTTGTTCTGAATAAGCGAGGAAGTTTTTCCAGGGCACTGGAAACATACCAAAATGATGACATAAGCTCAGTGCTTTACATTGACATTTAGGGGATTGGAGAGCATCAAGCTAAAGCTCAGTGTCTAGAGAGACTAAATTTCAGCACTATGGTTACACCATGTGTTTGCTGTGTTAGTCTTAGAGAGTTCTTCCAAATGCATTCCTAAAACTGCTCCTGCACTTAGGATAGAGGAAAGTAACTCTGCCAGTAAAACCAATGAATAATATATTAATTAGTTAGAACTTGTATGACATAGGTAATTACTCAGACCCTTAAGAAGCTACTAGAATATGTAACATCACAATCAAACCACTGACATCTGGAGACGCAGATTTCCAAATCTTGATACAGCTTCTACAGGTGTCCCAATTTTTAAAGTACCCCTAAATATGAATCTCAAATGGTCTAAAAGCTACCTAAGACTTTTTTTTTTTTTTCCTTCTCATAGAATCACTACATTTTATCTACAAAGGTGATAAGTTAATCAGAATTCAAATACAATACAATTTCACGTGTTATTTTTTCCCCCCAAATAATCCTCCTCCAATAATAAGCAGTAATCACCTGCTACAATTATGCATAGTTAAAATTATTTCAATACTGACATTACATTTGTATTTATTTTGTATGTTCCTTTTGTAAATTATGGTGAAAGATTAAAATTTTAGAGAACTCACACTGAAGATCTGTAGCAAAATCGCTGTTAGACTGTCAGGTTACTGCAGAAGAAAATCTGACTCTCATATTTTGGTCTCTTTTTTTTTTCTTTGCTCTTTTTTTATTTGGATTTAAGTAGCAGTGTGATATTCCTGTTCCACCTACCTGTCAGCTTTGTGGTTGATTTTTAAATCCATTAACCTGATTAGTCGAAGTAAGTGGTAGCTTGAATGCTAATTTAAACACAGTGCAATGTTAACTTGAAGAATAGTTTATTTTAAATGACAGTGCCTAGAAGTGTCTGTGTTTAATATACATATGAATGCAGGCACAGCATTTTCAATTCTAAGGTTAGATCTATGTATCAATTTAGACCTAGTCAGAACTAATCAGGGAAGTTATAGTTGTCAAAAAGAGATTTCAATAAGGAATATCAAAGATGTATGCATACAATTTTAAAAGGTAACATCTTAAGGGCATTACAAATTTAAAGATGATTGTGGGGAGATGATTCTGACTTTAGGAGGTAATTACATCAGAGACAAAACAGGTGATGCAAATAACGTGCAACATCTTCAAGACATCTTTCACATGATCCTTGGACAGAGACACTGTATGCAACCTTGTGATCCCTGGAATCTTTCTGCAAATCTGAGGACAAAGTCATAGAATCATAGAACACTTTGGGTTGGAAAGAATCTCCAAAGGTCATCTAGTCCAATCCCCTGCAGCAAGATCAGGTTGCTCAGAACCCTGCTAAGTTTGACATTGGATATCCCCAGGGATCTCCTCAACTACTTCCATGGGCAACCTGTTTCAGTGTTTCATCACCCTCATGGTAAAGAACTTGTTCCTAATGGTCTGCTCTTCTCTCATTTAAAATCATTGCCCCTCATCCTATCACTACAGGCCTTTGTAAACAGTCTCTCTCCATCCTTCTTGTAAGCTCCCTTCATGTGTAATAGACAAGTTGCTGCCTTAATCCCTCAGGAAATGTCAGTTTAAGTTTTTGGCCATAAGGATGTCAGGACATAAGCAAAATTTATGTCAATATATGGTATACGGAGGGAGGGAAGAAAAGAAGTTGTTTCCTGTACAAAATCTAGGCAGTCTCTTGTTGTCAAGTGTTTTATTTCGAGCATCACTGCTCTTTGTGGGTCCCACTCTGCCCATTGTTCGAAATCTCTTCACTGATGGCATAGAGCCTGTGCTAGCATTCTTCGCTAGTATGAGGGGGTTATTTTTAAAGCACTCCTACTAGCTAGGAGCATTAGATGCATCAGAAATGAGATATTAGAAGCATCTGCTTTGGCAGCCCTGTGAACTCTGAAAGCAGAAACAGAAGACTCATAGACTTGGCAGGTTCCTCTGCTAAGATTAAAGGGAAAAGGGGCATTCATTCAGGAGGAGTAAGCTCCACTCCTGGATCCCAGTAGGTAAGCCCCCATTACATTATTACTGAGCTTAAGCTTCTTTTTCACCCTGTGCTACCTGTTTAGAATGCGATGTCCTGTTACGAATTCATGTATGACATATACAGAGTAACAGTAAAAAACAGTTTTATGAACAAGTTCATCACTGTTGCAGTTGGGCAGAAAAAAAATTAACACATTCAAAGCAAGAGTCAGTCACAAAGTTTCAAGACTCGCGTCATCTGGCTGTTCAGTATATTCTTTGGAACTGATTTCCTTTCTGCCAGCTTACTCAGCGACAGAATTGACTCTCTATTACTTTAAAAAGCATGATAGGGCTTTTCTCTAAAAATCCAATGGTGCTTACATCTGACCACTGCTTGGAGTTCAGGACTTGTACTCTTTGGAATGAGGTAGGATCTCTTAGGTATGCACTGACTTGATAGGTTTATGTCAGTTACGCAGCCTAAAGACTTCTTTGTAAATCAGTGTGCAAAGAGCAATAGATTTTTTAGCACCATAGTTTGCTTTGTAAATTTAGTTTTAAGACAAATTAATTTTAAAGGGTGTTGCCTCTTGTATTTAAGTCAGTGTCCTGATCCAAAGAGAGATAATCTACAGTGCAAGGTCCTGTTCTTTGTGCCTGAATAGAGGCCTTAAAAAGAAGTTCAAGTAACGAGAAATGTGGAATTGTGCCCATTCTTGTACTGCCTAATCAAGTTCAGATCATTGCAGGCTATGAATATGAGTTCATTCGTTTCCCAGAGAGAAAAGGCTTCATGCTTTATGTTTTGAAAGCTTTGTTTCAATAATGAAAAATATTGCCATATATTATTAAAGAAATGACAAAGAAGTGGGGTGAGATGTGACCTTAGCTATCAAATACAACACCTAGATACCTTTCACTTTCATTAGAAGCAGTTTTATTTTAGTCTTCAGACATTTGCACCAAGATCCTCCCTGCAGACCTGTAGAGCAGCTGGCTTCCAAAAGAGAAAGAACTGAGTGTCTGGTATATCTGATGTCTCATACATCATTGGGAGCATACAGTTTTTAAGAAAGGTATTTGATTTTGTGTAAAACTTCAACAAATCCAGTCATTGGTCTCTGAGGCTTTCATACATTTATGATATACTTCATTTCACGCAATCATAAAAACTCAAAAGTCACAAATGCATAACTAAGTGTTGTGAAATTCACACTTCAGTCCTGCAGGAGCTCTCAAATCATAGCATTTCATTCAAATCTGTATGTTACGCCACACACTGCAAGGTCACTGCAGCGATCAAAGCAAATAGTCAAGCTTTTAATAGCCAGGGGAAGTACGAAAGAATGAATTTCAAGGACTGAAGGACAGCACTTGAACCAAGATGCAAAAAACAGGACACTTCTGACAAAAAAAAAGGGAAAAGTTTTTGTATGAAGTCTTTCTCTCAAAGTCCTGCAGAGCTACTCAGACTGCGTAAAGATCTCGTGCTAATGGATTCCTAATCCTTGTCATCATCTTTACTAAAAGAGGTAAGAATACTCATCAGAATTCTTCTGTCAAATAGTCTTCAAGTGGTCTATTTCTTTCTATGATGCCAATTACAAAAAGAGAGTGGCTTTTTTTTATAGTGTAAGATGGCTGGAGTATTCAGACTGGATACTTCAAGAGCTCTACTGAATAGATTTAGTGTTGAGTGTTAAACAGATGAGAAAGATCAAGTATGGCAGACACAAGATATTGTAAAATCATAAAATAAGAAACAGATCAGAAGCAACAGAGGAATTAACTAACTTATTACCACTGCTACATCCTCAAAGTCCTTAGGTTGTTGGAGACAATTGTATTTACTCAATAGCACTCATTAACATACACATAGTCTGTTAATTAAAAGTATTTGCCAATCAGGTTTTCAAGAGCATGCATATGCATGTAAGAATGAAAACCTGAAATCCTTATGGGCAATGCTGGTACAAGACTGAACAAAGAAATAAAAGCTTTATGCCACTTTTTACTGAGGTCACACTTGTCAGCTGTCTTCAAAACTGCTTCTCTTCACTCATGCAAAAGCCCTCCGAATAAACAAGCCTTCACTAAGAGATGCTACAGGAAAATATATCAAAAGCCACATGAAAATAAGGCCCAGAGGAAACTGATGTTTCAGAAACTGCTCTCATTCCACCAGCCTGTAATTTTATCTTTCATATCTCTAGCTGTACAGGCCTTTGTAAACAGTGACTGAAGAGACCTCACTCTTGCAGAAGAGACCAGACCACAGCCATTAGAAGTTCCATCTAGCTACTCAGAAGCATCTGCCACAGTCACTGCCAGGCTACTCCAGCTTTTTCTATTACCCCTTAGCTGTTTTTTTGCAATTGATCATTGTTTATTAGCTTTTGCAGGATGTATGGTTTATTTGTGACCTATAGTGGATGTAACTATGGTGTTCAGCAATATGCTAGTTGGTTAAAAGGATTCCTTTAAACTGCTTCACTGAATATCACTAATTGATTATAAATGGGATGATCATGAGCTGTCAGATTCTTCCCTCTAGAGGTCTGCCTGATTTAACAACAGAATGATTACACTATGATATATATATATAATTATTTCATAAGCTGATTAAGAAAACCTGTACATAACACCTTCTGTAGTAACAATTTATATGAAAAGTGATATCACAATAATTTTATAGATTAAGAATAATATCATTTCAAATATGTTCTTCTTTTCTAGTTACATTTCCAAACTGACAAGTTATAAGTTGCAGTATTTTCCACTTAAATTATTTCTTTTATATCCACCCAAAAATACCACACACAAAATGAACAACAAATGCAAAATCATACTCCACTGCTACTGCTTTTCAGGAAGCTTCAACGAATGTTATTGCTAACATTAAATAACATTAGAATTATGTAATGCTGACCACCATAATTAAGGAACATAATAATATCATGAAAGAAACTAAGGGGAAAAAAATAAAAAAGAGGATGGATCACCCAAAATATGTCCCTTTAGACACTGTTTAGTTCTGGAAAAGGACAATGAGTGATAATCATATCAATTCTATTCACAGTATCACCAAGGTTGGAAGAGACCTCATAGATCATCAAGTCCAACCTGTTACCACAGAGCTCAAGGCTAGACCATGGCACCAAGTGCCACGTCCAATCCTGCCTTGAACAGCTCCAGGGACGGCGACTCCACCACCTCCCTGGGCAGCCCATTCCAGTGTCCAATGACTCTCTCAGTGAAGAACTTTCTCCTCACCTCAAGCCTAAATTTCCCCTGGCGCAGCTTGAGGCTGTGTCCTCTTGTTCTGGTGCTGGCTGCCTGAGAGAAGAGAGCAACCTCGTCCTGGCTACAACCACCCCTCAGGTAGTTGTATTCCTGATATTTGAGTAAATCTCCAACACAGTAACATTCTCTTACTTAAGAAAAAAGGAAAAAGGAAAAAAGAATCTTCTAATATCCAAACACTGACCTAGCGCAAACTGATGAGTTCTTCTCCCCCACACAGCCTCTTCAGAGAACAATCACTTTACAAAACTATGCTGGGATAAAACCTTGGAACCTCTTTTTTTTTGTGACTCCATAGTGCTTTCATCACAGAACCAGAAAGTAAAAAGTATGATGTGCTAAAGTGCCTTTTAAAATATTACTGGGATATTTGGTAAGGCTGTTACTCAGTTCAAGCTGTGATCAACAGTCTCTAGCTTTTTTCCACATGCTTCATGAGAACAGATTGGAACACAAAACTGCTACAGTGACTTGAATTAACTATAATTGCAGTACATGAATTAAGTGTAATTATCAATCCATGTGACAGATAAAGCCCTTACTAAACTCGTATTCCCACTGCATCAATTTTAACTGGAGGAGCTACCTGAGAATTGAAATATTGAAAAAAGAATGCAAACCACTGCAGTTTGTCTGCATGGGAGGGCAAAAGTTCACACTATTATACAGTTACCATTATTAGTTGCTCATCTTGCATTATTCTGTGCCTCTTCAACATATTTATTGCTTAGTGCACAGAATCTGACATAAAAGATGTCACAAACTTTGTGCAGCTATTTAAGAGTTTTGGGCAGCTTTATATTGAAATAGCAGATTCTAAACACTCATAAAGGGAATAAACATTTTTATTCACTTTCATCTTCCCCTTGTTCCTGAACAAAATTTCATTTTCTACTAAAAGAACTGCTAATTAATGTAAATATTTCATATTGATCTGTGCTTATCCAAACACAAGACATAGATAACAGTCAATGACAGAATGGTCATTTGTGGCTTTCCTTTATGCATAAGGGACAGGTAACAAGAAGTCTGCCAAGACCTGTAGTACTCGTACTAAGTACTCCATTTTCCACTGCCCACTCAAAACCAAATATGAATCTGCAGGGCAGTGAGCCAGTTTCTGTCTTGCTTTAACTGCAGTAAGTTGTGATTCAAGGTACAAACCATGACATCTGGCACTGCCTCTCCTGGGAAATCCTGCTCAAGGGCACAACCTGCAGATCTGCACTACTACAACAGCCTATGACCAATCATGGAACACAAAAGCCCAACATCCACAGGTCACCCTGACCCAAAACACACCATGCAAACAAGTGACTCTCATTCCAAATGATCAAAAATCATCTTCTGCACTGATGCATATAGCCTGACATTTAAGGATGAGTAAGAGTTGCACCATTTCACATTACAAAAGATAAAGGATCTCAAAGCAGATCTTTTCCTTGAACAGCTTTGTATACTCCCAGATGAAATGAGCACCTGTCCATTACGGTTGCAAAATCTGTATCCTCCTGCTGGACACAATTAGTTCCAGCCTGAAAACATACAAGGAACTTTGCAGTAAACAGCTTGCAAAGAATTTGCTTAAAAATGTATTTGCAAGTACTAAAGTCTAGCGATGAGTTAGTCAAAGGAAGAAGAAATGTCTACATTTAAAGTACAAAATATTCTCAACTTGCCCAGGCCCAGGCTTTTCCAGGCTATGAACGCAGCAGCGCAGCTCAATCCTCTCTTATTCTGGGAAATAATTCTTTCAGCTAACAGATTAACTCTATCCATTACTCCCTGGGTAAGAAGAGAATAGAATACAATCAACCAGGTTGGAAGAGACCTCCAAGACCATCCAGTCCAACCTATCACCCAGCCCTATCCAGTCAATTAGACCAGAAGAATCTATGGTTTGTGATGTAAAAAGTTGGACTCTCAGTAGCTGATAAACTATGAAGTATTTCACAGTACATTGTGCTGGATTATATTTATACAAAAAAATTGTAAGTCAACTGGATGCAATTCCCTCTATTCAGTTGTCTCCACCAAGCCACATTTACTCACACCAAGAGAGTTTTTTCCCAAGTAAAGCATTTGATATCCTGAACTCCCAAGCATATGCCAAGTGAATGAAAAGTACCATGTGGCTAGAAAAATCTTGCATGCATCACTTTTTCCACTTCAATGAGAGATGTGCAGTCAACCAAAAAATAAAGAAAACCTTTCCACAAGGAAGGATAATTTTTTGACAAAATTCTAAACAAAAAAATTAGCAGATGAAGAATATGTTTATGCAGCAAAAAATACTACTTAACAAGCCCTGTAACTTCACATGAGGTCCACACTACAGCATGGTCTCCTGCTAAGACATCTGATAACTTGAAAAGGTAAAGCCTTTCCAAAATGGATCCTGCAACTGTGTGATGAAAGTTGAGGGATGTGTCCCTGATTTTGTGAAATAATTACATCAAATTCATGACCTTGACCATTAGATATCTTCCCAATATCTTGATCTCTTCAAACTCTGTGGTGCAATAGAAAAGGAGTAAGAAAGCGCTGCGCACAGAAAGCAATCTCCTCTCTTAACTGCCCACAAGATGAGAGGGCTTTGTTACAGAACAGCGACAATGACCAAATATCCCATCACACAGACTTAGGCAGGCAAAGGTATCAGACATAAAAAGCAGTGATACAATCCTCTTTTTACCATAATTTCTTAAGCATGTAGCATTACAATTAGAAGAAAGTCTGCTTTTCTTCTCTCTGAAGTTTAGAACTTCAAAAGGTGACACTAAGCTAATCTTCGTATACATCTAAAATCACGTTTCTTAATATGATAAATACCTCAATGTTTCAAATTTACATTACAGGTATAGGAATAGAAAGAAAATTACTATTTTCCTTGCCAGTAGCATGAAACATACTGGATGAGCTCAGGATTAAGTCTGTCAAAACCTGCCAAGTGCATTTAGAAAGAACCTTATTTTTTTGGGTATCATTGTAAATCCAGATAACATCCTCAAAATAGCTTACCAAGACCTGGCCTTGTGTTGTGGATTGACTTGAACCTGCTGCAGTTATTCATACCATGCCAGCTTCAAAAATGAAAGTGCTAACTGGAGCAAAGTATCATGGGGCTTGAAGTTCAGATTGTAACTGAGGCTTCATGTTCTGGTTGCTGCTTCGGGGTTCTTGGGTGTTGGCTCTTCTCTGGGACACGGTGGCAGAATGAGTGGGAGTTGAGTAGCTGCTATGTTTTTATACTGTTTTCTTTTTTCCCTGTGTACTTCACTGCACTTTTTCTGCAAATAGGCTGAGCTAAAGTAATGATGTATTGCATTGCATTAGTCATTAGCTACGGTAATTACACCTTGTGCTTAAGATATCTCATGTTATATTGAACTCTTACCTCTTTATTTCAGCCCTAAGTTGTGTGTGTTACTCTTCTCACTTGTGTGGGCAGAGAAGACAGGTTAGCCATGACACTAAACTGTAACACCTTGCCTACTTCAAAGCAAATATGTGCACTGCTTTGCACTTAGTAAATTCAGAATTTCATAAAAGTTTGCATCAACAACTAAAAAAATCTATACTATATAAATCAAAAGGAAATTGCATATAACAGCACTCCTAATTGCATACAGGAATAGAGCACAGAGGAGCAGCTAATAAGCAATATGATCTGCAATGACACTGATACAGAACTGTCTGTCAGTTTTGTAGGACTCAATTTTCAGCTACAAGCAGCTTTAAGAGCACTGCTCTTTACATAGGATTTATATCTTCTCTTGGAAGAATGACAAGCAGCTCTGAAATGAAATTCTGGCTTCAGAACAGATCATGCAGTTTTTTCTTCTATTGTATTCTTTGGCTCAAAAGTAGTCTCTGAAACCAATGCCTTCTATAAGCATTTTAGTATATGCAGAAGGACTAACAGCTCATCCATGACCAATGACTAACATTTTCATTCAGCAGCAACGTGAGAGCTGAAACACATCCTTAGCCAAATAGTATTAATAATAATGAAAGCAATGATTCTTATTGTTTCATTAACAATTGAGAATAAAGTCCTACACTGTAAATAGATAGCAAGTATTTGTCATCCCAACCAACACAGCCAGTAGCATCAAGAGAAATTAACTGCCTCAGCATTTCCTTTCCCAATATATGATCTCTCTTTCTGTTCTGCTCTTTATCCCATCACTTTCTTATCCAAAAACATGCTATGAAGTAAAGACTCCTTTCTGGACTTATGAAAGGTACTCTCCTACACTGGGGTTATGAGAGGTACTTTTCACCTGACAACAGGGAAAAATTACCATTTTGATGGAGAATACCTCTCTCTCCTGAGGCCAAAGAGAAATGCTTTCTTCTGCTGAACAAAAAGAGCTGGGTCTAGAAATACTCAGGCCTCTGTCAGAGTTTGAAAAAGTAGTTATTTTCACATATATGGGTCTATGAAGTGAAGAAAGCTAAAGCTGGCTCTAACCTTGGGAAGGGACGCAGGGCAGCACATTTATTACAGTTCAGCTGTATCTGTAAGGAAGGATTCATGTTAACTCTTCATGCTGGTGCATGATCAGGCAAGTTATTGCATAGGAATAATATTTCAACCAGAGTCGTGTGACAGCTACAAGTAGAACAAATCATTCAATAATTTTCAGTTTTGCTACCAGTGTTGTGTGATTTAAATGGAAGGATAGTGCAGGGGAGAATAAATTACATACAAAGGATTTGCTATGTAAGCAAGCAGAAGTTTCTAGAAAGCTTTATTTGGGGGGTGCATTTTTGAAATTAAACCAAACCTGCTTTCAATTATATATAACAGAAGTAGTAAGTCTACCATAATCCCACATACTATAGAATGAATTCTAAAGGTAGAATTCAACTGAATTTCTATATTTGAATGTCTTTTTAGAATACAAGTTAAGTAAACTTGGCTAATAACAGATATGAAAATAGAAGCCTTACATACTGGCAGTTAACCAGTAAGTCATTGCAAGTGAAAGCAACATCTCAAGTGAAAAAGGCTGACATTTATGCCTGTGGTGGGTTGTTCTTGGTTGGGTGCCAGGTGCCCACCAATGTGCTCTATATCACTGCCCTATTCAGCATAAAGTGGGACAAGTTTAGTGGTGGAGGGGATGATGGAAAGTAGCTGCTCTGGAAGACTGATTTCTTAGTAACAGATATCCTTTCCTCCTCCTTTCCCTTAGCTTTTATCACAGAGCATGGGCCATATGGTATGGAATATCCCTTTGGTCTGTTTGGGTCAACTGTCCTGGCTATGTCCCTCTCTCTGGTGAGGGAGGAATGTTGAAGAGACAGCCTTGATGCTGTGGGAACACTGCTCTGTAATAGCCAAAACCCCTACCTATATAAAAAAGCACAGTGGCTGAAGACTGCTACAGGGAAAATTAACTGCATCTCAGCTAGACTCAATATAATGCCAATAAATGAGACTGTCTTGGCTGATAACTGGGTTTTTTCCCTAGCAAACTACAAACTACTACCACTTCCAAGGTGTTTTAGACAACTTTTCCCTGTGATTTCCTCATTCTGTTTGCAGCTGCTTTGAAACAACCAAGTGATCACTTCATGTGAATAAAGCTGTGGAAATCTCAAATTTATCTATTTGAGAGACAGTATCTGCATAAATTTTGTGTAGAGCTGTTCATTTGATACACAATAACATTTTACTTCATGAATGTTTTGTTGGTTTTGGTTTGTTGTTTTTTTTTTTTTTCCAGGCACATTATTCCCAGGCTCAATTCTACTTACTCAAATAAGCTCAGCTAAGTGCAGATTTACATTACAGTTTTCACTAGTTCCATGTTTTGCAAGAGGAAGATGAGGAAGCCTCTAACTCTGCATATGTTTATAAGGTTTCAGGTTTTCCTGTTGCATTCTAAAACATAATTCTGTATGTGTACATCTGAGGTTGTAGCCAGGTGGGGGTTGGTCTCTTCTCCCAGACAACCAGCAATAGAACAAGAGGACACAGCCACAAGTTGTGCCAGGAGAAGTCTAGGCTGGATGTTAGGAGGAAGTTGTTGTCAGAGAGAGTGATTGGCATTGGAATGGGCTGCCCAGGGAGGTGGTGGAGTCACTGTCCCTGGAGGTGTTCAAGAAAAGACTGGATGAGGCACTTAGTGCCATGGTCTAGTTGACTGGCTAGGGCTGGGTGCTAGGTTGGACTTCATGATCTTGGAGGTGTCTTCCAACCTGGTTGATTCAATTCTATTCTATATATACACATAAATGTGTGCATGTATATGTGTATAAAGTGTATACATATAAACATGCTTTATATTACTTATATATAATGCAAATCAAGCTTAATTCAGAGTAATACACAATAATCTTGATAGTAAATAGTGCTAAATGACAGACACTGGGAGACTGCATATAAATATGAATGGAAAGAAAATAGTTAAAAGTAATCAGCAACTATTTTCATCCTTTGTTTCTGAATGATCATAATCTCCATTACACACAGACTTGAGCACACCCACACAGGCAGTGAGAAGTGGGCCCCTCTAATTCACTCTAAAGTCCTCTAAGCATTTTCCAACAGAGGTGGCTGTATCCACAGAGCAAGAGACTCAAAATGTTAGCCACAGTACTTGTAGAACAGATAAAGATTTTCATGACAGTCTCATTATTCTGAGCCTTTAGGGTTAATTATATTGCATTATCGTGTATCTGTTTTCTTAGAATCATAGAATCAACCAGGTTGGAAGAGACCTCCAAGATCATCCAGTCCAACCTAGCACCCAGCCCTAGCCAGTCATCTAGACCATGGCACTAAGTGCCTCATCCAGTCTTTTCTTGAACACCCCCAGGGATGGTGACTCCACCACCTCCCTGGGCAGCCCATTCCAATGCCAATCACTCTCTCTGGGAAGAACTTCCTCCTAACAACAATTAAGTCATAAATTTGCTTTTGACTTTCCAGCTTTTTAGAATTATTATTTTGGTAAGGAAACAGTTGCTGTAGCAACAGCAATTGTCACTGCTATTTACTGTAATTTTACCACTTTATTACTCTTAAGTAACTTAATCCAATAGCAACATTACTGTTATTTTTTCTATTGCAAAAGATTTTTGCATTGCAACTTCTTGTAACATTTCTGATCATTCCTGCAGAAAGGGACTGAAGAGAGAGCAAAACCTATCAATTCAACAACTCAACAACATTCAAATTTACTCTGAACTCATTATTTCTGAAGAGATTACCTGTTTCAATTATTTTACTTGCAACAAGTCCTTTGCTTTCAAACATTAAGAAATACATTTTAGTGACAAAATTTTCCCACTGATGTTTCAGAAACATTATTAATTTTCAAAATGTAATTAAATCTGATTTCCATTGTACAGTGGCTCAGAGTGGGGCAAGACAAATTGGCCTGAACATTCAGTTATTAAACCTCTCCAAATGAAACACTTAAAAAAGAGAAAAGCAAAAGAAAATGAAAAGAAAGGACTCATAACCACTTTCAAATACAAAGACAAACTAAAGTAATTAAAGAAAGAAAAAAAAAAAAAAAGAGAACCAGCATTCCAGTATCTTGCAGGGACTGGAAGCTTTGTGTAAAAAAAAAGTATCAGGGCATGTTTAAAGGACTAAGGGAATACAAATTAAATCTTTTACTACTAACATTTTCTCATTATTTAAGAAGAGTCAGAAAGAACAGAGAAATTCTGCACAATGAATCCCTTTTGGTTGAAACTTTCATCACAAAGAGGAGCTGGCATTCTTTAATACCTAGGAGTGCATGATGCTGATGCTTTAGTAGACCTGCCAATGAATTTTCCCATCTTTTAGTAAGGACAACTGGATGAAACGCTCATTTTCCGTGGCCTTATTGCTACTGCTGCCCTGTTGCACTGCCTTGACTCCTGTGATCAGAAGTGAACCTTATTTGGCCAGTAATAAAGTAGGGCAACACTGTAAATAAAATTAATGTTTTAAGCTGTCAAGTTTGAACAGAACCTCAGTCCCTTACCAGATACAAGTAAATGGGTCACCTGCAAGTAATATGGGTCATCCTCTCAAGAGTGGGAATAAGCTGCCTCCTTCCCTTACCAGCAATAAAACCTATGGTCTGTGATTCCTCATTCCTTTCACACACAGGAAATGGTTCACACCAGACTGCAACAGCTTAACCTGTACAAAACCTCAAACGCCAGTTGACCAAAAAACCAGAAATTATGGAGTGACAGTATACCATACTAGTGTATCTTTTGGATTATTCCTCTTGAAACATTTCTTCACTTTTGCTCCCTCATATCTCAGATGTAAATCACTACTGCCATTGTCTTTCACTAACTTTATCTTGGATTTTTCTTTAAAAGTTTTCAGGTGTTCTTATATGTCTTTTGTGCATTCTATACTCTGCTTCTCCATAATTTGATTAGTAATAAACTACATACAATGGAAGAGGGCTGGGATCAATACTGGGTCTAGTTCTCTTCAATATATTCATCAATGACCTGGATGAGGGGATTGAGTGCACCCTCAGCAAGTTCACCAATGACACAGAACTAGAAGAGGTGGCTGAAAACTTGTCAGGCTGTGCTGCCATCCAGTGAGATCTGGACAAATGATGACAAATGATGGAATGAGAGTGTACCAGTTTATCAAGCTGTGTTATGCAATTGCTTCCTTCATTTCAACACTGACCTCTATGAAAAGCTATTCTGACATCATATGGAAAAACAAATTTCTCTTCTTTGTTCATTTCTGTATTAACTTATCAAATAAAGCTTACTGATTGATACCTGCCTGAACATGAGCCAGCAGTGTGCCCAGGTGGCCAAGAGAGCCAATGGCATCCTGGCCTGCATCAGGAATGGTGTGGCCAGCAGGAGCAGGAAGGTCATTCTGCCCCTGTACTCTGCACTGGTTAGACCACACCTCGAGTACTGGGTTCAGTTCTGGGCCCCCCAGTTTAGAAGGGACATTGAAATCCTTGAGCGTGTCCAGAGAAGGGCGACGAGGCTGGTGAGAGGCCTCGAGCACAGCCCTACGAGGAAAGGCTGAGGGAGCTGGGGTTGTTTAGCCTGGAGAAGAGGAGGCTCAGGGGTGACTTTATTGCTGTCTACAACTACCTGAGGGGTGGTTGTGGCCAGGGGGAGGTTGCTCTCTTCTCTCAGGTGGCCAGCACCAGAACGAGAGGACACAGCCTCAGGCTGCGCCAGGGGAAGTTTAGGCTCGAGGTGAGGAGAAAGTTCTTCCCTGAGAGAGTCATTGGACACTGGAATGGGCTGCCCAGGGAGGTGGTGGAGTCGCTGTCCCTGGAGCTGTTCAAGGCAAGATTGGACGTGGCACTTAGTGCCATGGTCTAGCCTTGAGTTCTGTGGTGAAGGGTTGGACTTGATGATCTGTAAGGTCTCTTCCAACCCTGATGATACTATGATACTGTAGTTTAACTCCTCAACTAACCACCCAAAAGAATAAATACACTGCACAGTAACACAAAATTTATTATGAATGTCTCAGATTACCAAACTTTGTGACAACTGTGCTGCATCATTAACAAGTGATACATGTCCTAAGGCAATGAAACATAATACTGATGCATCACCAGAGTGGGGCTCAAGCCTATGTAGTATAACGAAAGTTCCTATGACAAGCACTTCTTCATTCACTCACCCAAACCTTTCAAACAGTTTTAAAGAGATAAGAAAGTACTGGATTGCACAGGACATCATTAGAAAAACAAGAATGTTTCTTTTTCCATTCAGACATGGGGTTTATTTCAAAGTTGTATAGGTCAGACCAAAATAATGAAACATTATTCATGGAAAAAAGTTCTTTTCAGTAGGTTATTTAAAGATCACAAAAATGTCCTATTTTCCTCTGTAATTGATGCCTGATACCAGAATCATTTTTTCAAGACTTCTATGAAAAAAAAAACCCAAACTTTTTCAAAGTGCTACACTATTTACAGAAGCTGAGGAGAATTTGAAACAAAATTGATCTCAAAATGCAATGGACTGCATTTTATAGTTTTATCACAGTAATAGAACAACTCCCTGCTAATTACAAACATAGAAAAGAGGATGAACTAGAAGAGGTACTGCATTAACTGTGATTTATGATAGCTCTAGAAAGTAACACAGATAAAGGATGAACTGACAAAAAGTCCATTTCCATACCACTTTATTTTAATGAAAGTATCATGGAAATGTAAAAATGATAGAGAATAAAGCATTTCATATTCAAGGAGAAACTGCAGAACTAACAAAGACTACTCCATTCAACTTGAACCTGTGCTACACTAAAATAAACCATAAAATGAACCTATTACTCCTCCTGAGCTCACAAGCAGAGTTTTGTTTGACATGAAAGAGAGAAAAAATTAGTTTTCCAAAGATACCAGGAAACATTTCATGCAATAGTGGCTCTGAACATATCAAAGTGCGTAAGCATAGCCAAGGTAAGGTTCCCATATGGATTTTCATGCACAGAAAGCACTTCTTGAAGGCTAAAAACAACATTATATTTACTGGAAAAGATCTGACAAGTATTTTAGAACTCAGAAAGAAAACACAAGATTTAATCAGGTGTGTTAGTTTGATCCTAGCTGGGATATTTCAGTGAGAGGAATTAGATTATAGGCTGTGAAAAGGAAACAATGGTGATGTCTGCTTCATGCATAGGATTTTTGAGATGTATAAAAACAAGAACACAAATATAGATAACACAGTTTCTTTCTGGTTTTGGCTGCTTCCCTTCTCTCTCTAACTTGCTGTCTGTGTGACTAACACCCTCTGCCTCCTAACCCCTCTGGCTGATTCTCCAAACTAACCCTGAACATAAGGAAAAGTCTGGGTTAAGGTAGAGGGGTGGAAAGGAGGTGGAAGGGTGGGTGAGAGCCCCTCCCAGGGACCTTGGTGTCTGGGAGGGGTGTTGCGTTTCTATATTACTTTTCAACTTGTATGTGGCTTTATGTATTGTAAATATCTGCTTGTATATTGTACTAAGCTGTAAATACAGCTTCATTGTTTAACTTCCAGCTCCTGAGTCTAGTCTGGGTGATTTTCTTAAGTGTGAAGGGGCAGGTAACACCCAAACCATCACATCAAGGAAGGGGAAAACAGATTTCAAAACTCAGTATTCACATCACAGTCATCTATAACAACAACTGAAGAGTTAAAGCAAAGAGTTCTTTGTACAAAGAATTTAACTCCAACTCTGTGACTATGGATTTTCACTACCCTCTACAGAAAATATTTTACACAGGCAAGGAAAATTCTTGAAGAACTACCGATTAATTTGTAAGGATGATAGATGTAGTGAAAACACGACCTCTACTTGGATTGCACACACAAATCTAACCTCAGTTCAACAGAAGTTGAACTGTTGTTGCACAATTCTTCCCGCAGATCACGCAAAGCATGTTAAGATGTGACATCACAGATTACAAACCAAAATAAAACTGGAAGTGAAGCCAGTACTGGAAAGTAATTATATTTTTCTAAGCCTGGATGATTTAGTTAAATGACTAAGTATATCACTTTTCTGTTCTTCAACATTTTTAAACAAACATTTTAGAATACAGTAACAGTTGATAAATGTGAGGGAGGTTTTTCTTTTGCTTTTTGTTTTTTTTTTTTAACTTAAAGCAGTGGTTTGTTCCATTCAGTTTCTGCAAAGTTACAAGGATTATTTAGAGTAGTTCAACACTACTTTTCCAAAAATCTTTTCAGGAGAGCTACGATGGTGTCCCCAGGTTACTTGCTGTAACTAGTAACTGACTGTGTGTTTCCTACTTCAGCTTCAGGTCAACATTCTTAATTATGTCTGTTGAATGCAACTACCCCAATAAACTTAATTTCTATAAATGAATATGTTTTCATTTACTTTAGCTATCACAGAATTACAGACTGTTATGGGTTGGAAGGGATCTGTGGGAGAACTTTCTTGCTAACAGGACATGAGCTGATAAACCTCAGAACCTGTGCTGAAAAGTGTCCTTGAGTCCACCTTGCATTCAGAGTACCAGGCGCTGGGTGGCCCCCCAATGCACAGCTGCAGGAGGCTGAGACCGTCAGAGGCAGGGGTGGGCACCACAGCTTGCTTTGATACAGAATGACCTATCTGTACCTTACACATAACTTTGAGCCAATCCGTACTTTCCACTTGTACCAATCTCAAGCTTAGTTGTGCACACCTCTTCCAAGTAGCATATAAGCCACTGTGCTGCCTGAATAAAGCATACTGCTTGCAGCTAACTCAGACTGTGAGGACTCGTCAGTACCCCGATCCTGCTCCGCTGGTTTCCCGTGCCTGCAGGGATCCCCAAAGATCATAGTGTCCAAACCCCTTGCCAAAGCAGGATCACCTAGAGCAAACCACATAGAAACACAGCCAGGTGGGTTCTGAAACTCTCCAGAGAGGGAGACTCCACAGTTTGGACTAAACATATTCTGTCAAATTCTGTACAATCTGTCCAATGGCTACGGACACAGACAGCAGAATTGTAATGTTTATTTATGTCCCACTGAATGTGGGAAGCAAGGGAAGGAGTCAGCTAGAGTGCACCCCTGTGTACCCTTGATGCAGGAAGGTTAAGATTAGAAACACAGTAATTTTGTATACCTGCCTTGTGTAACATTTGCACAGAAGCATAGCAAACTTTGGACAAGGAACTGAAAGTAGCCTGTGCTAGGAGAGCCAACACCTCACTGTTCTACAATGAGAATGTTAAAACCAGTATTTTATCCAATCATTGTATTCCACAACTTGTAGAGTTACCACAATTTGTAGAGTGGCATACAAAAAGACTGCTGCTACCCCAATAAACGTCTTTGGCTACTGTGATGTCACATAACCTTCTGTTGCTCGTTTTGCCCGTCACAACTGCAACAGCAACAACTGAACATTGTTTGACGCAGAAAGTGGGTGAAATTGTCACTTGTCTTACTTGTAAACAAAATTACTTGCATGCTGATAACCTATTTCTTTGGTTTGTAACCATACTCTAAACATTAACTGAAATGTAAAAGCTAACGTGAATGTTTCATGTTAAGAAACTAAGATATATGAATGCTGTTACATCACTATTCAATCTTAGAATATCTGTTTGCAACAGGAATTACTCATAAATTATCCCTATCACTCTAACACCACTAGTTAAGTCTTCTTTTCATCTAACACCACTAGTTAAGTCTTCTTTTCATCTAACACCACTAGTTAAGTCTTCTTTTCATCTAACACCACTAGCTAAGTCTCCTTTTCATCTAACACCACTAGCTAAGTCTCCTTTTCATCTAACACCACTAGTTAAGTCTCCTTTTCATCTAACACCACTAGTTAAGTATTTTCATTTGCAAAGGTAGCACTTTATCAAGCTATGGGTAACAAAGTCTGAGTATTTAAATCTTTGTTATTGCTAGTGGTTTCCCTCTTGCCTGTTCTCCTAAACACAATCTCCTCTTCTGTTGTTCCCTGCCTCATATTTATTTGAATACATGAGATTGGATTTTTCAAAGAATTGACAAAATGAAAGCTCAAAGTAGAGCCAGAGCTGCTGTGGTGCCTTGATCTAACAAAACTGAAGAGTGAAATTTATTTTATATCTGACATTTAGAGCGGGGATACAGACCATATAATACATATTACATCAAATCTGAGCATGGTTGAGCTAAGCGCTAAACCAATGCTGTTTGCTGACTATTCATTACAAGGAACAGAACAGGAGGGCAGGGATTTGGCAAGAGAATGCAGAGAGAAAAGTGACTTGACTCAAAAAGCCATTAAAATCACCAGTGCAAACAAACAGCAAGTTCTTCCCAGAGGATGAGAAAGGCAGGACAGAAATTGCACGTCTTCCAGAGGAGACAGATGTCAGATGTTGTGGTGCATGTGGTTTCTTACCCAGGTTTCTCATACAAAAATAATCTTTAGTCGTCCTTCTTACATTTTTCATGCACCTTTTTTAGCCAACTTTCCTCTTCAGACAAGCCACATAACATCTCCTTACATCTTCAATTAACTTAAAAAACACATGCAATTTCTTTTTCTCCACCTAACACTGCCCTACCTACCCCTTCTTCCCTACAATGGAATTCAAGGGCAAATAAAGTTTTACATTGTCCTGCCTTCCTTCTTTACTCTCTCCTCTTCAAAAGACTTGTATCTGAATCTGGGTAACTCACCCACATCTGTACTTTTATCACATAGCTTTAGCTACAAGAAACTCATCATAAATTATTGCCTACAGTTTGCCACCAGAAATGATCCCCATAATTCAGTGCACAAGAGACAGGTACCATTAACAAAAAGATCATTTAATTAAACCCTAGGTAGAGTTGGTGTTAAAACTCAAACTCTTCCAGACAGGTTTGATACTATGTGTAAATAAGTCTTGAAGAAGGAAACCTAAACAAAGCTTGTATTTCTTCAATTTCTGGTTTACATTTTTTTTTTATCTCTGTTTTAAGATTCCTTTTCTTCCAGAGCAAGCAATAATATAAATAGTGTATATCTAATCTGGTCTTGAGCCTATTACCCCACAGAAAACCTGTCTAGAAATATTCTCCTTGCCCTTTCAACCTAACTCCACTCTACTTCCTTTGAAAAATCCCCAAGATTTAACTTACTGGCACAAATACCAAGTCATGTTGCGTATCAACATACCCAGCAAATAAATAAATAAATAACTTCTACTTCTGAATGTTTTCAATATTTAGAAGAAAGAGTCCTTTTCCAAAGGAAGAAAACAGGGAAGAGGGACAAAAGCAAAATATAAAGCACCAGAATAAAACAACTTTCCAACTTGCAATAACAACCAAAAATTCAGTCTTAAATATTAGCTGGTCTTCCACGTGAGATTAAAGTAGAGATTAATGCCTGAATCTCCTCAATTCAAGAGAGATGTTGAGGTGCTGGAACGTGTCCAGAGAAGGGCAACAAAGTTGGTGAAAGGCCTGGAACACAAATCCTATGAGGAGAGGCTGAGGGAGCTGGGGGTGTTTAGCCTGGAGAACAGGAGGCTCAGGGGTGACCTCATTGCTGTCTACAACTACCTGAAGGGAGGCTGTAGCCAGGTGGGGATTGGTCTCTTCTCCCAGGCAACCAGCAACAGAAGAAGGGGCCGCAGTCTCAAGTTGTGCCAGGGGAAGTCTAGGCTGGATGTTAGGAGGAAGTTCTTCACAAAGAGAGTGATTGGCATTGGAATGGGTTGCCCAGGGAGGTGGTGGAGTCACCCTCCCTGAGGGTGTTCAAGAAAAGCCTGGATGGGGCACTTAGTGCCATGGTCTAGTTTGACTGGCTAGGGCTGGGTGCTAGGTTGGACTGGATGATCTTGGAGGTCTCTTCCAACCTGGTTGATTCTATGAATACTGTTTTAGCAAGTTTCAGATAAGTCCGCTGATTTCGCCAGACTCATGTGCACCGGAGCAAGAAAGAACACAGTCAGTCTCATTATAAATACATAGTCTAACATGCCCTGAAGTAAAAAGTTATGCTGTGGGAATGCATTAAAAAATAATAGATGATAAAAAAAAATCACAAACATTTAAGAAATTAGCATTAGTCATTCAGTCTGCATATTTCAGTTCTTTTTAGACTGCTTCTTTTCAAGTTTTAAGAAGGTCTGAACTGAAAGCAATTAAGCACAACTGAAATGTGTACTCTATACCTGAAAAAGGATAATTGAAAATGCTGCAGTGCAAGTGATGAAATTCTACCTTCATTGTTAAAAGCAGTAATAATAGGAAGCATTAATAATAGATTAAGACTTTGCCAATGAAGAAACTGCAAGTGGAAAAGAATTTGTCATTTATAAAAGTTTACATTTCTTGGAAGCAAAATCATATTTATACAGATGTTTCTTCCCAGATTGGAGAAAGCCCCTGCACACACATCAACACAAACAGCTAAATGACTTCTAAGAAGTCTTTGCAGGGCAAGCATTTTGTTATGAAAACAGACCTGAAATTAAGGAAATGGTTCAAACACAATGCAGAGGATGTGAATAGAACCATTTTCAGCCTCTAAAGTAACAGAAAGGAAATCAGATTAAAGCTTGATTCAGTGTGGGTGCATGTGGGAGGAAGAACTATTGAGAATGGGAAACATTAGTGTGAATTTATACACAACTAAAGTCTTCTACAATTTTTACTTTTTTTTTCCCCACAGGGGAAAAAAAAAATATTCTATATTATAGGCAACATTTATCAAATGGAAATGTTACAGAGGAGTAAAATAATCGATTCAAGCTAGCCTATAAATAATCTTATGAGAATCGCGCCGCTCTGACTCACTAGTCATAGTAAAACTCAGATTATTTTCTATCTACTTCTTCAATCTACACAGTGTCATTGAATACCATGCACTTAATAAAATGTATCTATCATTAAAATAGAGCCCCCAACACAAGAAGGACATGGAACTGCTGGAGCCAGTCCAGAGGAGAGCCACGAAGATGATCAGAGGGCTGCAGCACCTCTGCTATGAGGACAGGCTGAGAGTGTTGGGGCTCTGCAGCCTGCAGAAGAGAAGGCTTCAAGGAGACCTTAGAGTGGCTTTCCAGTATCTGAAGGGAGCCTACAGGAAGGCTGGGGAGGGACTATTGACAAGGTCTGGTAATGTCAGGATGAGGGGGAATGGGTTTAAACTGGAAGAGGGGAGATTTAGACTGGATGTTAGGAGGAAGTTCTTGACAGTGAGGGTGGTAAGACACTGGCACAGGTTGCCCAGGGAGGTTGTGGATGCTTCCTCCCTGGAGGCATTTAAGGCCAGGCTGGATGAGGCCTTGAGCAACCTGCCCTAGTGGGAGGTGTCCCTGCCTATGGCAGGGGGTTGGAGCTGGATGATCCTTGAGGTCCCTTCCAACCTAAACCATTCTATGATTCTATGATTCTATAAAATTATGAGCTAATCCTAAACTGAGTTCCAAGTTGAACACAGATTTCTTTACAAGAACCTGTCTGTAGAACTGCTAACTATTTTTTCCCTAACAAATTCAAAATATAATTCCAGTATCTATTTATAATTTTTGCATGAAAAGTACATATGCCCAGCACCTTAAATTTCTAAGTTGAAATAATACAGTACAGACATAATGGAAGTCTCATCTTGCACCTCTGATTGCAGCATTCTGACAGTAATCACTGGGTTTTCACATGCAAATCAGGATGCCCATCCTACAAACCAGCTTTTTGCAGGCACTAAGGTTCACGTGGGTATGTTTGGGCACAGCTGTATGGCCCACATGCAAACAGCATGACTGGAATTAAGACAAACAACAAGAACAAAACAAAAAAACAAACAAAGAAAAAAAATCACCCACAGGTTTTTTATAGATACATGACTGTATCCACACATTTCACACCTAGCCTATTTCTAACATCCTTGTTTCTCTTAACCAGGAGGAAAATATCCAAAACTAAGGTTCACACATTGTAGTACTTGGAGTGGGTTTATTGCTGTTTCAAAAAGATGTCATAGCACCCAACTATTCAAACAGAAAGAGGAAAATTGACTCTTCAGTTTAACAAAAATGATGTACGGACAACCTCGGACTGATAGCGCAACAACCCTGATGCACAATAGAAATGAATAGAATCGAATTAACCAGGTTGGAAGAGTCCTCCAAGGTCATCCAGTCCAACCTAGCACCCAGCCCTAGCCAGTCAACCAGACCATAGCACTAAGCGCCTCAGCCAGGCCTTGCTAAAACACCTCCAGGGACGGTGACTCCACCACCTCCCTGGGCAGCCCATTCCAATGCCAATCACTCTCTCTGGGAAGAACTTCCTCCTAACATCCAGCCTAGACCTCCCCAGCACAACTTGAGACTGTGTCCCCTTGTTCTGTTGCTGCTTGCCTGGCAGAAGAGACCAACCCCCACCTGGCTACAGCCTCCCTTCAGGTAGTTGTAGACAGCAATGAGGTGCCCCCTGAGCCTCCTCTTCTCCAGGCTAAACAACCCCAGCTCCCTCAGCCTCTCCTCATAGGGTTTTTGTTGAGGCCCCTCACCAGCCTTGTTGCTCTTCTCTGGACATGTTCCAGCACCTCAACATCTCTCTTGAGTTGAGGAGCCCAGAACTGGACACAGTACTCAAGGTGTGGCCTGACCAGTTAAACTATGATAAAGGCAATGGATTTCATTGGAAAACTAAGAATTAAAGTTGGATGTTTTCTGAAATATGTGCTTCAGTCCATTTACTGCCCATTTTCACAGAAGGCATACTTCTTTTAAATTCCACAGAGGAAAACGAGCTTAAGTGGTGATTTAAGTGCATAGCCAAGCGCCAAACAAACCACCTGCTCCAACTTCAACCTAAGACTTGCCATCATCTTTAGCTCAGTTCAAAAGGTTTCTTGTTCTAAGTAACTGATAAAGTAAGGTCAGACACATGCAATATTTACAAGATTACAGCGCACTGATGCATTTTGGAACCATGACTACATGACTTTATTCCAGTATCAACTTTCTGCAAAGTCAACTCCAATTTTAGCATTTAAAGATTGTTATTCAAGTCAGGGTTTAAAATAACACAGTGAAGTTAGACACTCCTGAAGTTAATATCAAGTTCAAAAACTACAAAGTTATCCAGTTATTAATCCACATTTTTTTTTAATATACAGCAGAAATTTATCATTTGTTATTTACATTCTACATAATGTTCAATATATGATAAAAACAAATACACAGCCCTTACTTCCTGTACAGTAAGGGAGAAAAATAAGACTCTCATCCATTTCAATAATATCTGTTGGATTTCTCAATACAGGCTTATTTTCTTTCAGACATACACTGACCTATGAATCCAGAGACACCAAAGAACCTGACTGTCAGAAGTATAAAGGCTTGTGTATTTTATGCAATTATAAGGATGTGTTGACTTTATTTTAATAAAGCATTTGGGGAAAAACAACGACAGAAAACATCATTCTGCTAATCTTAAGTAGACTTTCAAGTAGGAGTTTGAAAACCAAAGCACAAGTTAGATTGCTGATAGGCCAGCACCAGTAAACATGCCCTGTTCCTCCTAGGCAAGCCAAAGCAACATTTTCAGCTCAAAGACAACTAACTTAGCTGTTCCTTCTTATACCCAGCTATGGAAAACCATGAACTCTAAGGGATTTTATCTTGTCATTTTTTGTATCTACAGCTCTGAACATATAGACAGATGCATCAAGATCATTTGGATATCTTCCTATCATCTCTAACTACAAGAACTAAAAAAGTATCTGTCCTGGTAGGAACACCAAGACATATACTGACAAACTGTAAAGCTGGTGGGGTGAGTTTTGCAGTAACTCAGCCACATAAACCCACTGCAAGTTTCCCTCATATATTAATAGACCTGATTGAAATTAAGAACTCAATAATAGAGGAAGCTTCTGAATTCTGTCTTGATAGAGTTAGTTGCATTTAGCCATAGTGATGTCATATCAAAATTCAAACAACAAATAAAATAGTAGCATTTTACCTCCATATATATTCAAGTAACTACTCACTGTTTTCAAATCATTCACTCACTCCCTTCAGAACACCAGGAAATACTTCTGCTGTCTAGAGAGCTAACCACAGAACATGAGAGGTTGGAAGGGATCTCTAGATAGTGGCCTTCTGCGACAAAACCAGAAGCAGTGACTATTATACAGAGTTCAAAAATACTTCTGTGCAGAAATCTGGGTCAGCATGTAGAAAAAAATGATGAGCAAAAATTGAAGTGCAGCACTGGATACAGGAGAGGTGCACAATAGTGAAACCCCTAGTGTCTGAAGTCAATAGGTACTAAAGAATAACTGAAGTGCAAATCACATCACAGCATTATCACAGAGGGTACTTCTTTAAAAATTCTCACAATATGTATGCTTTCTAAAAGCATTCATTGAGTTTCACTAAACTGTTCATTTCTATTAGCCTTCCAAAACATGCACATAAAATGATTTAAATCTTCATCTGCTTTTATTTTTATTAAATGAATTCTTCAGCAGCATCATGGCAAGTGCTTAGAAATGTTGAGAGGTACCATGGCTGCAATAGAGGGTGTAACGGAGGAGTAATTAATGCAAGATTATGTTCCCAAAGTTAATATTGTTTATTAATTTTGATATTCAGAAGTCTTGTCACCCTCGGCCACTGATTTTAGTAATAACTGGATCTTTGCACAGTCATGGAAATGTTATACAAAGGAATAACCAGATCTAGTAATAACTAGCAAAACTATATAAACATTAATTGAACTCAACTGACCTAGAAGAGAAAGTTCCTGCGGTCAATATACTGCTTGCCCACTAGATGGACTCAGGAGCTCCTTTCTGCTTATGGCAAAAGGCTCTTGTGAATTGCAAGAGGCTTTAAGTATTTACTCACAAAATATTAGTCTCTTGACTCATGGGGCTAGCTACAGCTTCAGACAGTACCCAAATGCTTTCAGGGAATTCTGTTACTGTCTTGACAGCCGCTGAGACTTCTGATTCTTCCCCGACTTTACAGGCTGGAGAAAGGAGACAGACAATCCCTGATCTTGTATCTTGGCTCCTCTGGATGATCTGTGTATCTCCAGGACTTCCTGTCTTGGCAGGAGACTTTCAGATGTAGGCAGGATGTCTTGTGATGTGCAGTCTTAGTACAATCTCACACTGGCTATGCAGGCCAATCATGTGAAGGCATTTAGAGGCTGTTCCTGCTAAACTTTAGGCAGTGTAGTTTCCAGGAAAACAAATCCCAAGTATCAGGGTTTGTTACTCTGTGACAAAGCTAGCTTACAGCTTAGCACAGCATGGCAGCAGGCAGCAGCAGGCAAGCAGGTGCAAATACAATGGCAGAGCACACATTGTATTACCTGCTCATTTCTTTTATCAATACAGCCTGAGCCTAACAGACCTTTGGACACAGAGCAACCAATCAGAATGGCAGTTATCCAAGTCTGACCATATTAGGTAAAGCCATAGGCTTGATTTACCCAAATCTGGGAAAAGCATAGGCCTTGCACAAGGCAGACACAAGCTAAGTGTGTGCACCTTTTTACCACAGGATGCAAACAAGTCTGGGCAGGCCAAAGTCCCTAGACTCAGTGGCTCCCAGGTTCTTTGTCATTTTTCCTGCAGTTGCTTCTTCCCAAAACAGAAGGAGAGAGAGCAGAAAAAGCCTATCTTGGCCTGCTTAGGCCTACCACGACAAAGAGCCCTACCAGTACATCTTACTAATGACCTTTACTCAGCCACATACAGTCCAGTTTTGCAACTTGGCCTCTAAATACATAATTGAAAACATTAAATCCAATGGTTGTTTTACTTATTTGACCTTTAAAGGTCACCCAAAATATATAACAGTTTAGAATGCATTGGAAGTTTGGCATATAAAAGTAGCAAAATAACACCTGGACAGCACCAATTAACTTATATTTCAAACAGACTTGTCAGGAAACTAAGCATCCAGACATAAAAGGGATTATCTACCCTCGCTGAGATAACTAGAAACAAGTAGGAATGAATGGTGAGATCTCACAGCAGAAGGAAGTCTCTAGGAAGGGAACTGCACAAATGTCTGTGCTGGTATCAACGACGTTCAGCTCCTTCATAGTAGACTGAAAACAAGCTGAACAGTAATGTGCCAAGCTTCCCTAGTAAGTCATTGCCAAAAAAACCCAATAAAACCATCAGTGAATCAGTCACAAAG
This sequence comes from Tricholaema leucomelas, assembly GCA_013400475.1. Classification (NCBI taxonomy): domain Eukaryota; kingdom Metazoa; phylum Chordata; class Aves; order Piciformes; family Lybiidae; genus Tricholaema lacrymosa; species Tricholaema leucomelas. The sequence goes on along the minus strand of WAAF01003464.1, from coordinate 512,257 downwards.
CATTGCAGGATACTGAGTGGTCAATAAACTGACAAAATAAAAGTCACTATAGACAAACAGAAAAAAGTTCAAATAGGTACAAAAAAATAAATCTGTATTTCCCAGGAGACATTAATAAAACTATAATTTAAATATAATTTAACTGTAAAGTTCCTTTTAAAGGAACATAACAACATGGCATTAGTTTCGATATTGTATATGTCCCTGGTTTATCCACATCAAAACTGTGTCTCATCTTTTGGTCCCCAACCTCAAAAAAGGATACAGTAGAATTAAAAACTATTTGGAAAATGAAAACTTAAGATGGGTAGAACATAAAAGAATAACCTCTTTGCAAGAAATCCCTACACACAGCAAAAATAATTTAACCTCTTTCCAGAAAGACAGATAGTTGAGGGGAATAATAACAAAGGCCTATAAAAGTAGGGTCTTCAAGATGAAAAAGATAAAAATTGATTCTTCATTCAGTCTTCCAAGATAAGGAGCAGGAGGTATTAGCTGAAACTAACAGGAAACAACTTCAAAACTAGATGATGTGACTCATCACCCAAGAAATACTTGAGCTGTAAACTTCTGTGCTAACGGAGGTTTAGAAAGGCAAAGGTTATATCTAGATTTAAGGGAGAGCGAACACACATTTTAGTAGGAGAGGGTTGTTAAAGATTAATAAATACATAGAAATTACATCCAGCTCTGAAGCACTCAATCCAAAATAGGGCTGGAAAGGTATTAATAAGTTACATAGACACTTCATCCATTTTCTTAGAGCCATCATTGTAAACAGAGTAAGGGATTAAGTGGACCTCCAAGACTGACAAGTCAGCCTGGTGCTATGCTGGATATAAAACTGTAATATTACAACAGATGGAATACTTTTTTTTTTGTGGAATTAAAGGAAATTTAACCAAAAAAAGGCTACCTTTAATGTGGAACAGAACTGAAAACTGCATAGGTGGATAAAGCTCTAGATGCAAAAGGATTTTGAATTCTTAATTTTTTTGCCATATATTTAAGAAGTTCTATATTACTCTATTAGTCCATAGCCATTCTAAATGCACAATTTGAAGGCTGCACATTTTAGAGGGTTGATACTCCTTTTTTAAGCATGAATCATAGAATCATAGAATCAACCAGGTTGAAAGAGACCTCCAAGATCATCCAGTCCAACCTAGCACCCAAATAGAACAGAATGTTAATTCTAAAATTCACCTAAATGCATTTTGTCATGAAAGCAGAAATATTTAGAAAAAGACTACAGATTTGCTTCTGATTTATATATGCAGCACTTGCCCATCTCTCCACCTCTTTTTTTTTTCTGGGCGGGGGGGAGGTGCCACTTAATTCAGTTATCTGCACAAGAGCATAGAGCAGAATGCATCAGGTAATACAAGCCATGGTTGTTTTTTCTCTCATCAAATACACAGTCTTTGCCCAGGTCTCAAAGACTATCCAGACAGGAAACTCCATCACCACAACATCTAGCTGTAATGGACATGGGAGCTACAATACAAAATAATGTTTTCAACGAATTTTCCATGACCATCCTCTCCGGTAGAGACTTCTTTTCTCACTATTGTGGCAAAAACGGATGGTCTTTCTAAATTANGCCCTTCTCTGGACATGTTCCAGCACCTCAACATCTCTCTTGAATTGAGGGGCCCAGAACTGGACACAGTACTCAGGTGTGGCCTGAGCATTGTTGAGTACAGGGGAAGAATAACCTCCCTCCTCCTACTGGCCACAAGGCAATAGTTATTTTCCAAAGAAACAACGCAGAATAGCTTCAACTCTAAAAAACAAGGGTTGGTTTGCTTTTGGTTTTTCATTTTTTCTTTTCTGAAGTATAATGTGTGTTTTATGTGGAGAAATTAAGGAACACAATAAAATGTCTCCTCAAAAAATTTCTTCTTGCACAAGATACCAAGATGCACAGGTTCATATCCCATCTGCCCATCCATGGCTCAAGTATTTCAGTTATTAATAACTAGAACACTCTATTCTGAAAATGATTTCACAGAAGATGAAGCAACATTTTAGCAGCTTTTTTTCCTCATTTTTGTTGAATTTTTTTTAACCTACCACTACCAAGAAGCACATGACAGCTGGAAACATCACTTTCTAGCCAGGAATACACATTCTGAAAGCAGCTGGTAAATAAGCTTACTGAGAATCATAACAGACGGATAGAAATAATCATGTCAGCAAAGCTCCCTCAGAGCTAGACAAACACACTAAATATTATTTTTGCAAAGCTTTCAGTAGAGAACATTTTCTTTGTATTACAGTCTGTAACAGAGATAGAACTAAACCACAGGCACCTACAGCTTTACTGAATTTTATAAAGCAGACTATGCCTTAGCCACATGCCTCTGGAGCTGAAGAGGAGGATATTGTGCATGATGATGACTGGATTTAGTGACTATCTCAAGATCTGTGTAAAATGCAAATGGGCACCTCTGGTTTGGAGAAGTCCTTCTCAGAAAAAGATGAGTACTGTCACTACATTTGTTGGCAAAAAGCTGCTGGCCAGCTTGCAGCCTGGTTAAATGCTGCTCCCTGCTCCATCCCCATCTTTGTATACACATGTACACTCAGTGCAGGAACAAATGAGCTCTTAGTCAATTGCCTTCAGTCTTAAATGTCCCAGTTCATTACAAAGCATGTGAAGGAATGTTTCACTGAGATAAGCGGGCTGAAGAACTGAATGTGTTTCACATACAAATTTTAGTTCTCTCCTCTCAGGAAAAGAAAAAAACAAAAAAGGAGATAATGCTTTTAAAGAAACCAGACAATCATTAAGGTTGAAGCATTCACTATCTGTGCTTCTTTTGGTACTTGAATTCTTGAGTGGAGACCCTTTCTGTGGCAAAATTATTCATCTTTTTAACCATGTGACAGAGGTCAGGATTGTTTATTCTACAGCTCCCCTGTTCTGGTTGGGTTTTAAATAATTAAATTAAAATAATATATTCTATGGAATGAACCAAATATAATCATCCCATTTTGGAAAACAAGGCACAGTTAGAGAGGATATAAAGTACTTATTTCATGTTACTTTGTGTAGTTACATCACCTATCAACAATTTCAACCCACTGAGAAATTGTCCTGGAAGGCTAACAGGCCTATTAGATGTCGGTTTGCCCCACCCTTCTGCTGATGGGGGAAGCAAGGGTGGGAGGAAAACAAAGGCTTGGGCCATTATGTCTGCTCCCAAAGTGATAAAACAGGTACTCACAGGTATTTAGGTACTTGCTGGTGTCTTGCCCAAATAAAGGTGAGCAAGCCCTGGATTCACCTAATATGGTCAGTTTTGCAAATGCCATTTTGATTGGTGAATCTCTGTGGCCAAAGGAGCCATTACACTCAGGCAAATAATATAAACTGAGCTAAGCTGGAAGCAGCTGAGCTGCATCTGCCTTGCTGCCTCTGCCTCACTGCTCTTGGACAACATGTTCTGCTCTGCCTCCTGCTTGACACCAGCTTAGCCCTACCTGTGCTTGAACTACCTGGAAACTGAAGTGCCTCAGGTTTCCCAGGAGAAGACATTTAAGTGCCTCACGACGTGGCAAGAAGTGCCACTGACATCGTGCTCTCTGCACATCTGCAAGAGATCCTGCCTGCACCTCTGCAAACCTCTGTGCCAAGAGGAACCAGGACCTGGTTAGAGATTGTCTGCCTCTTTTCCAGCACCCTGGGAACATCTAGAAGCCTCTCAAAGGCCAACCAGATCCAACACTGCCACAAAGGAGCCAGGGACTATTTTGAAATTTCTACTCCCGCACCATGAGGATCACAGCACCACAGATGTTCTGTAGGACTCTGGGCTGCCTTCTATTTTTAAATGGGGCAAAGCCGTTCTTGTGGCCAAACAGTGTCCATTTTTTTCTGATTCTCCTAAATGAATAAATTGCCCATAAACATCCTTATGAAGATTTTCCTGACCAAATTAGAACCCAACTTTAACTAATTTGTATATAGTTGGGGGGGGGGGCTTTCCAGAAATAAAAATAACTATGTATTTTATAATCCCTGCCTCATTAATTGGCACAACTAAATCAGAAATACATGGCATGGCAGTGTATCCAGTCACTGCATTGATGTGGAACTGGCTCTCTACATAAATAACTGTAGCTGACAGCAAGTGTGAAAATCTGGACAAAGATTTTCACAAACACCTTCGAAGAGATTTGATCTGTCTACCTCAGACAAATGAAAGACTTGGTCTTTGTAAGCTGGAAATTATGTATTTGCTTAGGGCAACATTTGCCTATGGATCATTTGTTACAATTATGCTACTTAAGAATGTATTCTAATAGGATTTATCTTCCTGAGACATCTGAGTAGTTCGTAATTAGCATAGATAACATCATGACAAATAGTACATGTCTATAGAGAAAACAATCACAGTATTTCAACTCAAAATACCTTATTATAAACTAATTGCAAACTTTCAAAAAAAGTCAATGTGTAACACCACAAAAAATGTTTTATGTAACTTAATCCACAGTAGAAGTTTCTGAGGTTAAGTTTTCCAATGTCAAAACTACAAAGCAGTAACTGGACAGGGAAAAGTGGTTTTATTTATAAGTTACTACCCTAATAGAATCACAGAATCAACCAGGTTGGAAGAGACCTCCAAGATCACCCAGGCCAACCTAGCACCCAGCCCTATCCAGTCAGCTAGACCATGGCACTAAGTGCCTCATCCAGGCTTTTCTTGAACACCTCCAGGGACGGTGACTCCACCACCTCCCTGGGCAGCCCATTCCAATGCCAATCACTCTCTCTGGGAAGAACTTCCTCCTAACATCCAGCCTATACTTCCCCTATACTACAAACCAAGTGAATCAAATCCCAGAAACCCCTTTTTTCTTCTAGCCTTTATTAATGCTCCTAACTTGCAAATTATAAATTAGGTCCTAAAAAACTTTTTTTCTGAAGCTATCCTAAATTTTATTTGCTTCTTCTCCTCCTCCCCTTTCTTTTCATTTTCCTTTTTTCTCTTCTTTCCAAAAATAATGGAAAATAATAGGCTTTGTCACAGAATTAAGACAGATCAATGTTTCTGTGGTTTTGTTATTTGACATGAGAAACATATAGTTTACTTATGGGAGGAGGCAGGGAGTAGGAGTAACAGAGACAATAGCATGAATGATTATAAATATGATGCAGAAATACATCAGGCCTATCAAATGAGGATGGCATGGATAGCATGGCAGAATGAAATCTGAAATGATGTTGTCAGAACCAGTTAGTGAAGCTATCACAGTAACAAAAAAGAGTGAACAAAACAAAGAAGAAAACCTAAAAAACTATTAGCAAATAAGATAACTTTTAATTGCATACAGTGCACCATTTGACCGATGAAAAGACCTTGGTCTATTGAAATTAATCTAAGCTAAGACCATCTAAGAGAGTCCATAAGATTGAGGATGCTTAAAAAGCTGATTCAGGGAAAATCTTATTCCTATCTTCCAACTATGTAGTGAGAGGTTACAAATCTGACTCATCTCTAGGATGCAGAGTGACAAGGTAAGAGACAAAGAACACAAGCTGGAACATGGGTAATTCCAGTTAGATGAAAGGAAATGTTGTTGCCTTGAGGCTGCTAATACACTGGTATAGGCTGCCCAGAGGGCCTGTGGACTCTATTTCCAGAGATATTCAGCACTCAACTGGGCATGGCCCTTCTAAGTCTTAAGCTTACAAAAAAGGCAAAGCAGCACCTAAAAAATGGTAATATATTATCAAATATTTAACTTCAAGCTAGTGGTCATTAGTTAACAAGATAGATTATTTGGTATTTACTTTCAGTGTTTAGTAACACATAAGCTTCCAGCCGTTCACATCAACCTTGCCAGAAAGTGGAGTGCTACAAACAGTAAGCAAAATGGTATGTTGTTAGCAGAGTTTAGGCTACTAGTCACATCACACAAAGAGCAACCAGACACCACAACTAGTCAATAAATCAAAACAGCACAAACACTTCTTTGTAACTACGCTTCCCTAGGAAATAACTGTCAGCTTTCTCCAAGAGACAGCAAAGAAAACCCCAAAATTTCTTTCCACCATTCAGAAGAGGAGATGTGATAGAACAAAAAATGAGTCTCTGGACTCATTTTACAAACTGATGATGATACTGTACAGCCAGATTCAAGTTCCTGTTCCCATCTAGTTTGTTTGTTTTGTATCAGCACTAGAATGATACAAATTTAATCTGGAAAGTCAACCATAGCATCACATCTAGCCTTTACTCTACTAAATTGTCTACTGTGTGTATCAGAGTGAATATGCAACTCTGTGCATACATTAAAAACAAACAAACCTCAACCAAACAAAAAGAAAAAAAAAGAGGGCAAACAAAAACAGAAAGAGCATCAAAACATACTATCAAGACACCAACACTAAACAGTGACCACAACACATTCAGGCTGATAAGCAGAGGAAGGCTTTTACAAAGGTTATCTTTTTCTTCCCTCTCACATGTACAGAATTCAAAAGGATGCTTTAGCTTTTATGAAGAATATAAACCAGCAACTTCTATTTTTGAATGCTCATCTAAATGTAAATGTAAGGGCATGAAACTGTTACTGTTCTCATACATTCAAAGACATTTGACAAACCAGCCCAACTGCCAATTCAATTACTGCATTATTAATGTATCATGTGTGATGTCTTTGAGAAACTAAATGTATCAGAAACGCCTAGATTACTCTGCTTTACTGTTCTTAACTTTTATTATACATAATAGGTTTCAAAGCTATTTCTATATATGAAAGTACAGCTGTTTTGGGGAAATTCATCACAACAGAGTCTATTTAAAGTTACCATGCATGTTAATATATGTAATGAAAATCAGCAATAGTCAAGCAGGTGGGTAATTCACTACCAATTCATCCTGCAGCATCCACCTGCTAATAGACCTTGTGTTAATCCAAGGACCCAAGACTAAGAGAATATTGAACAGTGTCCAAAGCTGAAAAATCCTTTTCCCTGTGAAAAATCACATCCATAGCCACCTAATATATATATCTTTTTTTAAAAGAACAGTTACTGAAACAGAAATATTTTTGCTAGCTGAATATCATGAAATGAAGATAAAAAACATAATTCATGAACAGATTTTCTATCCAAAGCATGACCTGAACAGAATAATCAAAGAAAATTGTTATGCAAAGACTTTGACAAATCTACAAGCAGAAACATCCAACAGAATATTTTATTACACATACAGAAATCAATAGTATAGCTCCTACAAAACATATTTGTTATTTAAATACTGGGCAAAAGAATCAAGTAAAACAATTGCACTAAGGTTTTACTGATTAAAGACATCAGACCTTCCCAAAATAAAGAAGAAAAAACAATATACAATTCTTTGTAAATGTAAAAAATGCATGAGTCTTAAATATGAAAAGTCCTTGCTTCAGGGACTGCTGAAAATAGATGTTTGGTGACTTTCTGGATTAAGATTTTTTCTCTCATAGCAGTCTGGAAAAAAAAGAAACAAAAAAACCCACACGCACTCTTTATAGTGCATCATCACTACGTTTGACTAAACCCATGGATTCCTTCTGCCACAAGTAAAACTGATGGGAGAACTAACCCAGAAACAATGGAGTAAGATAGCTAACACACTTCAGACCTGCTGTCTGACCCATAGCTGACGACCACAGCTGATGACTAGTTAGATGCTGCTAAGACAACAGAGGTTGATACTCTGTCTCCAAACTGTTCACACATGCCAAATAATCTTCAACAGAGACTAGAAAATACATAATTTTTGTTTAGATAATGATTTAAAAGTTACTTTTTTTTTTTTCCAGATATGCCACAGTGAAATTTTCCCTCCTTGCTTACAATGAAGCTATGACATCTATAACTATTTTTAGGAGGAACACTGGGGGTGGAGGAAGGTGCTCCATCATATTAGAGCATTATACACTTATGTTCTCCAGGAAACATGGTTTTTATGACAATAGGAAGCTTTATAAGAACATACTCATTGCTCAGTGCTTTTTCCATTACTAACTGTTAATATTTTTCTCACTTTCATGTAAATATTTGTGTGACTTGGATTCAGTAACTAACAGTTCTGGATTGCTTTCATTTTGTGCTCAGTAATCACTAGTGGAAGGTTGTTACTTTGTAATGATTAGCTTTAATATTGTAATTCAATATACTTGAAATACTAATTTCCAGCATTCTGGTCCTTACATCTTATTTCTTTTGATCCAAATATACTCTTGAAAAGTACTATTAGATATGATAAATACATTTTTAAACAGCAATTATACATATCTCATTGCCAAAACCAGGCACTGATTCTGCTAAAAAGTATGAACACACTAAAAGCAAAATTTGACTAGAACTTATTAGAGCAGATGACATTCATAAAAAGAAAATAATCATATGAAGACCTTGAAATGGAAATTAACAAAATCACTCAGTGCTCATACTAGATGAATGTATCAACAAGATGACACTGAAGGATTTAAAATGGGACCTCTGAGTGTGAATCCACACTTATTAAGCCTACAATTATTCCTAAACGATTCTTTTCTGCTGAAGATTAAAAAAAGGGGGAAAAAAGTTCTAATGGTATAGGCAAAACACTTCACAACACTCGGAAAGTTAAAGATTTAAGAACAAAGTCAGTCAGATTCTTCTGACATGTATTACTGACAAAAATAAAACCTCGCCTCATCACTTGTCTATTAATAGTAATATTAAATGCAGTGATTCTATAGAATTGTCTGAATATTATACACTGGAACATAAGCAGCCATGGACAGGAGAGAGTGCAGGAGCTCAGAACTATTGAGTTAAGAGAAAAAAAAAGGTTGGAATGACCTTAGAGAATGGTGTAACAAATGTAAACAAATGTAAGGCTGGAGCCTGTGGTTTTCACCTATCTCTCCTGACTTCGATTGCTTAGACACAATGTACGTGTTGTGGAGAGAATATGATGAATGTCTATGCTAATTAGTATGTAATTTCTAACCCAAGTACATGCAACCAATTACAGTTTAATACAATTTGTAGCCTTCTGATGAAAGGTATATAAACACATGTTTGGAATGCAACAGAAGCATTGAACTTGCCTACATTAAGCACCTGATGCCTATGGCATTCAGCCTGTGGCACTTGTCAGATTATTCAGCCTGCTTTCAGTGCAGAAAGATATACATATAAATACAGCTATACAGAATTGGAGGAGATTTTTAGTGCAGAGGTGATAAAAATATTAAATTTTTTTTTGTATAAAGACTTTTAGTTGTTCTTTTTCCGTGAGTACCATTCTTTCTTTCTGAATTCTCACGTCATCTTGAAGAGACGTGAATTAAAGCACTAGAGCTGATGAACAAATGCAGCACACTTGGCACAACGAATTAAAATGGACTCACACAATATTTCAGTCAGATGGATCTGAAAAGTTTTCAGGCCATACTGCAATGTGAATTCTAATATGTACACTTCAAATTGGGAGGTGGTGGAGGCACCGTCACCTGGGGGTGTTCAGGAAAAGACTGGATGAGGCACAACCCCAGACATTGCCTTGTACCCAAGGAAGAATGGAGGGTCAGCCAGGGGGGTTGGGAAGCAAAGTGGATTAATCAGAGAGACGGAGGGTGAGGTTTGAGAGAAATGCAGCCCAGAGCCCAGACAAAGTGTGACTCCCTTATCTATGTTTATACTCTTGTTCTTATAAATCTCAGCAAGTCTATGAGTGAAGCAGACATCACCATTGTTTCTTTTTCACAGCCTGTGATCTAATCCTTCTCACCAAAACATTCTAGTTAGCTTCAAACTAGCACATTAACAAAATACTAAGTTCTCTCCCATTGCTTGTATTAAATCACATATAAATTGATTTAGTTGAGAATGATTTGACAAGGCAGGAATTATAAAAAAATACAGTTAGTTTTACCATCCCCAAAAGCCCTGCCCCAAAACTATTTACATATTATTTAAAGATTCTATTTCAGTTGAGAATTTCCACAAGGATGCTTATGGGCAATTTTGGTAATTTAGGAAAGTCAGAAAATGGAAAAGGCTAAGCCACAAGAGAGCTTTACCCTACTTAGAAACCAGAGGCAGAGCCCACTTAGAAATCAGAGGCAGAGCAGAGAGCCTAGGAAAAGGCCAATTTACTCATGAGGGCAGAGTAGGAACTTGTAGACAGTCCCTGGATCTCCTTTGCAGCAGCCTCTGGAAACTGCAAGTTATAATCCAGTTGTGGAACCATGAGGTTTAAGTCCAATGGGAATGGAACCCACCAAAGTCAAAGCGTCTGCAGACACAGCTTCCAAACAGATGACACAGACCTCGTGGAGTGGCACTGACGTAGCAATGCAGGGTAAGCCACACTGCTGGCACGTTCCTGCCAACAGCAGCAGTTTATGGTGGAGACAGGGTCCTTTCAGCTCTGGGGTGGTGAGCAGGAAGCCAGGATATGCTGGTCCCAGAAGCAGCTGTATCTAGGTGCTGCAAGCAACTCTCCCAAATGGACCTAATGGACTTGCGGAACTCGAGGGACTCGCATAACTGCATGCACTTTTTTGTCATGCTAAGTCCTTTCTAGACAATGTGTCCAGTGCCAATATATACTGGGTGTGAAGAATCCAGTCATTCACAATCCCAGATTCCAGTGTGGACTCTCCCACGAGTGAGTACACGTGTGAGAAAAGGGTGCCTTTTGCCATTCCCCGCTAAAGCCTGCGAGGGCAGGGGAAAGTAGTTTCATGCCTTCATCTTCCCCCATTCAAACCTCCACTGACAGAGTCGGGGGGAAGGGAATTTGGAGTGCCCCACTACATAATACTGAAGGTGAGGCACACATGAAAAAAGGATGGCACTATTGCTTCACTAAGTATTAAAGATTTATCTTGCTATATCTTCTCACATGAAGTACCTTAACTTAAACATGGATTGTTACACTGTACTTTGTTCACTGTGGTTCCAAGGATAAAAAGAATACACCTGCGGGGGTATCCACATCTTCTACGTATCCCTTGTATGGGAGAAGAATTGTCTTATCAAGAATGATTTTTCATTTTCAGTTTACCTCAGGGTAGCCTTTCAGATGGCCTAAATTCCAGATACCTATCTCAGATATTTAGCCTATGTTTCCTGAAGGCCTTCTGGATATAACATAGCTGACACAGGTTTCTGTAACAGGAAAATTGCAAATACTGACAAGCAAGTAATCAATTGTTTCCATTTATCATCTCAAGCATCCAATCCTCTGAGGCTCACCTGGCACTGCTAAGTTGTCCTTTACTAGTATAAGATTCTGCTTTATTTTGCTTTCCAATCCTGATAGATTACCTAGGACCTATGCATATGAATTTAATGAAAGCAGCTTTAAAACACAACACACTCAACAACTTAGCAGTTACACCGAACAGCCAAGCAGTGTTTTAAGTAAGGACTGCATTGTTTCCAACTGTAAAACCAGAACACTTCCTTTACACTCAAGATACTTTGTTTTCCAGCATATGGGATACTCTTTTTATTTTGGAAAGTCAGAAGTGGGGAAGTATAAACTTCTCTTCTTTTACATAAGGATAATGCAACACGCATGCAAACCAGTGGATTACATAGAGAATGCACATTTACATTTATATTAAAAATTAGGAAGAAGCAAAAGTCAAAGCTGTCTTCAAATTTTAGGTTTCTAATACTGCTTGGAACATTTGTATATATATATACATTTTCTATAAGAGTGGAACAAAACAAAACAGAAAAAAAGGGGAAAAAAAAAAAAAAAGACCCTCCCAAACTTACACAGAATGTTCTGTCACTGCAACAGGCTGTTCAGATCATGCAGTATAAACTCTGTCTCTCAAAGTCACCAATACTCAACCACATAATGAAAGACAGAACTACAAAATCTGGATTAAGAGATTTTACTAGGACCTTGCAGAGATAGTGTAGCAGAAACAAGACATCATACTTCGAAGAGGAGGCTCAGGGGGGACCTCACTGCTGTCTACAACTACCTGAAGGGAGGCTGTAGCCAGCTGGGGGTTGGCATCTTCTCCCAGGCAACCAGCAACAGAACAAGGGGATACAGTCTCAAGTTATGCCAGGGGAAGTCTAGGCTGGATGTTAGGAGGAAATTCTTCACAGAGAGAGTTATTGCCATTGGAATGGGCTGCCCAAGGAGGTGGTGGAGTCACTGTCCCTGGAGGTGTTCAAGCAAAGCCTGAATGAGGCACTTAGTGCCATGGTCTAGTTGACTGGCTAGGGCTGGGTGCTAGGTTGGACTGGATGATCTTGGAAGTCTCTTCCAACCTGGTTGATTCTATGAATACCATTTTCACATGCCCACAATCTAGCTTGTTGCCCTAGCACTCTATACTACACACATATTTTGCAGTTCAGTGCTTCTCAGTCTCCCACTGAAAAGGGAATCTTGTCGGAAAAAGACTTTCTCCGAATATACATAAACTACACTACAAATAACTTGTATATACAGTAACTCTGATGAACCAGCATACCTAGTACAAGTCCCTCTTGAAACCTCCCCACCAAATGATTACTCCAAAGTAGCGAATCATTTTCATTCAAAAGAATCTCTGAATGAGAAAGCAATATTCAGTGCATGTATGTCAAGGTCTGCTTCAAGTACCAACAATGAAAGATTCTGACTGTAATTCCAGTAAACATCAGTATTTTCCAGTGCTTTGTTTTTAACTACAAATCACATTCTAAAACACATTCTGTTTGGAATGAAGAGATGTGTCTAATACTCTGTAGAAATGTATTTTTTTAGCCACAAATCTGCTAAATGCCAGCCCTGGCAGAGCTGGCTGTAATTAAATACACAGACAACGTAATAACTGTAACACTTATGCACAAAGCATCCAATTGGAATTACACAAAAAGGAAAAAGCCAAATCACATTTTCAAAAGTAACCAGAAAACAATGTTTTATAGACTGCAATGTCCTGAAGTCATCTACATGTTAACAACTAAAAAAAAACCCAACAAGTTCCTTCCCAAAGTAACATAGCATGCTTTTAAAAGAAAATTATTTAAACATCAAGTTCCTTCCAACTACTACAGAAAGGAAACCAACCTCTGATTAAGCTTTCAATTTTTTTTTGTCTTAATTTTCTAATCTGCTCGGTAGATATACATATAATTAGATGGACAGGGTTAAATCTCCAAGGGGAGTGACCTTGAACCTGACCCTAGGTGGTCTTGACCCCTCCCCAGGGGTGGCTCTGAACACCACCAGGTGATGGTTAGCCCACTCTCCCTTCCTGTCTAAAGATCCATAAAAGCAGGGGGACTTCCTGTTCTCTCTCTCTCTGCGCTCCCTGCCTCCCAGCATCACAACCCTGTTCCTGGTTCTTACCAGGTGGCCATCGCTCACGAGGCAGACAAACCTCTTGCCATCAAAAAAAATTGGGTTGTATTTACACATTTTGTATTTGCCTTTTTTTTTTCCTTCCCTATACCTTTGTAACTTCCCCACCTCAGATACTTTTTTTTATAATTTATTGTTAAACTTGTCTTCTTTTTCACTTCCAAATCAGAGTGAGATTATTTATTTGGGTGTGCTTACCTTCTCCTCACTCTACATCTAATTCCTTTCTTTTGGGAAAGAAGGGGGAAGAGGGAAGGCCACTATCAAATTGTGCTAGTTTGAAGCTAGCTAGAATGTTTTGGT
>WAAF01003464.1:424345-498085 GCA_013400475.1 Tricholaema leucomelas | reverse complement strand
GATACACTAGAAATTTGAAACAAAGCCAAGACAGTAGAACAAAAGAACCAAAAAAAAAAAAAAAAATAGAAAAACAAAAACAAAAACCTGGGAACTAAAAACAAAAAAAAAAAAATCATAAAAAAAAAAAAATCAAAAAATACAATGGGCCAGGGGTGGGTGGGGGCTTTTCTGAGATCAATTCAGAAAAAAATGTTTGTCAGTGAGCAACACAACATTTTTACAACCACAACCACTTCTGAGCTCTCCTGCTTTTGACTACCTGGCCTTAGCTATGGGTACACGGACATAAAAGTTAGGAGAATTACACTATTTGCTCAAGGTTTCAGTTGAGACTCCCATTTCAACATCCACGTGTAAGGTCCTGCACCTGTGTCAGTGCAATCCCAGGCACAGATACAGGCTGGGTGATGAATGGCTGGAGAGCAGCCCTGAGGAATAGGACCTGGGGGTCTGGGTCGACGAAAAGCTCAACATGAGCTGACAGTGTGCACATGCAGCCCAGACAGCAACCCTGTGCTGGGCTGCATCAAGAGCAGTGTGGCCAGCAGGGCAAGGGAGGTGATTCTCCCCCTTTACTCTGCTCTCATCAGACCCCACCTGGAGTACTGTGTGCAGTTCTGGAGCCCCCAACACAAGAAGGACATGGAACTGCTGGAGCGGGTCCAGAGGAGAGCCACGAAGATGATCAGAGGGCTGCAGCAGCTCTGCTATGAGGACAGGCTGAGAGAGTTGGGGCTCTTCAGCCTGGAGAAGAGAAGGCTTCGAGGAGACCTTAGAGTGGCTTTCCAGTATCTGAAGGGAGCCTACAGGAAGGCTGGGGAGGGACTATTGACAAGGTCTGGTAATGTCAGGACGAGGGGGAATGGGTTTAAGCTGGAAGAGGGGAGATTTAGACTGGATGTTAGGAGGAAGTTCTTTACAGTGAGGGTGGTAAGACACTGGCACAGGTTGCCCAGGGAGGTTGTGGATGCTTCCTCCCTGGAGGCATTTTAGGCCAGGCTGGATGAGGCCTTGAGCAGCCTGCTCTAGTGGGAGGTGTCCCTGCCTGTGGCAGGGGGTTGGAGCTGGATGATCCTTGAGGTCCCTTCCAACCTAAACCATTCTATGATTCTATGATTAATTGGTACCAGTGCTACACATGAGACCGTTCTGCTCCAGAAATACATCCTCAGATGACTACAAAATCTTTCTGAATCTAATAAAGCCCTTGTGAGTGAAGCTGAGAAGGTAGCATGAGGGTAAATACACATAAATTTTGCCACTTTAAGAAAAAAAGATGCTTATTCACTTCTCATTACCTGGGTATTGCCTATTACATAGGCAAATATAGTGAACTTCACTATGCATGAAGGGCAGCAGTCATGCTCCTAGGGTCTCCAAATCTACCTTCTAAGAAAGAGGTTCCATTAATTCTACCTTGGTACTTTTCAAGTCTAATCATCTATTTTCACTAAATCTGCTCGCTAAAGGAAATCTTACCTGCTGGCCTCTTAGTGACCTTGGTAATGCACTAAAAAAAAATTAAAACAAATCAATATGCTAACATAAAGATGTCTTTCAGACTCAAGTAATCCTATGTATTTGTTATTTCATTTTCTTAAAATATTGTAATTAAGCTTTTAATAAATAAATAGTTAATTCCCATTCATGCACAGAAAAACATTTTTTAATGAGTTCAAAAGAAATTTGCCAAAGCTGGTTAGTCAACAGACTCCAAATGTGCTCTTTTCTTCCTGTTAGTACTGCAGAACATGAATCCTTTTTATCACTTTGTCCTCACATTTATATTCTTTCATCATAGAAAGGATTACCTGGCAGTGTTTTGCAAAACCAAACTATTACAAGCAATGCAGTCCCTATCAGAAATTGCTACATTGCTTATCTTTGTATTAGTCTCACCAGCACAGAAGCACTAAAAATTCTAATTAGAAAGCAACTATGAAGTAAAGTGGTCTTTCACAAAAACAATCAAAAAAGGACAGCTCAAATTATTAGAAGTATACAATCCTTAAGCTTGGAAAAGACCTCTAAGATCATTAACTTTGTAAACCAAATGACACTGTGGCTATTAAACCACGTATAAAGTGCCACGTCTACCTCTTTTTTTTATCATCTTCATGGATGGTGACTCCATCACTTTCCTGAGCAGCCTGTTCAAATGCTTGACAAACCTTCCAGTGAAGACTTTTTTCCTAACCCTCTGGTGCAACTTGAGGCCATTTCCTCTTGTCCTGTCACTATTTATTTGGGAAAAGAGACCATGTTTCAGACAGTTGTAGAGAACAATGTCACCCCTTGCTCTCCTCTTTTCCACACTAAACAAACCCAGTTCCCTTACCAGAGTGTTCTCTAGACCCTTGATCAATTTTGTTGCCCTCCTTTGGACAAGCTCCAGCAATTCAATGTCCTTCTTGTAGTGAGGGGCCCAAAACTGAACATAGTACTCAAGCTGCAGCCTCACCAGGGCTGAGTACAGTGGCATGATGACTTCCCTGCTCCTGCTGACCACACTATTCCTGCTATGGGCCAGGATGCTTCTTGGCTACTGGGGTGCACTGCTGGTTCACGTTCATGTTAGTAGATTGTTTAGGAATTGAATTGCCACTTTGTCAACCAGCACATACAATAGCCAGGGTTTACACTAGCTGTTGACACTGTGACTTCCAAATAATAGGCACAGGCCCTCACTGCTTATCAGAGACCACCTACTACACAAAATCAGATTAATTTACAAACACTTTTTTCATTATATTTACTTCATGATTACTATGTTACCCCTACCTGAGGAACTCCTATGTAATTTTTCCCATTCAGTGAAGTACTACTTGATTCCAGGCCTACAGCTATCCTGAAATGTGAACCACAACCTATTCTTGGTAAGAAGTAAGGAGGAGAAAGCAGGAGGATGGAGAAGGACAAGAAAATCTAATCCAAGACACTTAGAATATATGCTTTTAAATTATGATAAGGAAATTGTTTGAAATGGATAACAGAAAACAAACCAATAAAACCAACAAACAAAACCCCCACTGCTGTGCTAAATGTCAAAGTGCCTGGAGGAAACTGAGGTAGCTGGCAGCTAAATGAACTGTTTCATTATTATTTAACAGGAAAGAAAAAGAGTCACTGCTTCTTTGCTTTGCTCAGTGCAGAGGCACATTCAGGTACCCTATGGGTAACTTGACTTGCTTGAAATATAAAACCATCGAGAACTCTCCAAACTGTAACATTACACTTTCCATATTCATCAGTATATGCATGGCATTCAAATTCTCCACGGTAAACACTGCAATCCTAGATACCCTAGATAAAATGGACAGAGAAGGATAATCATTACCTGAATAAAACTAATTTCTCAGAAGGATCAAACATAACTACACAACTGAAGCCTCAAGTCTGAGCAACATGAGCTGCACTTAAGCTAGTCTTTTCAGGCTTCATGGTCATTGCCCAGAGAAGCCAGCATAGCACAGCATGCAGATACTCACACAAGTCACACACTTAATCATTCACTGATTCACAGATTGCATAGGGTTGGAGGGCACTCTCAAAGGTCATCTTGTCCAACACCCCTGCAGTAATCACGGACACCTCCAACTAGGTCAGACTGGTCAAGAAGCAAGAATAGCTAATAAAACATATTACCAACATGTACCACAGTTCCAGGTTAACATAATCTGCTTTCACAAGACTCTCTCCTCCCACACAGACAGGAGACAAAGTAACATAAAACCCCCCACAACTCTGGGTTGAGATAAAGAGTTTTACTGGAATGCACAGTGCATAACAGTGTTAACCTATTTGCAGAAAACCACAGCAATATGCAGAAGCAGCAGCAGAAGTCAGTGGTAAAACAGCTTCCCCCCAACCAAGCACACAGAACCCAGCCCAGCAGAACAGTCCAACACCTCAAACCAAGAAAATAAAACCAGCAACCAAAACAGGAAGCCTTTCGTGTTGCAATCTGAACTTCAAGCCCCAAGACACTGCTCTAGACACTTCCATTTTGAAGGTGGAATGATGGCAGAATGATATTGAATATCAGCAGCAGATTCAACACAACCCATGACAACCTCCTACAAAGTGAAGGAATAAACTAAGCTGTACATCAAAGAACATTGCCTATATGCTCATACTTTTCTTCATGTGGCATAAGGATAGCTTTCAAGCTGTAGAGCTGTCAAAACTGTACAGTTTAACCTATGACTGAAAAACTATAATAAAATTAATCCCTGAAAAGATTGTGGAAAAGACATACAGTCTGTGAAGTGGCAAAAGAAGTACTGGTAGACACTGACACATTCTTGTATGGAACTATACTGCACAATTGGAAATTTTATGTACGTTATCACATCATAGAATCGACCAGGTTGGAAGAGACCTCCAGCACCATCCAATCCAACCTAGCACCCAGCCCTGTCCAAACAACTAGACCATGGCACTAAGTGCCTCATCCAGGCTTTGCTTGAACACCTCCAGGGACGGTGACTCCACCACCTCCCTGGGCAGCCCATTCCAATGCCAATCACTCTCTCTGCCAACAACTTCCTCCTAACATCCAGACTAGACCTCCCCGGCACAATTTGAGGCTGTGTCCCCTTGTTCAATTGTTAGTTGCCTGGGAGAACAGACCAACCCCCAGCTGGCTACAGCCTACCTTCAGGTAGTTGTAGACAGCAATAAGATCACCCCTGAGCCTCCTCTTCTCCAGGCTAAACAATCCAAGCTCCCTCAGCCTCTCCTCATAAGGCTATGTTCCAGGCCTCTCACCAGCTTCTCTGTCACCCTCCTCTGGACACGTTTCAGCAACTCAACCTGTCTCTTGAACTGAGGAGCCCAGAACTGGACACAGTACTCAAGCTGTGACCTGACCAGGCTTGAGTACTGAGGAAGAATAACCTCTCTTGTCCTGCTAGCCACACTGTTCCTGATCCAGGCCAGGATGCCATTGGCTCTCTTGGCTACCTGGGCACACTGCTGGGTCATGTTCAGCCTACTCTCTACCAGTACCTCCAGGTCCCTTTCTACCTGGCTGCTCTCGAGCCACTGACCTCAGCCTGCAGTGCTGCTTGGGGTTGTCGTGGTCAAAGCATAGAACCCTGCACTTGGCCTTCTTATATCTCATCCCATTGGCCTCTGCCCACCCATCCAGCCTGTCCAGGTTTCTCTGCAGGGCTCTCCTACCCTCCAACAGATCAACACCTGCTCCTAGCTCAGTGTCATCTGCAAACTTACTGATGCTGAACTCAAACCCCTCGTCCAGATCATCAATCAATCAATCAATCAATCATCATGCTTCCCTGTAGCCCAGTTCTTTCCTTCCTGTAACCAACATTCACATGGAACTCCACAACACATCAAACTTCCAGTTATTTTCATGTAAAATGAAATAAAAATCTCTACAATGACTAGCAATACTAAAACTCCAAGAAAGGAACACCCTAAGCAGGCAAGTCACAGGTGATTTTTTACCAGCGCAGAATAAGCTAACAGTGTCCGAAATGAAATCAAAGGTACATCAGAATTGTTGTTCTCAGCAGATGAATGTGTTCACCTCCGTGACCTGGAGAATTACCTCAGAGACATACAGAATTTCAACAAAGATCAGCATTATAGAAGCCTGGTTTTAATCCACAACAAAAGGAAAGGCTGTAAAACCACAGTGGCAGTGTTACTGACATGTGGTTGATCGGGGAAATAAATTGTTTCCATTTTAGGAAGAAATGCAAAATATATCACTAAATAGTAACTTTTACTTTATATGTATGCTTGACATACTTTCTTCTTTTAGATTTGTGTTCAGCAAGATTTCAGAGTGCTTCTGACTCCAGGAATTTGAGCCAGGCAATCCTCACTGAATACTTAGATTAGATTATTAATGTGACTACATGAGCCAACATGCCTCACAAACAATCACAGGTGACACGATGCTCCAGGTCATGCTTCTGAAGTAACTGTGTGATTCTCTTCATTTAGTTCTCTGTTCCGTTATCTGACTCTGCTGAACTTACTCTCAGCAGTTTCAAAGCAGGTTATTGATTTTAAGATGACTGAAGTATCATGTAATCCCCTACAACATCTCAATAACCTCAACCTCCAAACAAGGAGGTTGTTCACTTCAGATGTTTTTAAAACATCTGTACAATAAAGTCTTAAGTAACTAAGAAAGCATAAAAATCAGACTGCAATCTCAATTTTAATCTTAAAGATAACCATATTTTCCTTTCCTCCATTCCTGTTATTTTTAGTTTCTTTATACATCTTGCTGCTAGGTTTTAGGTACTACATAGGTACTACCAGCAGCAGAGCTACCGAAAGTACTCCCAGTGCTTCTGAAGGATCTTATGGCTCAGCTGCAAATACGAGAAGTTGCTATCATTTGCTATCTCCATTTTTTTCAAGCTTGACAGACTCAAAAGGTCTGGGGGAAAAAAACCAAACAAACAATAAAGTTGTAGTCCATCTAAAGTTCCCAAAACTGTTGGAGCTTAGCCTGTAGATGTTCACTGAACTATAAATAGGAGGAACAACCATAATCCAGCAGTTTGAACTCCACACACTCATAACCCAAAGTGATGGCAAATCCTCTGACAGTCACAATTAAACACAACATAGAGACTTGAATGGTATGTATGCATTGGAAAACCTAATTATTTGAAATACATCAGCATAAGAAATGTTGCACAATCAAATCACAGCTACAAATCTCAGAAAGAGCCATGCTGCTATGATGAAGCTCTGCAGTTCTGCTCTGCAAGGCACTTCTTGAATCCATTTACGTGCTTTAGATTTTATAAGATCAGTAATTCAAACTGAAGGCAAGACAAGTCAGCTTGTGAAAGTCATACAGAGCAACAGAACAGGGAGTGCCTGCTCAGGGCTGTTAATGAAGCTGGGTGTTGATCTCTCCCTTTAGTAAGCAGAAGAAATCAATAAAACTGAATTCAGTAGCTGATTTGTGTGCTCTCAGGAATGAATCAGGTTATGCTAGAGGCTTTCACATGGGAGATTAACAGAATTAAAACAGAAACCTTTATTCATGTGGTAAGTGGATAAATGTTCAAATTATAAGAGAAACCTTCAAGGTTGAGACCTAAAAGTATGGCCCAGGCGGAGCCTTTATCTTTTACAATGAGAAGTAGATCTAAATTAAAATGTGATTCTACAGTTTAGACAGCTGAAATCTAGCACCAAAGATAATTGATTCTTCCTCCTACTAGCACTAATTCAGATGAATGCCATAGGATAAAAGCCCAAACATCTGTTCTACCAATGAAAGCAGCACGTACCAGCCTGAGTAAAATGGAACGTATCTGGCTTAAAGTCCACACCTCAGCCCCTGATGAAAGGGTAGATTCTTGTAGAGTTTAGTTTCCTGAACGTTGCCACCATTTGTGCATGGCTGAAAACACAGAGATCTAACCTTCTATTTTCTCTTTCGGATTGTTTCTCTGCTCTGTGAGAGAGGCAGGCAGCTACCCAGCAGAGGCAAATTACCAGGCAGCAACAGATCCGCAACTGCACAGACACACAACAAACTGGCACACAGCCCAGAATCTTACAGAGAAAATAATAGTTTTAGGCCTAAAAACATCAGAAGACCACACCACAGTTTTGCACCAAAAAAACCAGCAACTGAAACTAACTGTTACGTAACCTTGAACTTCTATTTGCCGAAGGAAGCTTACAGCTAGGTTACAAATTACACATTTATAGCAATTTATTAATGTTTGCCTACAAAATAATGGATGTAAATTCTTACACACTCCTGCTTTCCCACATAGCAGACCATAGCTTAGCCCCTGAAAACTCTGCCATTGGATTCTTTCATGCAGTATGTATCACACAGGCTGAAAGATGGTACATAGGTATTACAAGAATTAAGGAAAAGTCTCTGATCTTCAAATATAGCTCTTGCCCATGATAGGGGACAATTTATTGCTAAAGGAACACAGATGGGCTTTCTGATAAAATGTCATATTTAACAGGTAAGCTATCAACACAGAATCACATGTGATGTGTGAGATAAAACGCTTCAGAATAGAATTTCTCACGTGTTGTCAATTTCTGCTTGCAGCTTCAGAAGTGTTTGGAAAATATTTTATGCCTAATAAACACAAACAAAACCTTCATGTGCAACATGTACCATTAAAATATGTGATTTGTTCATATCTTTTGTTAGGACAGCAGTAGATGCATCTGCACTGAAAAAACAGTCAAAGCCTGACCACCCAATAACATATGTCTTAGTCACCAATGAAGCTGAAAGGTTGTTTTTTTTCCAGACAGTTAAGAAAAATATATCAAGATAAAAGAAGTAAAGGATCACATGCACTTTTTTCCCAGAACACGAGTTATTTTCTATAGAGGACTGCCAGGGTTTGAACAGGATTGAGCAGAGTTGGGCAGAACTGAATAGTCTGAGAAAATAAGGAGAGTAAGCAGGATTGAGTAACTGAACTGCTATGAAGGCACAGCTGCAGAGGGGTGGCCTTGGGAGGCTAGCAAGAAGCTGAGGGAGTTCTGAGCTGTGCGAGGAGGGCAGGTTTGTCATCCCTGGGAACAAGCAATGTTGTGGCTAAGCTGCTGTAAAGGGGGATTACGTGGGGTGGTTGGTCAAGTCTGCCTCTGTGCGTGTGGACAGCCCGTTTCTGCCCATGTAAGCCTATCAAAAGTACACATCCCTGTATCAAACTCTACTATATAGGTATCACACTTGGATTCAATAAAAGGGTTGACCATTATGCATCACACTGGTGTGAGCCCAGTGTCTCTCCTTCTCCCGTGCAGCCTAGAAGAGAGGCCAACTCAACACAGGACTGTGGGGAAACAAGTATCAGAACCAGATTCATAAGTAACTTAAAATTACTTTACTGAAGGGAATTACCCAAATGGTTTTCTCTCCTAAAAGTCACATATTTTACTCATTTCAATTGTATATCCAACCAAGAATTATTTGTGCAACAAGTGTGTTGAGCTCAGGTAAACATAAATTGACACTTGAAGTCCATTTTACTCATACAGTCTAACTGAATCTACAAAAGTCAGTTTGTCAGTTCTTGGAAGAAGGAAGGGAAACATTTTCTGAATCTACAAAAGTCAGTTCATCAGTTCTTGGGAGAAGGAAGGGAAACATTTTGCTATAAATAAAATTACTACACAAGTTTCAAAGTTTATTTTTAAACACTCTAGGAAACAAGGCAGTGAGATTATTACAATTGCCAGAATGACATTTTGAGATGATGGCATGAAAAACTCTGAGACACTGTCCTGGTAGGGCATAAGTCCTGCCAGACTGGTTTAACCCTTGCTCTCCTCCTCCTTTTGCAGGTCCGAGAGTTGAGCAGATGAGCAAACAATGGAGGGTTTGGCCTCAGCAAAGCCTTGAGGACTAGGGGCTTAGCACCACCTGTCAGGTGTCTTGTGATGCCCCTCAACATGCCTGTGTGGTTACAGAAGGCATGAAGCTTTGAATTCATTGGCCAGAACAATGATGCTAGTGCCTATTAACCAGTTTCATTTTCAAAACAATGTATTTAATGGGGGGGTGATTTACAAACCAAGCCTTTTTCTTGCTGACTCTCCACCAGGAACAGCATTTCATTCACAGCTTGTTTAACTTTCTTAGGAGGAAATTCTTTACAGTGAGGGTGGTAAGACACTGGAACGGGTTGCCCAGGGAGGCTGTGGATGCTTCCTCCCTGGAAGTGTTTAAAGCCAGGCTGGATGAGGCCTTGAGCAACCTGCTCTAGTGGGAGGTGTCCCTGCCTATGGCAGGGGGTTGGAGCTGGATGATCCTTGAGGTCCCTTCCAACCTAAACCATTCTATGATTCTATGATTCTTATTGGGAATCATGGTGGCCACGAGTTTGCAGCTTGCACCAACAGCTTAGCAGCAAACTCAGTTCTTCTCTCCTTCCCTCTGCCTGGAATATTTTGTATTTTACCCCAAGATCATAATCGTGAGTTTTGGAATTGTCTTTGTACAGGAAACTTACTCAGGGACCAAAGCATTGTGAGTACATATGCTGGAGTTCATGTTGAGACTCCATAAACATAGTTAGAATGTTTCCTGGTTTTGCATTCCTATTTTCCAAGTTCTGTTTGTTTAAACTGTTTAATCCCATTGTTATAAATACCCATTGTGCAACTACTTCCTGTCAACCAAAAGTCCAAAGAATCTCAGGAAATTTCCCCACATTTTGGAATATTAATTTAAAAACTAGTACTTATACTTCATAACAGATTATTAATTTCTACAAGGCATCTGCAATGCACTCAATGTAAACCTTTAACTCAGACCTGATCTTTACCAAGATAGAAGAAATCTGAGAATAAGTCTTCTACATATATGGAAAAATCCCATCATGAAACTGTGAAGAATCTGGAGATTTAGACTATCATGTGCTATCCCTGGAATACATAAATACACTCACATATGCCCTAAATTAAATCCTGTAACTTGAAGCAGGCTAGGCAAAGATCTAACTTTTTATATACATTTACCCTGATCACATGGTATCTTTTAAATTTACATTGGAATAGAATAGAATCATAGAATCAACCAGGTTGGAAGAGACCTCCAAGATCATCCAGTCCAACCTAGCACCCAGCCCTAGCCAGTCAGCTAGACCATGTCACTAAGTGCCTCATCCAGGCTTTGCTTGAACACCCCCAGGGATGGTGACTCCATCACTTTCCTGGGCAGCCCACTCCAATGGCAAATCACTCTCTGTCAAGAACTTCCTCCTAGTACTCTTCTCTGACAAATGCAAAGCTACTATAATAAAAAATAAAATCTAACTCAAAACTAGGAACAAATTGAATCTCTAAATCCACTTTAAGAAGCCTATCTGTTCTTTCCACAGTAAATCTAATTCAGTGTGTAACTGCAGTTGCCATTTCCACAGTATAATTCACCTCTTCTGAAAAAAATTCTTTGTAATGTTTTTAGATTTATACCCTGACTAATGAACTAATAAATTACTTCTCTTTAAGGAATAGTATTGTTACTAAAAACAGAGAGGTGCAGTTTCCTTAATTGAACGTGGCCTGTTCAAAGGTTGCTCTCACAGGTCTTGCCAAAGGCAGCTGTCTTTCTACTGCAAGTGCAAGAAAGGGAACGAAGAGAGCAAACAGAGTTTGTTTTTTCTGAGGAACTGCTGCTCCTTTATGAGTTTCCTCTGGGAGATTCACCTGATCAAGTACACCCAAATCATGCACAATGTAACTGAGCAGCAAGGCAGATATTTTGTAATAATGCTGTCTTTTTTTCTTTCTAAAAAGACTGAGTAGAATGTGGTTATCAGTATCTCTTAGATAGTGTTTCTTATCCTTTAATCTTTTCAGTGAATATTATGCCTAACGTTGATGTTTATGTAAATATTCAGCTGCTCTGGATATTCTCTGCGTAACAGTGGCGATCACAGGATGTTAGGGCTTGGAAGGTACCTCCACAGATCGAGTCCAACCACCATGCCAGAGCAGGACCACATAATCTAGCACAGATCACACAGGAACACATCCACATAGGTCTTGAAAGTCTCCTGAGAAGGAGACTCCACAATCTCTCTGGGGAGCCCGTTCCAGTGCTCTATGAGCCTTACAGTAAAGAAGTTCCTCCTCATGGTGGAACTCCCTATGCTGTAGTTTATACCCATTAAGCCCTTGTCCTATCACAGGGTGCAAGCTAGAAGAGTCTATCCCCTCCTTCTCAACATCCAGCCCTCAGGTAGTTATAAACATTAGATCCCTTCTAAGTCTCCTCTTCACCAGACCAAAAAGTCCCAGGTCTCCTCACAGGACACATGCTCCAGCACCTCATCTTTGTAGCCCTCCACTGGACTCTTTTGAGCATGTCCCTGTCCCTTCTGAACTGGAGAGTCCAAAACTTGTGCAGTTTCTGAGGGCAGTACCAGTTGTGCTTCATATTTAGGCAAAATGGAACCTTATCTTTTATTGTTTTCAGAGGAATACCACAGCATGCTTTGGTCCTAGGTACAGAGAACTTTCTGTGAACACATATGCATAAAGAGAGTAATACTTGCTTATGACCCAAAGCTATTGTAATTTCACCCTCTTTATGAAGATAAATGTTTTTTTGAAACTCCTAGCTGGCAGAGGAAATCCCATTATTTTAAGGTAGACACATCAATCCAAGGGAATTTAGACAAATTAATATATTTGTTCACTTCTCTAATGTGAAACCCAAAGACATTCTTCCAGATCACCCCTTTCACTATTCTTCTTTTGGTTTTAAGCTTTTCTTACATCATTTAGGCTGCAATGAAGACCAAGGAATTGACTGTATGTCTGAAGACAAGTTTCACAAATGTATTTTCACATTATGTATGAACACCTGACAAGGTGTCATTTGTTAAGATACAGCCTGAGATACAAAAAACCCAAAACACAATCTAAATATGTATCTTTCAAGTATATTAATGCCCAGCCTCTCAACATCTTGACTAAATTGATAGGTAATTTCCACTTCCGTCTCTCTTCCCTTTTTAAACACAAACATGAACTTCATCCTTTTCTAAAGTTCAGTATATCCATGAGTTCACAAAGATAATTCCCAAGGGACTTGTAAGTTTTATTACCAGCAACTGAATATATTTAACTTACTGAAGTGTTTTCTAACTGGAGATTGAATTCTTGTCCCTCACACTATAAATTTCAGTCAATTCACTGCAGTTGACCTTATTTATGATGGTTAATGAAAAAAAAGGAGTTAGACACTTATTGGCATCATCCAAACACAGTTGCATATTACCAGGACACCAAGCCTTACAAATTATCTGACAAGGTGAGATCATAAAAGCTACCATACATGAGGCACAAGAAGGTTATTTGAAAAGAGCAATAAAATCACATAGTATTTGCTAGTAGCATTTTCAACATTACAAAGAAGCTTGCACAAGTACTGACATTTTCTCATCATTTTAAATCAACTTTTTTTTAGACTGTTTTCCTGAAGCAGATCGCATCAACAGATGTGTAAAACTCAGTTGTTGCAACAGAATGCACAAGTTTTAGTAGAGTAATATCACTTTTCCTCTCCATTAACAAATTTTTTGTGGGTTCTTTCTCCTTGGTTTATTTTTGGAAGGTTGTGGGGGTTTTTTGTTATAGAGAATAGCTCTGGAAACAGACCAAACCAGCAAGTCTATTCTTCATTGATAACATAAATCTGTCTTGCCTCTTCTCAAATAATGGAAATCACCAGTTGGAGAAGTCTTCTCCTGTAGTACCCACAGATGTGAACAGAGAGCACACTGACTTGCTCTGCCAGAGTCAGCTCTCTCTCTACCACCTCCTAGTTCTCTATTTTCTTCAGGCAGTGTTGCTATCCTTAGTAGGGTCAGCAGTCTCTTCCCATTTTAGAACTTACCCAGTAAAGAAATACTGATTTTTTCACTTTGGAAGAATCAAACTAATTTGTTACTGAGTGAGATTCGCACGCACGTACTGCATGTGCATGCACTCTAGGGGAGATACCTGATCTTTCCTAATGGTAAACCAGGACTCAAATCAATCTACACCGTCTGCTAGAATTTATTTCATCAACTCTAAGCTCACCACTGGAAATTAAAAGTAAATAAATCTATCAAGAATTTTTATTAAGATGCAGTATTTTCTTTAGTCATCCTAAGGCTTAAGAAGTTTGCAAAACATACTGATAAACTTTACGTGCCTTGATTTTTATAGCATAGAATCACAGAATAGAATCATAGAATCCACCAGGTTGGAAGAGACCTCCAAGATCATCCAGTCCAACCTAGCACCCAGCCCTAGCCAGTCAGCTAGACCATGGCACTAAGTGCCTCATCCAGGCTTTTCTTGAACACCTCCAGGGACGGTGACTCCACCACTTTCCTGGGCAGCCCACTCCAATGGCAAATCACTCTCTCTGTCAAGAACTTCCTCCTACTACTCTTCTCTGACAAATGCAAACCTACTATAATAAAAATACTGCTGGCTTATTTCCACATATAAATACTAAAAGTTATCACACAGTATCACAGTATCACCAAGGTTGGAAGAGACCTCATAGATCATCAAGTCCAACCTGTTACCACAGAGCTCAAGGCTAGACCATGGCACCTAGTGCCACGTCCAATCCTGCCTTGAACAGCTCCACAGACATGCAAAACTAAAAAGATCTCAAATATAATAGGGAAGGAAAATATTTTCATTATTTCAAATTCATTTGTTTTAAAAACAAAGCTTTACTATGCTTAAACATTCTATTAATTTTAAAATACGTTATTTCTTTTGCAATAAATCCCAAGCTACATCATAAATACATTAGGATATTTTTCCATTGTCTTTTTTTAATCGATTTGCTACCAATAGCCATATTGAATATAAACACAAAACTAATTACATAAAAATCAAATGTATTTCTTTCAAGGTTTGCAAACTCCTCTGTAAAATTTGAATTTATTTCACGAGTAATGATTTGGTCTTCATATTCATGAATAATGTTCTCAAGAAAGAGGAAACAAGACAAAAGCAATACAAATTTATTTGTTAATAACACATGGAAAAAAAAAATATTTCTCCTAGACATGGGTTTCAGAGCTAATCCAAGATATTGATGGATTCACAATTTTCAAGCTCCTTTATTTTCACAGTCAAGTTGAAAAGAAATCAGATTTCACTCCAACAAACGTAGCCTGTCAAAAGAAGCGGTCTACTTAACTCAGTCAAATCGCCACGGAAAACCTTCATAAAGTAAATCTTATGGCAACAGCTATCTCTGGGTAGTCACAAAACTCTGAGTTCCAGCAAATTCCTCTGAGCTACTAAATTTCCCTCTCTGGCCAGCATCATGCTGACACCTGTTGAGTTATACACTATAAGGGAGCCTACAGGAAGGCTGCGGAGGGACTATTGACAAGGTCTGGTAATGTCAGGATGAGGGGGAATGGGTTTAAACTGGAAGAGAGGAGATTTAGACTGGATGTTAGGAGGAAGTTCTTTACAGTGAGGGTGGTAAGACACTGGAACAGGTTGCCCAGGGAGGTTGTGGATGCTTCCTCCCTGGAGGTGTTTAAGGCCAGGCTGGATGAGGCCTTGGGCAACCTGCTCTAGTGGGAGGTGTCCCTGCCTATGGCAGGGGGTTGGAGCTGGATGATCCTTGAGGTCCCTTCCAACCTAAACCATTCTATGATTCTATGACACTGACCAGGTCTGCAAACTTGGAAACAAAACAAGCACATCCAGTGCCAACCTTTAAATTCTAAAGCCAGCTGTCATAAAGCTTTATAAAACTGATAAATCATGAAAAAAACCCCTTTATTTTGGGAGCAGACATTCCCGGTAAATACCAATTACACAGAACCAATGCAGCCAGCATTGTTATTCTTCCAAACCCCTGAGAGAATTACGGGTATCTATTGTATTCACTTTTGTCCAGCAATGAACATCTGTGTGCAAGTCATGTTTTACTGCCTCAGGGATATCTGTTTCTGTATTGACTGATAATTAAAATGGTAATTTATGCCCTGCACTTCCATATTGGACCACTGCAATGTTTTATTTTATTGATTTCCTGGCAGTTCTTTGCATATGTTTAACGGCTTATGTGAAACCCTGACAGCAAGGTCATTTCAAACAAGCCATTCCCAGTTCTCCTCCCTTCAGCTCCCCACAACACCAAATCGTTAACTTCTAATTAAATTTTGTACATTTGGGGCTTTTTTAATCTACAAAGGTTCGTAAATATTAAGTAAAAAAAAAAATTCTGTGTCCTCTGCCGTGTCTCCTGTTTCCCTCATACACTCAAGCCCAGCAAAGCTTTTCTTCAAAGGATTTCCCTCCCTATTGATTGAGTATTGGGTGGTTGTTTTTTTCCCCTTTTAAGCTTTTAGCTACTGTTAACCTTGTATTTCAGACCAACAATTTGTTACAACTAGGGTGACAAATATTCAGCTTTTAACTCCATCCTCGGAGCTCATTTAGTTGATCTAATGTAAGCTTAATTAGGCAAGCTGCTAATTCTGTTAAAAAAAAAAAAACACCACCACCACCACAACCTGGAATTTTGTACCTGGCATGAAAAACCCTTCCAAAAGTACACTTTGATAGCCTGATAATTGACAAGGCTTTGATTCTTCCGAGCATGTATTGATTTTGCACTCAAAATCAATACATCCTTTTAATAGCATAGAAGGTGTTCATAGGGACCACCCTTGACAAATGTCTTGGACAAAAACACCTACTTACTAAAACTAGAGGCATGCTGACACTTCACTGTAGTATTCATAGTCTGAAATTCAGGAATTACTTTTCACACAAGGAACACTAGCAGAGACAGTGTAGTAAGAATAATAATTAGATTGCTTTTGGATGCCAATAGAATTATTGGGAAAAATTTTCTCCTACGTATGAGATCTTGAATCACAGAATCAACCAGGTTGGAAAAGACCTTCGAGATCATCCAGTCCAACCTATCACCTAACACCTTCTCATTAACTAAACCATTGCACGAAGTGCCTTATGCAGACTCCTAAATACCTCCAGGGACGGTGACTCCATCTTGCTGCTCCACATATGTAATTCACCACAGTGAAATGTTTTTGCATGCAATATATGGGTATACTGGTTTATTTTAACATATTATTTGGTACATGGTCTTATATCACACATTATCACCCATCATGACAGATACCATTGTCAGTTGGAGTGAACTTGCAAAGTTATAGTTTTAAAAGAGCTCTTCTGACCTCTCCCAACCGCTCAACTTCTAATGGATAGAGTGAAGTCAATAGATACACTAAAAATCTATCTGCAACAGATTCCATAAATGCTCACTACTTTTGTGATGACAATCTCTTTTAGGAACTACCTATAAACAACACACAAGTCAAAGCATTACAACTTTGGTATGAGGCTACATTCAGCATCCACAACAAGGACATAAGCAGACAAAACAGAACCCCAAGCCCCCTCCTCCACTAGAGGCTGTATTCCCACTGCTGATGTCTATCAGAAAACGACAGGGAAAATTGCATGTCAGTTACAAAGAGATCAAAATTTGACATATGGCTGTGGAGCACTTTAATGCAAAGAAGATGTTTTTCATCAGCCATTTATGGTTTACCAGAGTTTTGTGACATACTTAAAAACAAGATTAACATTTAAATATATTTAAAGTAATATATTCAAGGTGTTTGTGTAACAGCATGTACACTAAAAGTGTGTGGATATCTCTAAGCTATAAACTAAAAATATCTCAGGTTATGATGATTATTACTGCATTTGCTAAAAGAATGACTGATTAATCTTTAATTAACTAGATGCAACAGGACACACAACTAATCCACAACTTTCCCACAAAAGAAATTAGAACAGATGATAGTTTTGTGCCCTTTTAGGAAATTCTTAGGGCTTCTAAGAAATATAGTTTTACAGGATAAAACGAGATCTTTATTTACTTTATTTTTTTTCCTCCTTTGGACATAATTTTCTCTGCACAAAAAAAAAATCACAGAACAATTAGATTTCAAAGTAGCTCAGGAGGTCACCTAGTAAAAATCTCTCTACTCAAAACCAGAAAAGCAGGTCCTGTCTGAATTCAGACAAGATCATCTTGAGTATTCTCAGGTAGGTTTTGAAGATTTTCATGAACAGAGAATGCACATAGAATCATAGAATCAACCAGGTTGGAAGAGACCTCCAAGATCATCCAGTCCAACCTAGCACCCAGCCCTGTCCAGTCAACTAGACCATGGCACTAAGTGCCTCATCCAGGCTTTGCTTGAACACCTCCAGGGATGGTGACTCCACCACCTCCCTGGGCAGCCCATTCCAATGGCAATCACTCTCTCTGTGAAGAACTTCCTCCTAACGTCCAGCCTATACTTTCCCCGGCACAACTTGAGGCTGTGTCCCCTTGTTCTATTGCTGGTTCCCTGGACAGGCCTCCCTAACTACCCTCAGAGCTTTTTTATTTTGCACACACACATCTCCACAGTAAGACAGATCCTCCCATTTCCGCTTACGACCACAGCCTCTGCTAAACTACCATCACCAGTAACAGGTTTGGGAATAATTACATTATTTACACTACTGAACACAAAGAGAACTTCACTTATGTTTTCTATTCTTTGCAATGCTCCCTCCATGCTTTCAATCACTGGTTTTAATGACGTTTGTCATAGTTCCAACAGTTTAAATAAATATTTAACTGCAGAAATGATGCCTGACCTCTGGGTTTTGCATGCTGATGTGGAATTGCTCACCTGAGAATTGAAGACAGTACTTTGAGATTTGTATCTGCATAGAAATCTAAGTTAAAACATCATCATCATTATATGCAAGACCTTAATTATGTTTTTTTAAGGGAAATAGGTGAGCAGAGTAGATAAGATTTCCCAATTCATAATCTTTTATCTTGAGGCATATAAACAACTATTGTCTGGGTTTAATTACAATAAAATCCAAAAAGCTCATTTTGAAAAGATTGCAAGTAATTAACAACAACTACAGAATTCCACTTTAATTACTGCATTAATTAATGCCATACTGACTACTTGAGAACCTGGGGTTTGAAACCATACATCACCATCCTGGTGCTTAAGATGAAGCAAGCATTCATGCACTTCATGCAGAAAATCCAAGTCAGACTAAAAAGAATACGAAGTTTGAGGATGTTCTCAGTATTACTGACCCGAGACCAATGAAAGCTGATGTTCAATCAATTCACAGACAAACACATTTTCAATGGACCAACCTCAATTAAAACAAACAAATCACAACAACAACAAATCATAAAAACCCCTGCCATAAACCTCTACAGAGGCTGTAAAAAAATCCCTGTTATTAATTTGTTTAACCCTAACTTTTCAACGTGAAAAAACAAGCCGTGTCCCTGTTTTCATTTGTTTGTTTGTAAAAATCAAATCCTGAAAGAGATAAGTGAAAAAGCAGAAAATGGATTTGGTGTTTGGTTTTGAACATAATCTGTTTATGCATAAAATATGCTCTTTTTGCCTGATTGTATCTAAATCATAGAGGATTCAATTTCAGCAGGAGCTGGAAGAAAATACCTGTAGTAAATGCATCTCTAAAAATTGAAGTCAAGAGACAATGCAGACTTCAGTCATGAAGATTTACATCTGACCTTGCTAGGTTCAATAGACTGGCTTAGAATAGAATAGAATAGAATCAATCAGGTTGGAAGAGACCTTCAAGATCATCCAGTCCAACCTAGCACCCAGCCCTATCCAGTCAACTAGACCATGGCACTAAGTGCCTCACCCAGGCTTTTCCTGAACACCCCCAAGGACGGTGACTCCACCACCTCCCTGGGCAGCCCATTCCAATGCCAATCACTCTCTCTGGGAAGAACTTCCTCCTAACATCCAGCTTATACTTCCCCTGGCACAACTTGAGACTGTGTCCCCTTGTTCTGTTGCTGGTTGTCCGGGAGAAGAGACCAACCCCCACCTAGATAGAGCCTCCCTTCAGGTAGTTGTAGACAGCAATGAGGTGTGCCCTGAGCCTCCTCTTCTCCAGGCTGCACACCCCCAGCTCCCTCAGCCTCTCCTCATAGGGTTTGTGTTCCAGGCCCCTCACCAGCTTTGTTGCCCTTCTCTGGACACGTTCCAGCACCTCAACATCTCTCTTGAGTTGAGGAGCCCAGAACTGGACACAGTACTCAAGGTAATACAAGGAAAAGGAGAAAACAGACAAATGGGAACAGGGTAACAACTCTCAAAATACTAGTGTAAGAGATAAGGTAGCAGGCAAAAATTCAGTGAGTGACACATATGTATGTAGAATTTTTATTTCATTAAAAGCCACTTCTCATTATTTATTTAGGTAATGCTGTGATCAAATAGTTTTAAGACACTGATAAGGCTCAGATTAATATAATATCAGATAAGAATGTAACAATGGCAGCAATCTGCAGTACAGTACATACATTCCACATCACATGACAGAAGAAACCAGATAGCTCCCCAAGTAGAGGCATCAATCCCTACTGATCAACAGCAAGCTAATCACAAAACAAAGACATGTTTAGTAATGACCTATCAAATTAAACCAATAAATTCACCTGGCTATCAAAAAGGCAACTCCATCTAGTTTTGTCCATTAGACAAAAGTCTACTGCAGAATCAATTTCAATTGCAGGTATTAAGACAGCTTTACAAAGCAACTGGAGTTGTATGTTTGAGAGGTTAATACTACAAAATTAGCTATTTTATAAGGAAACTGTTATAGCATAAATAATATGTATTTTAAGCACACAGAGAAACCAAGGATCGGTTGAAGGTACATGGAAGTCCTTGTGGCAATGTATTTTTGACCTACAAATCCCAGGAGATCCCCATGGCAAGTGCAGACTTCTACCACAAGGAAATTGAAGTCCCATAGTTACTGTCATCTAAAAATACCAAGATGGGCAAAAAAGCAAAGGTCAAATGACTGTTCCAAATGAATCTGGACTCTCTAGTCAAAAAAACCCCATCACAAAGTACAAATGTTGCACAGTCAATAGACATTAAAGGTTAAAGGCTGTTGACCAATTTAGGACCAGATGACTGCTGAAAATACCAGTTTTAAGGAACCAAAACACTGGGATTTAACGTGTAAGACAGATACTTCTAACAGATATCCAGGAATGGACATCTGGATTTTGACAGAAAAGTGAATTCTGAAGGTTTGATTTTTGAAATAAGTGATAGTAACATCTTGCACTCATAAGCAGAATGTGTTCTTTTGCATACTAGTGTGTTCTACCAAGTGTGTACACACCCCATAACTACTCCTAGCACCAAATGAGACTTCCTTTCATTATATTACTCCCAATGGCTTAGTGATTCATTCCAACAGAGATATCATCAAAGCACTAGCACTACATTGTTTTGGCTTTACAGATAATAAACCAAAATTCAGATGAAGATACGAACACACATCTACATAACATGTCATGGAATTGGTTCTGTCCTGAGGAAAGATGATGCACAAAGTTTCTTCTAACTACCTCCAGCTCTAGAAACTATCATTAGCATTGTATAGACACCAGGTTGCATATAGCTTTGTTAGATACAGGCATAAAAAAAAGTCTTCAACTTGACAGTTTATTCTAAACTTTTTAAAGTTTAGAATAACTATTTCTGATCATTTCTGAACTTCTAAAGTAGCAGAAAAAATATTTTGCTTTAAAAAGCTAACGCACATGAACACCTAAGAAGGTGGGTAAAAATAGTGCTCACCACACTGCAAACACAGTAAGAACAGCAAACCAACTAACTGCATGCATGCTTTTAGCTTTAGACATTAATTCAGGTTTTCAACCTACTTCATTCTTAATTACTGCTAAAATTAAGTAGCAGGATATGTGGTTATATGTCACCTGTAACATCACTAACTGAAAATCATTTTGAAAATGATAAAAAAATGAGAGGAAAAATGGTTTGAAAAGAAGCACTCAATACCAAATTTTGAATCAGGATTATAAATATATAGAACAAATGTACATTATGAGAAGAATACAAATCTGCTAAGGCCCATTTATATACGAAATCTAATCAGGAATGGCTTATAAAATGCTGCAAGAGCTTTCAAAATATATACTAAAACATGATTTTTTTCAAACAATAAGGGTTGTAACCACACTCTTGGAGATAACACCACAGGGATGTCACGGTCGTTCCTGAGAGCTCTGTTGTTATTGAATAAAAGAACATAAAGAGATGTGACCAAATGGTGATTCTTCTCAAGCAACACAACAGTCAGGTCAAAGAGAGTTCTCAGAGTCAGGCATTCTTTGCAGAGAAAGATAGAGTAGATGATGCACTGAATAGACCCATTTAAGTATAGCATAGGATCAGTATGGTTTAGCTTTTATTTCCAAATCTTTAAGCATACGAAAAATCTTTGGGCTAGCAGAATCACACACACACACAGTATCACCAAGGTTGGAAGAGACCTCACAGATCATCAAGTCCAACCCTTTATCACAGAGCTCAATAAGACACAGAAGCAGAGAACTACTAGACATGCAGGCAATTCAACATCACAGGTTACTATAAATACTACTCCAAGTAGAAAACAGCTCTTGCATCGATGAAAAATGTTATCTCTTTTACACTGATGCATTTCTCCACAGCATTCACCTTCTTGGTCTAAAGACAGCATTAAAATATAATAAAGATGCACCCATATGTAACTACTTGGATGCACATCAAAGCTAGAGGAGAGGACATATTTTCCTTTTTGCTCTGTCACTGGTAAAACAGAATATGCCATTGTAGCTACTCTGGAGGATTTGAAATAATTCAGTTTTTTCTCCAAAAAAAAAAAAAAAAAAAAAAAGAACCATACCCCAAAAAACCCACCTGACTTTTAATAAAGTTTAAATTCCTATTTAACACCATTTAATATCTATTTTTCTCTGTACATGTTTAATTTTTGCCTTAAAAGCTAAAAAATTGCTTACACAAAATGTCTAAGGCACCACGTAGCTCTGTTCCCTTATTGGTTTTGAAAACCTCTCTTGATTTTTCTTCAGGCATTTTTTCCATAGAAGACAGCAGGGACAATGTCTACCTCTCATATATCCTGACTCCATTCTTTGAACTCTGACTAAAAAGCAAGTAAACCTCACAGGGGTAAATGTTACACACATCAGAATCATTATTCAGTTTGGGTTTCACCTTGGAAAATGTTTGACATCAGCATGACCCAAAGGAAAGGCTTCATATATTCACCACTAGAAAATTTCTTCCATCAGCATTTGGGTGCTGTCCTTTTCTTTTTTTTCCCCTTCCCAGGCAAACCCACATTTTTTCTATGTTATGTATTACATCAGTCTGTAAAGGATTAATCACAAGGGTCGACTTGTCTTGAATTTCCCAGAGAACTTTCATCACTGACTTCTCCTACGCTAAAAATGGCAACAATAAAGTATCAGTAATCAATAGCTCTATTTACTCAGATTCATTTTCTAGAGCAGCTGACAAGCTGTGTAAACTGAAACACTAACTATTCTTCACAAATAATACAGAGAGCCAAATAACTTAACTGTCTTAGAAATTATGAAGAAAAATGTAGTTGTATTTTTCTGCAACACAGAAGCTGGTGAGTCTGACTACTGAGACAAGACTCTCTGTTAAATCTAACATCAAAGTCATTCATATCAGCCAATGGTGACTTCACTTGGTGTTTTAATTTACCTTTATCAGATAGCAGCTGATATTTGCCTCCTCTTCTCTTGCAGCAAGATGGCCCGTATTACCTGACTGGACAGCAGTTAGTCAGATACTACAGAGATTCATTTCTTTGAGAAGAGCAGCAGATCTCAGAACAAAGCTCTTCATTTATTTTTCCTAGGTAGGAGAACATTCTCCTATTAGCTTACTCTTCTCAGAAATCATATTTTTAAAATGGTAAGGTGTTTTATTAAGGATTTATGTTTTTTGCCATTCTTCTGCTAACTATCACAAGTCACATGTAGATACTGTTTCTGATGGTAAAACCTATATAGTAAAAGCCTGGAAGAGTAGATGTCTCAGGTTGAGACAATAGGGTTAAAAATCTAGAAGACTGTTATTCAATCCCATAATTCTGCTATCTTGTTAAAAGCTCACAACAAGGTCAGTTCCTTTTCCTTTCCTCCTCCTCCTGCCCTGTGTGTGTGGCAGGAGCTGCTTTATTGGGAAGAACATGTAAGCAGTAGGCCTGCAGAGGCTTGTTTGGGCCTCTTTGGATGGCAGAGGCATTGTGGGGAGGAGGATTGGAGCAGTGGGGAATGTAGATTTATTTTTTGGGGGATGGGAAAAATACAAGGGGGTTTGCCATGGATGAGGTAATTGCTTTATAATGCCTCTCTCTGTATTTCTCTCCAAGTGTAATTCTGTATTTTTTTCTCCAATTTTGTTTGAAAGTTTAATTTCTGTTGGCTATCTTTAAAAAACCCCACAACAGTAGATGCCACAGGAGCTGTGCAAGAAAGTCAATGATAAACACAATCCACAAGGCTAGTCAAACTCAGTCAGGATCTGGGGTGTCCTGCCCTGTGGGACATGCCAATCAGAATCACAGAATCAGTCAGGGTTGGAAGGGACCACAAGGATCATCTAGTTCCAACCCCCCCTGCCACGGGCACCGACACCCTACCCTAGATCAGGCTGGCCACAGCCTCATCCAGCCTGGCCTTAAACACCTCTAGGCATGGGGCCTCAACCACCTCACTGGGCAACCCATTCCAGGCTCTCACCACTCTCATGCTGAAGAACTTTCTCCTCACTTTGAGACTCAATGTCCTCACCTCCAGCCTTGCTCCATGAATTAAAAAAATTAGATTAACAGTATCTGATCATCTTTGAACCTCTGATTTCTGTTCTTGATTAATGAAAACATTCTTGGCCAATGCTTTCACTCTAGGCCACCTTGCACCAGTCCAAGAGTTTCAATACGAATGCCCCCAGACGTCCCTCTTAATCATGGCCCCGTTTCAGAACGCCAATCAAAATCAACTGGACAAGAATCCAGAAACTTTCATGAAGGAATGAGGGGAAAACAACCATAAGCCCTCCTCCGTGTTTCTGCTGGTAGAGCAGAACCTGGTTAGCTCGTTTAGTAGAGCATGAGGTGCACAAAAATTCACAGGATGTGAAGGGTTGGAAGAGATCTCTGGAGATCATCCAGTCCAACTCCCCTGCCAGAGCAGGATGACAGAATCTAGTGTAGGTTGCACAGGAATGCATTCAAACCAGTTCCCGGAGAAGCAGACTCCACAACCTCTCTGCAGAGCCCATTCCAGTGCTCTGTACCCTCATATTAAATTCTTCCTCATGTTGAGGTGAACTTCCTGTGCTGTTGTTGACACCCATTACCCCCTGTCCTATCACAGGGTACAAGTGAAAAGAGGCTGTCCCTTCCTTCACAATGCCCAGCACGCATACATTTATAAACATTTGTTAAATCCCCTCTTGTTCCTCTTCTCCAGATTAAAAAGCCCCAGGTCTCCCAGCCTTTCTTCGTAAGGCACTTGTTCCAGTCCCTTAATCACCTCTCTAGCCCCTTGTTGGACTCTCTCCAGTAGATCCCTGTCCTTCTTGAACTGGGAAACCTAAAACTAGATGCAATATTCCAGGTGAGGAGATTTAAAACATTTCCTCTTTCAATCCACAGGTTAATGTAACACCTTCTTGAAAAAAAAACAAAACAGTACACAACAATCTCTGATGTCCACTGTCTATACGGTATTTTCTGACAGAAGTTTGGTGACTCCTGGTTCCAGAATAGTGGTTCATTTTAAAGCTCTAATACACAGACCTAAACTCTCAACTCCACTCCAAATGTAGTAAGAGTAAAATAATAAATAATGAAAAAACCTCAAGTATTTAGTTATTAGCTCTGCTGCTAGCCACAACGAGACACACATCACTTTCTCTAATAGAATGATTAAAATGGTCAAAGTAATGGAGAAAAGGAAAATCCAAAAGCTTTCCCTTCTCCAGTACTACTATTTTTTTTTCCACCATCCCTAAAATGGTTGTAATGGTCCTTTTTAGAGTCCATTTTAGCAAAGCTTTTCTTATCACACTAGATCAATATCTCATTGATACATACTCTGCCAGACCAGCTGCAGTGTTGTGTTCTCCTGCTGCTTGGTTATATGAACTGATTTAGTGCATGTAGCTGAAAGCTTTTGCAACATGCTGAATGATTTATAAACCAAATGGACCATTGTTCTAAGAAGACAAAAGCTACACAGACCCTGCACAACGCAGTAACGTGAAGTTCCAAACAGGGCACAGTGTTTTGGTTCACGAGTCATATGGGCACAGAAGCAATTTAGCATGGGAGTATCACCACAGTTTTATGGACAGCATTCCCTTGTGCATAATTTTCCTGAACTCACAAAGACTTTGCTTGAATACAAAATACTCTATATTTTGGCAGTTAGGCTTATTTAATTGTTGCTGCCTTATCAATTCATCCCATTCTATTTTTAGTTCTCCACACAAAAATTTTTTTGTTCTCTGCACAAAAATTCTTGTTCTCTGTCTTTTCCTCC
Source organism: Tricholaema leucomelas (assembly GCA_013400475.1). Classification (NCBI taxonomy): domain Eukaryota; kingdom Metazoa; phylum Chordata; class Aves; order Piciformes; family Lybiidae; genus Tricholaema lacrymosa; species Tricholaema leucomelas. Next base: position 472,038 of record WAAF01003464.1, on the reverse strand, counting down.
AGAGTCCTCAAAAATGATCAGCATAGAGTCACTCTGCTGCATTAACCATGCCCCCCAGCAAGAAGTTACAATCTTCACTGGTAATAACACTGACCACCTATTCTTATGAATTTGGCAAGAAAAGGTTTGCAATTAACTTTTCACACTGGAGGGAGTGGAGACTGAAAAATCTGTTTTAGGATTTTGTTAGTAATTCATAGGCTCGTAGGATGTTAGGGGTTGGAAGGGACCCAAAGAGATCATCAAGTCCAACCCACCTGCCAAAGCAGGACAATCCTATCTAACACAGATCACAGAGGAACACAGCCAGACAGGCCCTGAAAGTCTCCAGAGAAGGAGACTCCACAAGCTCCCTGGGGAGCCTGTTGCAGTGCTCTGGGACCTTTACAGTAAAGAAGTTCCCCCTTGTGTTGAGGCAGAACCTCTTTTGATGCAACTTACACCCCTTGCTCGTTATCCTATCACAGGGAGCAAGTGAGAAGAGCCTGTGTCCCCAGTCCTGGCAGCCTTCAGATACTTATAAACGTCAAATCCCCTCTAAGTCTTCTTTTCTCCAGACTAAAAAGCCCCAGGTCCCTCAGCCTCTCCTCATAAGCCATACGCTCCTGTTCCCTAATCATCCTCGTAGCCCTCTGCTGGACCCTTTCCAGCATATCCCTGTCCCTCATATACTGGGGAGCCCAAAACTGAACACAGTATTCAAGATGAGGTCTCACCAGGGCAGAGCAGAGGGGGAGGAGAACCTCCTTTGATTCCTTAACAAGATTACAGAAGCCCTCATTTTTAGCTCATGAGCTCTCTTGAGAACTTCAGTCACAGTAAGACATCCAGGCAGAAACCTGGAAATTCCTCCAGACGGCAGTCCACTAGCAATGCTCCAGGACAGTCATCATATGCACTGTTCTCCAGACTTCTGAAACGGTGGTAGACAAAGCCAGAACATACTGCTATGTGAATAGTCTCAGAAGCAATTTAAGGATCACAGATCTTTGCATGGAATAAGGCCAAATGAATGTGGGCTGTCTGCAAGGATCCCTTTTTTTTTTTTTTTGGTAAGATGCTTAGTAAGTGAATAAGTAAATAGAAAAAGGATAGGAAAAGGATGGAAAAAAATGCCTATTGCAAACTTACACCTTCACCAGAAAAACCTGGTGCTACTGTTTCCAAACAAACATGCAATACCTGGTGGAATTACAAAACCACAGAATATTATGGGTTTTAAGGGACCTCAAAAGATCATCCTGTCCTAGTCCCCGGATCACTTAAAATAGGTCACACAGGAAAGCATGCAGGCAGGTTTTCAATGTCTCTCTGGGCAGCCTGCTCCAGTGTTCTGTTGTCCGTAGAGTAAAAAAGGGCTTTCCTTATGCTAACATGGAACCTCCTACACCCCTTGTCCTACCATTGGACATCACTGGAAGAGTATGGCTCCATCCTCCTGATGCTCACCTGGACAGAAGCTACATTGCTTCAGCCATTCCAATTCACTAGTACTTCAGTTGCATAAAGGAATTATCTGCTTGGTTTGAAAAGTATTTCACATAGAGTTACACAAACATCCAGGTTGGAGAAGACCATAAGGATCACCAAGTCCAACTTATAAACCTATATTTTGTTTCCATGACACTACTGAGATTTATTCAACTACTGAAGTACTGTACTCCATGCAGGATGCTTCCTGTGGAAGGACTAGCAAGTACACAACCGAAAAAAAGACATTGCACAGAGAATTCAATTGCTTCATAAAGAGATAATGAGACAAGCCTGGAATTTAAGTCAGAAACAGGATTTTCAGACAGCAAAGCTGATAATTTTGTCACATGGATATAAACTTAGCTTTCATCAAAATGAGATTTAACAAGGCCAAGTGCAGGGTTCTACGCTTTGGCCACAACAACCCCAAGCAGTGGTACAGGCTGGGGACAGAGCGGCTGGAGAGCAGCCAGGAAGAAAGGGATCTGGGGGTACTGGTAGATGGTAGGTGGAACATGAGCCATCAGTGTGCCCAGGTAGCCAAGAGAGCCAATGACATTCTGGCCTGTATTAGGAACAGTGTGGCCAGTAGGACAAGGGAGATTATTCTTCACAGTATCACAGTATCACAATATCACCACGGTTGGAAGAGACCTCACAGATCATCAAGTCCAACACTGGTCAGGCCACTCCTGCAGTACTGTGTCCAGTTCTGGGCTCCTCAATTCAACAGAGATGTTGAGGTGCTGGAACGTGTCCAGAGAAGGGCAACAAAGCTGGTGAAAGGCCTGGAACACAAACCCTATGAGGAGAGGCTGAGGGAGCTGGGGATGTTTAGCCTGGAGAAGAGGAGGCTCAGGGCAGACCTCATTGCTGTCTACAACTACCTGAAGGGAGGCTGTAGCCAGGTGGGGGTTGGTCTCTTCTCCCAGGCAACCAGCAACAGGACAAGGGGACACAGTCTCAAGTTGTGCTGAGGGAAGTATAGGCTGGATGTTAGGAGGAAGTTTTTGCCAGAGAGAGTGATTGGCATTGGAATGGGCTGCCCAGGGAGGTGGTGGAGTCACCATCCATGGGGATGTTCAGAAAAAGACTGGCTGAGGCACTTAGTGCCATGGTCTCAATGACTGGCTAGGGCTGGGTTCTAGGTTGGACTGGATGACCTCGGAGGTCCCTTCCACCCTGGTTGATTCTATGAGTATTATTATTATTACAGTACTAAAATATGAAGGCTTTTAACAGAGATCATGCTTCATTAGAAATAAAACAGAATCCCACACAGCTTGGAGAAAACATCCGGTATGTCTCATAAATTACCTTGCAAAATGTTCTCTTTGTTTTAAGCAAACTAGACCTCACACCCAGTCTTCTTTCTTGATATCACATCTTTAACAGCAATGTAAATTTTTCGTATCACAGTTTAGACTTCAAATTGCTTCTATTCAAACCAAAGAATTTCGGTGAATTCAAACAGAACTCACTACAATATCCAATATAAAAATACAATTCAGTCTTTTTCCTGATTTGTTTCAATTATCCACATCTAAGGACACTTTAATAGCTCAATTTTAACATTGCTTACCTAACTTCATGGTTTCACTGCATTTTACTTCAAGAGCAAAAGACTGTTAACACAAAAGCTAGAAATTGAGAGTGGGTGTCCTGAAGTTTTCATGTACTGCCTTTAGTAATTTTAATTTGAATTTCTATGTCCTTTTTATCCTTTCAGAAGATGTTTACCAAAAATGGCAAATATTTGTACATTTTTTATTTCCTTGCAATTAATCACAGTGTTGCCATACCCATTCAAAGTACAAAGGCCAATTAAAATGGTGCAATTTCAGATTCTTTAAAAAAAGAAATTCAGAGATTTATTTGCTACTCAAACTTTATGATTTGCTAGACAAGTTTAGTTTTGCTCCTATTACTGTGTTATTGCTGTTCCAGCATAGAGTCAAAACTCCTTGATAAGGACTACTGAAATCAGCTGAATACTGCAGAAAATTTGCACACCAGTTCCAGCCCTTCTAAACCATGCAGGCTCTGCACTTTCAGGGAGGGAACTGCAGCATTTGCAGGTCCTTGCCAGGAGAATAATGGATATTAAGAAATAGAGACTCACAGGTATGGAGAAAGCAATATACATCAGCAACCTGATGAGGTCAGGATAAATTTGCTTCCAGATTTAACATCAGCAGAAAACAGTAATTAAACTTGCAATAATCTGTGCAGAGACATTTCAATTTTTTATTTGCTTTTATTTCAAAGCTATGATAAGGGCAAACACTACCTATCCAAATTTGCATTCATGTTTGGTCATCTTCCTAAAAGAATGAGGTGATTTAATAACCAATTCAGATATAATATCTAGTGCTTCCTTTATGCCTTCCAACAAATGTAAAATAAATAAGCAAACATTTAGCAATATGTTCAAAATACAACATTTAAAGACAAACACTTCAAAAATATTTTTCATATGAGTGATCATTGTGGATAAAAAAGGTATAATTTATATTATTTTTAGTGACACTCTTTAGACATTTAAAATTTACCTCATTAATGTTCATAAATACATAAGGGGGGAGTGCCAGGAGGACGGAGTCAGCCTCTTTTCAATGATGAGTTTTGAATACCAAAATTAATATTATTTTGAAAATACCATCTTGCATTAATTAATTACCCCTCCATTACATATGTCCCCTCAGTGTATTTATAAGCATGTATTAAGTCACCTCTCAGTCTCCTCTTCTGCAAGCTGAAGAGCCCCAGCTCACTCAGTCTTTCCTCATAAGGGAGATGTTCCATTCTTGTGCTGGTTTGAGGCTAACTGGAATATTTTAATGAGAGAAGTATCACAGTCTCACAGTATCATCAGGGTTGGAAGAGACTTCACAGATCATCAAGTCCAACCTTTTACCACAGAGCTCAAGGCTAGACCATGGCACCAAGTGCCACGTCCAATCCTGCCTTGAACAGCTCCAGGGACGGCAACTCCACCACCTCCCTGGGCAGCCCATTCCAGTGTCCAATGACTCTCTCAGTGAAGAACTTTCTCCTCACCTCAAGCCTAAATTTCCCCTGGCACAGCCTGAGGCTGTGTCCTCTTGTTCTGGTGCTGGCTGCCTGAGAGAAGAGAGCAACCTCCTCCTGGCTACAGCCACCCCTCAGGTAGTTGTAGACAGCAATAAGGTCTGCCCTGAGCCTCCTCTTCTCCAGGCTAAACAACCCCAGCTCCCTCAGCCTCTCCTCGTAGGGCTGTGCTCAAGGCCTCTCACCAGCCTCGTTGCCCTTCTCTGGACACGTCCAAGTAAGATCACTGGTTGTGAAAAGAAAATAACGATGATATCTACATCATTCATAGGTTTGCTGAAGGGGATAAAAAGCTGAAATGTCAACAATTTCTCCCAGACACTGTCCTGGGATGTTTCCCTGTTCTCTTACTCTTCACTCCACTCTACTATCGTTCCACTAACGAACAACAACTAAGCTTTGTTGATCCATTGTTTTGGTTTCTGGCTGGGAAGGGAAATAGAGAGGGAGAAAGAGAGGGTAGCCTTGAGCCCTTCTGGGCAGTTTTTTCTTTGTCTGGGGGGGAGTTTGGATTTCTGTATTATTTCTGATTTGTATATAATTGTAAATACTTGTAAATAGTGTGTCTATATATTTGTGAATTTTACTTTGCTGTAAATATATCTTCATCTTACTTCCAAAGCTGTCTGAGCTGGTCTGGTAAATTTCAATAGTGGTGGAGGGAGAAAGTGCCTAACCCACCACACACTCCGTCATCTTTGTGGTTCTGCACTGGACTCTTTCAAGCAGTTCCTCACCCTTCTTGGACTGAGAGCCCTAGAACTGGAGACAATATTCCAGATGTGGCCTGATCAGGGCAGAGCAGAGGGGGAGGAGAACATCTCAGGAGAACAACAACAGTTATGTTTTGAATATCTAGTCGGTATCATTTTCTCAGTGTACTTACTACAGACCTACACATCTAGGCAAATCAGAACTATATTTTATACCATAAACTAATAGTTGATGTTTCTTTTTATATTCTTGTTTCTTTTCCTCTTTTCTCTGTATATTTCTGTGCTGGAATGTGGTCCTCTATGGCTTACAAATTCAAAGAAACCAAAAGCCTTGGGGTTTTTCTTTTTTAGTTGAAAGAGGACAAAATAACAAGCTTCTGCCTTTCAATTTCCCACAGGTCTGATTTTAAACTGAAGGAAAAACTTTAAAAAATAATAAATCCAAAAGCAACATGCGAGGAGAAACCCACAGAGAAACAGAAAAAAATGCCAGATCTTTAAAAATCATCTAAACAATTTCATCCTGAAAAAAATAAAAGAACAAAATATGTAGCATAACTAAAATTGTGCCAAACCTCTGGAGCTTGCTTTTATTTTCTGCAATTTAAAGTACAATATTTCTGAGATAAAATCAGTACAAGTTCCCTACTACTAATTCTCTCATTTCACATTTGAAAACTTTAACACCAAATATCTATTTTTCAAGCAGTAAAAGGTGACAGATGATCACTTAAGCCTAATTAGCTTAGCTATTGTTCTTCAAGTCACTTCTTTAGGTGCAAAATTAAGATAACAAAGAGAAGAGGGAAGAATGGATGGAGGCCCATAACCAAATACGCAGAAGTTACTTATACTGAGATTGCCATGTGTCATAGTTTTAAAAGATAGTGACAGAAATTAAACTCTCAAATGAAATTGGAGAAAAAATACAGAATTATATTTGGAGAGAAATTAAACTCTCAAATCAAAGTGGAGAAAAAATACAGAATTGTATTTGGAGAGAATTACAGAGAGAGAGATTACAGGGCAATTACTACATCCCTGGCAAACCCTCTTGAATTTTTCCCCCATCCCAAAAACTAAATCTAATACTCCCCAGTGATCCAGTCCTTCCCCCCCCACCACTGCCTCTGCCATTTAAAGAGGCCCAAACAAGCCTCTGGAGGCCTACTGCTTAAATAGAATCATAGAATGGTTTAGGTTGGAAGGGACCTCAAGGATCATCCAGCTCCAACCCCCTGCCATAGGCAGAAACACCTTCCACTAGAGCAGGTTGCTCAAGGCCTCATCCAGCCTGGCCTTAAACACCTCCAGGGAGGAAGCATCCACAACCTCCCTGGGCAACCTGTGCCAGTGTCTTACCACCCCCACTGTAAAGAACTTCCTCCTAATATCCAGTCTACATGTTCTTCGCAATAAAGTGGCTCCTGCCACACACACAGGGCAGGAGGAGGAGGAAAGCAGAACGAGCTGACCTTGTTGTGAGTTTATAAAGAGATAGCAGAATTATGGCACTGAATAACAATCTTCTAGTCCCCAGAAGATTTTTTTAACCCTATAGTCTCAACCTGGGACACCATGACTAAGAAGGACAGAGAAGAACAGGGAAAGTGTAGGTAGTTGTAATATTTATCAATTTCTGTAACCTCATTACTTAACCTACAACACAGTGAAAACATCAATTTTACTCAACTCTAGGACCCCCACCAAAATCAGACCAGAACATAAGTATGTGTAAGATAAGTTATGAATACTTAACTTCTAGAAGTGACAAGAATCTTGAATTTCAGAATACAACAACACAATTTAGCCATTATTCTGCTAATTACATGGTGAGGTATAAAAAAAACAAAACAAATCATATATACAGTCACACCAGAGCCCAAACTAAATCTTCCTTACTCAACGGCCATAAGAGTATATTAAATAGCACACATCAGAAGATTGATTTCTGCAGTATTAGAATAGAATCAATCAGGTTGGAAGAGACCTCCAAGATCATCCAGTCCAATCTAGCACCCAGCCCTATCCAGTCAACTAGACCATGGCACTAAGTGCCTCATCCAGGCTTTTCTTGAACACCCCCAGGGACAGTGACTCCACCACCTCCCTGGGCAGCCCATTCCAACGGCAAATCACTCTCTCTGTGAAGAACTTCCTCCTAACATCCAGCCTATACTTCCCTCGGCACAACTTGAGACTGTGTCCCCTTGTCCTGTTGCTGGTTGCCTGTATTCTACATTTTACAATGTGTCTGTTTTCCCCAGACACAAAGTCCTTTAAATAACTTCATAGACTGAAGCCTAGCAAGGCAATAAAAATAAATTATATATTTCACATTTATTAAAATATATGCCATATATCCAGTTAACAACATTCTGCCCTAAACTATACCTGACAGGATATCTGAAAGACAGGTCGTTGAAAAGTCTTTGAATAAAGATGATCTCAATGCTTTCATTTTCTAACATGGCTACTGCAGATTGACCTTGCTTGAATAATATCAAGATTTAAAGGAAAAGAATTAATGGATTTGCTTCTTATTTACTGGAATAGTAGCCCTACATAAATGCTTCAAAACTATAATCCCTTCAGATCCCACTTTTTTTTTCCCCACAAGAGCTGTGCACCTAAATGACATCATAAACCTGAGTGTCACACAGGGAAGTGCTGTAAGAGGTGTAAAAAGCAAGAAAGACTGTTTGAAAAGTCTCCAGTACTACTGACCAAAAATTTGTTTTTCTCACAAATTTTGAAGAAATTCACATATAGTTGAGGGTTTTTGTTTGCTTTTTATGGTATGAAACATGTACTGTTTCCATGATTTGCAACTTTGGACGAGTCACAGCAAGCAATGTTTAAAGTCAGTAGAGTTCATAGAATCAACCAGGCTGGAAGAGACCTCCAAGATCATCCAGGCCAACCCATCATCCAGCCCTATCCAGTCATCTAGACCATGGCACTAAATGCCTCATCCAGGCTTCTCTTGAACACCTCCAGGGATGGTGACTCCACCACCTCTCTGGGCAGCCCATTCCAATGGCAAATCACTCTCTCTGTCAAGAACTTCCTCCTAACATCCATCCAGCCTACACTTCCCCTGGCACAACTTGAGACTGTGTCCCCTTGTTCTATTGCTGGTTGCCTGGGAGAAGAAACCGACCCCCACCTGGCTGCAACCTCAAGTAGTTGTAGATAGCAATGAGGTTCCCCCTAAGCCTCCTCTTCTGCTGGCTAAACAATAATAAATCCCTTTCACTTTTCTTTCAACAAACTTTATGTCGGCTAAAAATGCTTTCCTCAATTGTTTACTTATGACAATCTCCCATGACACCCACTAAAATAATCTAGACAGAAAGAAAAGGCTAATAACATTTCTTACTCAAATTTATATAGCTGTAGTCATTTACAGCAGATGCTTGCCCTTCAGAAGTAATTCCAGAGATAACCTCTGCCTTTTGAATTCCTCTGACAAATTATCCTCTAACAATGCAATTATCAAGATATCATTGACACATCATAACTGTCTTAAGCAGCCTGCAGTATGAACTCAAATCTTTACGCTTGCTGAAGCAGGAACAAGCTATTGCTCTAGGCTTCTGACACTAGCCCTCAAGAGCAGTTTTCTTGTAAAAACTGCAATTTGCCATCTAACAAACTGGCTCATAAAGCAAAAAAAAGCTCATCAGATGTTTCATTAAAACCTTCTGACAAGATCTCTGAATTCACTTTATATAAATCTTCTTATCAGGTACTATTGTCAACTTGCTTAAAGAGTTCAACCCTATCTGAACCAGACTAACTTCAAGGAACTTGTTTCCAATTCAAATAATCTATTCACTCCTAAATACTACAGTAATAAGGATAAGAACCAGAATATTTATCTCTTCAACATAATGCATTTAGGATCATTTACCTGTCTGTCTAATTTTATATACTTCAGTTTTCATAACAGTACAGAAATCACACATTTTTATCTCACTTCTCTTCCTATTTGAGAGAGTGTGAAGGGTTTTCTTGACAAGAACAAGGGAGAGGAAAGAGGATTTTTTTTTTTTCTTTCATGGTCTCATTCAGGTTGATCTAGAGTTCCAGTGGATTAAAATTTTGGTAGTTAGCATTTTGGTATAGTTGGCATTCATTTCTGTGTCAATGACTCAATTGTCCAGAGTTTATTTCTTTTCCTAGCAAGATTTTTTACAGCAGATCTTCTGGGAGAATGTGTGCAGATAAGATTAGATTGGAAATGCTATTGCTTTCAATGTACTTAAGACACTGGCAAGGAGAATTTAAATGAGAGATTTCAGATGTCTGCATTACACACTTCACAAATTTCTTCTTGCCTAAGGGAGTCAAGAACCACAATGAAAACCTTAACTCATTTCCCAGTTAATTTAAAAGCAAAGTTTGATGGTAGAATATTTGCATACATTAGCTTTAAAACAGATGCAATCTATTCCATTGATATTTGCACCCATACTTTGGGGGGTTTCTTTTCTACAAATACTGCTCATATACTACAAAACCTACACAATCACTTTTCATTGGCAGGTTTTGGAAAGCATGAGTTCTTGTAAATGGTTGGAACAATCCTTTGCAGGGGAAGAACTTGACCATATTGTATTCTTTCAATTTTCAGAATATCCCTCTTTATCATCTACTTGGTTTCAATCAGCATGTACTGAGCAATAGCTTTCTGTGGGTAACACACCTGTATTTTCCTTTAGAATTAGGAAACAGAAGGCAGTTTAGAGGCAGTGTTTTCCACTAAAGATCAACTTTTTTTCATGGAAGTCTGCACTTCCATAAATTGCACTTGAGTAATTTCTACCAGTGGAAAGGTACTATGCAATCAAGATGTCTTGCTAACCTCTTATGATAAAGAGATATCTTCAGAAAGGCGTAAGCATGAGAAAAGGTGGTGATAAAAATTTGAGGTAAAATCTAAGTACTGCTAGTGAGACATCAGAATAAATGCTAGCACAGTACTGCTCCTTAACCTCTCACTTAGACACCAAATCAAGAAATCCAAGAATTATTAGTAGATTCAAGAAAAAGCTATCTTGGCTGCTGAGCCATCAACTACACTCCTCACTTCTCACTTCTCTCTACTGAAATTCAATATTACAGGCCAGCATTGCCTTCAACTAACCCGAAGGATCTTGTCAAATGCAAAGGCAGCTGAATTGTGTCTCTTCCTCTTCCAGCCCTCCAGAAAGAGATGACAGTTTAGTTAAAAATTTCCAGTAATATTTTGGTTTCGCTCACATCACTGATCATTCTAGGAAATAATACTTCTCTTACATTTGAGAAGTGTGTACACACAGATAGATGGAAGAATTAACACTGTTTGATTTGACAGATATTATCTATTGATTACAAATATATGTCTTTTAAAAAAGGTAGACAGGGAACATGCTAAGCATGTAGCTGTGGTTTCCCATAATCATAGAATCAACCAGGTTGGAAGACACCTCCAAGATCATCCAGTCCAACCTAGCACCGAGCCCTATCCAGCCATCTAGACCATGGCACTGAGTGCCTCATCCACTCTTTTCTTGAACACCTTCAGGGACAGTGACTCCACCACCTCCCTGGGCAGCCCATTCCAATGGCAAATCACTTTCTCTGGGAAGAACTTCCTCCTAACATCCAGCCTACACTTCCCCTGGCACAACTTGAGACTGTGTCCACCAGATTTACATTAGCCTTTTAGTATTCTGAGAAAAAGAAATTAATTTCACTGCTTTTCAGTCATCTGACATAAGTTTAAAACATACTCATTCTCTTAAGCTTCAAAATTAACTTTGGATGCACAGCTGCATAATTTCTCCTATATTTATTTTTCTTCCTCACACTCAAGAATATCAATTTGAATAAGCACTTCAAACAAGATGAAATTGACTATGAATGATGGTTTATTTCTAAGGATATTTGCTTAAATCAATCACAGGTGCATTAAGTTAAATTAGTGTACAATTTAAATATCTGGGCACATATTTTATATGTACAGTATTATGCCTCTTGCCATACTGCTCTGACTGGGGAAGTGCATCCTCCTCATAACCTGAAGCAGGATTTTAAATTTCACAACTTCAAAAGGCAGACACTGAACCAAGAAATTATATTCTTTAGTAATTTACATTTTCAAAGATTAGAAAATCTGACCTGGTTAAAGTGCTCAGCAGAAACCAAATAAAACCTGAACTACTATGAATACAGCATCCAGATAGACTCTTAAAACTGTCACTAAATAGAAAGATTTCTTTTATCCTGTTTTCCTTTTTACCATGAAATCAATTTATCCTCCCCCAAATAATAAAACTAACACAAATATGTTTCCAGAAAAAATTAAGAGGGATAAATGGATAGTAGATGTTTTCCTGGTAACTTGCATAGAGCTGTCTGAAGGAATGATACTCTGTCAACAGCAGCAGTAGTAATAAGCAGCAATTTATTGCAGTCTTCAAAAACTAAAGCATGTGCTGAAGGGTGAATTTTTCTCAAACACATCAATGGAAATGACTGCCATGACTTTTGAGATACAGACTGCTACCCTGCTGCATTGAAACATTCAGTCTTGCAGTTATTTGAAAGTAATTGAACTTTGAAAGACTTTTCAATTTGCATATATGTATTTCAGCCTGTAAGTACTACAGAATTTACAGAAGATTGAAGAAGGTATTGAAGTGAAAATCTGTAAATAAGAATCACTGTAAAATGGAATGTTGAGACTGTGAAAATTAATCAATAATTAAAGAACTTTGACAAGAAGCTTTCTCAAGAGACTCTATCTTCAGAATGTTCAATTATCGAAGCATGAATCAGGTGCTGTTGAATAAAGTTGTACATAAGCAGGCATCACATATGTTCTTGCACTACTTCAGCAGGAGAGGACATTAAAAGACTTGGTCCTTAAAAACTATTTGTTATTTACTGAATTCTTACAAAGACTAGAGACAAGTGATGAAGTATTGGATTTATGCAGGTGAAGTATTTGGACAAAACAATCCAGTTTTGATTCCAGTTAACTCTAATTAAAAATGCTCAAATGCTACGTGTGGATTGCAGAAAATTTCAGACTAAATGGCAAAAATCGTGCAAGCCTGGGTTATACCAAAGAAGTTATGGGTCCAGGTAACAAATCCAAGTACCTTGGGCTGTGTATCATTTCATTTTGAGGTTTAGAAAACAGTTTCATATCTAAAAGGATCAGTTCATATCAGTTCATATCTAAAAAGTACTTAGAAGGATAAAACAAGTACATGATAGCCAAGCCATGCAAGCTGTTGCAATTTCAAGTCGCAGGAGCTTGAAAGAGAACACACAGAAGTTGTTGGGGTTTTTAATGTGTTTTTTTTTCTGAAGGACAATAAATATCTAGAAGTAGACAAGGAAATCTTGGGTTTTCCATTACAAAAAAAGGGCAGGAGGAAATAATAAAATTGCAGATTTGTTAATAATATTACTTACAAAAAAACCCCAAACAAACAGTTTTTACTTATTTGTTCTTTGCCAGCACTGTTTTGAGTACATCAATATAGATAAGATGATTCTACTCTTGGGATGCCCAGTCCATGTGACAGACTTCTGGGCCAGAATTTTTGCTCCCTGACTTAATACAGGCCAGAATTTGTCAAAGTATCACAGTCACAATGGTTTAGGCATGGAGGCTGTTTCATTTGACAGAATGACAGTAACAACCACATCGCTGAAAGCAACCACAAGTTGTGAGAGTACTGCTGAATAAGCAGGTGATGTAGCATCAAGTGATACCTATATTAAACCATAGTTGCTTAATACATTTCACAGAATGTTAGGGTTTGGAAGGGACCTCCAGAAATCAAATGTGGCATTTCAAATTCACCTCAGTTTTTGTAAAATAAACATTGAAGTAAAACTGGCATCAATTCCAGCTAATGATGTGTGCAATTATGCAAATATAATCTAGGTATGTGCTACAGCTATGCTCAGAAGTCAGTAATTTTTCACAAGAGGAGGTCTGTTGATTGCCTTTGACGTGGAAAGTAACCTGAATTTTAAGCACAGTTTTTACAGAATTACAGAATGTTAGGGGTTGTAAAGGCCCTTCAGAGATCAAGTTAAAACCCCCCACCAAAACATGATCACCTAGGGCAGGCCTCACAAAAATGCATCCAAGTGGATTTTAAAAGTCTCCAGACAAGGAGAGTCCACAGCCTCTCTGGGCAACCTGTTCCAGTGCTCTATCACATTTACCATAAAAAAGTATCCCCCTGTGTTAAGGTAGAACCTCCTGTGTTCTAGCTTACACTTCTTGTTCCTTGTCCTATCACTGGGCACTACTTACAAGTGACTATCACCTTTACCTTGACACCCACCTCTCAGATATTTATAGATGTTAATAAGATCTCTTCTCAAGACTAAACAGCTCCAGGTCTCAGTCTTTCTTCATAGGAGATAGAGCTTTATGTTACATCGTAAGCTTAATGCAATGGACTATTTTTCATCAAACTAACCTTGCAATTATTTGTGGTATCAATGAGATGTTTTATTTACTCAATGCTATTCAATAGTGAATAATTTTTGTGAGTTTGCCTTATTTACATGTTGAAAGTGCTGTGGAAAAGTGTCACTTCAATTTAAGGTGAGGTGAACACAGAAAATGGAATAGCTGGTATTTTGAAACATTTAGGTCAGACTGTACAAGTCTGGATAACAAGCCACAGAACTAGAACAGGGAAACTATATTTTTAGATTTTTAACTTATGGTTAAGTACACATAGCATATGCCATGCTCAGAGCTGTTCTAAAGACCAATCTGTTTGATCCCTTTCTGTTTTTTTCTGACAGCAAGGGCTATGTCTGAATTACAGATACTACTACACAAAAGATTCAGGATAAACCATGACGGTACAAAAACATTTATGCAAATTGGATTTTCATTACAAGGTAATTCAATTCTTCTGGTCTCATGACAGATTTAAAACAAAGATGACCAAATATGGTACCAATTTTTAATCTTCTAAGTGCAAAAGTGGAAAATCTTATCCATAAAAACAACCAAGACAACCATGCTTAAAATTCTATAAAACCTGAAAAATCTGAGTCAGTAACCATAGCAGGACTCTTTGGATGCATATACACAACCTGCTGTGATTTCGTAGAACTGGGAACGATGCTTTGTTCACTGTGAACTTGTCTCTGTTCTTTCTGTTGTTAGAAAATATATGCAGGTTTTATACTGTTTGCTCCATGAAGGACAGATGAAGGACAGCAACAAAGGACATAAGAAATGCCTCACACGACATAGTCAAATCTATAAAAAGTACATTAGAGCTTACTACCAACACTAATATTTCCAGTGAGTATACAATATTCTTAATGGCTTGAGAAATTTAACAGTGCAATCCTCTTCTCCCCTCAAAATTTTTACCCACCCATTCACCCAGTGCTTTCTGGTCCTAAGTGGGTGATCAGAAGAAAATTAAGGGATTAAAAAGAAAAAAGGTACAAGAATTCACACTAAAAAGACCTACTCAATCCCCCAAAATCAGAGTGATGTGAAACAGGGTCTTAGAAATAAAACTGTACAGGTAAAACCTAAACTTCTTTTTTTAAAAGACTGCATGAGGATGTGTCATAGTTGACTGTGTACTTAATTTGTTTGGGGTAAATAACAAATAAAAGCAGCCTCATCATTCATCTTAAATTCTCAAGAAGGAAAAAAATTCATCATATGGAGAAATCAAACATGAAGTTCCTCTACTGTTGACCTACCCTATCCTTAAAACAAGCTTCTGTTAAGTCATTCACAAAAATAAACAGAATCATAGAATCAGTCAGAGTTGGAAGGGACCACAGGGATGATCTAGTTCCAACCCTCTGCCCTAGAGCAGGCTGGCCAGAGCTCCATCCAGCCTGGCCTTAAACACCTCCAGGGATGGGGCAAACAACGTGCAGGGTATCTTGGTTGTTACCTAACCATGGAGGAGAATTCAGTTTACATCCCCAGGCAAATTTTCACCAAGAGACAGTGTGTAAAATTTAGAATTTCAGATAAAAATGGAATTACAGAACTTGAAACTATTAGTATTCCCATTTTTTTACTCCAGTTGTCAACTAAGCCAAAAAAAAAAAAAAAAAAAAAAGAAATTCCACAACTTCAGGATGTGTCCTTCGTAGGTGGGTAAGAATGGAAGATGCATACAATGGCTGTTCAGACTCCCTCATCCACTGTACTCCCAGTGGTCTCCTACAACATCATTTCACTCTTGCAGTTTCCCAAAGCTAGTCCCACTCTCCACAATCTCAGGTTCAGGCTAAACAAGGCAAAAAAATTTTAAAGAGGCAGTGCTTTCCAGCATCCAGCTGCCCAATTACTGGCTGCTAGTGTTTGATATGTGCTTATCTTTTGTTATAGAACAATAGCATAATGAATTTGTCAACTCTGAAATATGCTTAAATTGTTAATTGAAATTGTTTATATGTATAGTTCACAAGGACACAGAAGAGGCCCAGGTTGTAACTCTACTATTCATTAATTGCTATCAAATACTTGTTTCCTTTAACAATCAATAGAACGTTTGTCCTCTAACATGTACACACAACAAGTGCACAAGTATCGAAGCATAGAATCTACTGAAACTCTTCAAATCTGACCAAGTGAGACAAAAGTTTTTTGCCACATCAAGGTCTTCTCTCTGCAGCTGTTCCACATGGCAAATTCCCATTTCAGTAAATTGGTGCTCTGTTCCCAGAACAGATGCAAAATCAAACTCCCAATGAGAATACACAATGCGGCTTGATTCTAAGAACAAAGTATAATTTTACTCTCCAAGTCTTCATATTTCCGCATTCAAATGATTCTTTTAATTGCAATGGGAATTCCAAAACCCTTTCATTTTCATGAAAAAATACTTTATCCCTAGTCAGAGGACAAATACAGTACACTGACATTGTATTTTTCAATGTGTGTACATTCTAGCTGCTATTTCAGATCATGGGTCTAGGCTACAGATAGGAAAACAACTGCATCCCACTCACTACAGCACTGGCCCTGACAAAGGGATTTGTAGTCTGTTACCAAGGTACAAGATGTGAAGGTCAAATTAAAAGGTTTCTCTTCATTAATGGCAGCATAGAATTATAGAATCATAGAATCATAGAATCATTTAGGTTGGAAGGGACCTCAAGGATCATCCAGCTCCAACCCCCTGCCACAGGCAGGGACACCTCCCACTAGAGCAGCTCGCCCAAGGCCNATATGTAGTATCATAAAAGTAATTCTGAACAAGCTGCTGCTTGAAGTGTTGAAGGTCCTTACAGAATTAAAGAAAGCCTTGTAACTAGCTTAATCACCTTTTAAATTTTAAAATGTGTCTTCTCTTGCTATATGAATTTTGATTGCCTTATACATGCCTTTTTGTGTTGTGCACTTCAAAAGTACCCCACTGAAATAAGCAGATGTTTAATTCCCAGACAGTGTGTCAACGCCTGAAACTTGTATAAGGAATGCAAATCCGTTACACACGGGAGCTAACAGATTCACAAATGATACCCTTATTTCCCTGTGGAAGAATAACACAAGAGAAGGTGATGAAAAAATGTCACCCCGCTGGAAAGCATAAAGCCACAACCTTCTGGCTTCTTCAGTTAAGGGGAAAAGCTTCTAGTCATTAGTCATAGTGTGGCATTAAAATCACAGAAAATAATGAAGAATTTGTCAAAGGTGGAGGCGAAGAAAGGTTTTTAAAGCCAAACAAAACCAAACAATAAAAAAAGACAGCCTAATTAAAATTTCCCATTAAAAAAATATTTCTCCCTGCTAGCAATTTCTACCACTTTGAATATTCTGAGAATGAAAAATGTTTAAATATTTGAGCGATATAACTGTTAACAGCTGAAAATCACACACTTGCTTTGAGGAAAAAAAAACCACAACACACCAAAAAAACCCAAACAAAAAACCACCACCAAATAAACAAACAAATAAAAAGCGTAAAGTTTTATGAGGGAAGTTAAAAAATTCATCATTTTTCCACGATACAAAACTATTTACTGCAGTAAGCATACCATAAGAAATCATAAAGAGGGGAACTGAATGGTCACTGAAGCATATACAACTGAATGAGAAAATTTTACCAGCGAAGTATTAAAATAAAAAATCTGAGCAATATTTATATAATGATACCCAGATTTTCTGCAATCTTTAAATCCACAAATTTCCACTTTGAAA
Organism: Tricholaema leucomelas; assembly: GCA_013400475.1. NCBI lineage: Eukaryota > Metazoa > Chordata > Aves > Piciformes > Lybiidae > Tricholaema lacrymosa > Tricholaema leucomelas. The sequence continues at coordinate 454,542 of WAAF01003464.1, read as the reverse complement.
TCAGACATCATCTGTTTACTTTTTCTCCTAATTTCACTAGAATTCAGCAGCTTAAGTCCCAAATCATTCAAGAAAGCTTCTGAGCATCTTTGCCGGTTTTTATTACTTACATTAGAGATACCTATATTGAGATGCTTAGTTTAGAACTTGAACATAAAAGCATACCCACTACAGTATCTCAGGAATAAATTAAAGCATCACAAGTACAGGTTTTCATTTTGGCCTACTTCTATTTAGAAGACTGTTTGAACAGTTAAGAATTTTTTATATTCTCAGCTTTAGGGAGATGTTAGAGTACTCCGTTTGCATTTCAATCCCTTTTACAGGCTTCTAGAATATTTAAATGCAGTCATCTGGGTTTGTTTTCTGATACCATTTTAAATCCTTTCAAGATGGGTACAGGTGTTTTCAGAAGTTTAGGAGTATAAAATTATGACAGCTATACAGAAAGTTCAGATGGCTATGACAGTCCATTTTATCTTTCAGTATTTAAACTTAACAGACCTTAGTTCTTAAAACCACCAACGGAACAACTCTTCCCCTCTCTCAACGAACAGTTCATACAGCTACAGTCAAAATTCCACTCCGAGTAGTCACAATAAAGAAACGATTCTAGTATGTAAAAGACTGTATATTTTAACACAGATGTTAAAACCCACCAAAACAGCAAACCCAAACAAACAAAAAACCCAACACTACTTCTCACTTGTTTATCTTTAAAAACAGTCAAAAAAACAAAAACCCCAACACTACTTCTCACTTGATCTTTAAAAATAGGTCAAAATGTGGGGCAGTTCTGTATTTCTATCCCTAAGTACTAGAGTAGTTAAACATGAACTGCGAAGGATGCAATCAAATGGTAGGCAATTTCCACTGCTTTACAACACTTTAAGTCTGAATTTACATCTTTTCTAATGCTGCCTTGCCTTGAAAGACAGTTTTTCTGCAAATAACTTACCGGCAGTGTTTATGTGATCCTGTTAAGGTTTCAATCACAAAGCATTCCCCTTCATTGAGACAATATGCAAGATCCTTGTCTTTGCATGGCTTAAAGTGCTCAGATCGCTCAGTGGAATACGTTGTAGTATCTATGGAGAAAACAAAGAAAGGAAAAAATTGCTGTAAGGCTAAATATTGAATGTTCCTAAAGTACATGGTAAATAAATTCGAACAAATTGGTCTCAGCCACATCAACTGATCAAGAAAGAGTAATTAACAGAAAGCAAAAGCACAGGGCAAACTTTGATGGGACTGAAACATTACTTGCAATTAAGCTTCTTAAAAAGATTTTAAGGAATCTTGTATCTGCAAATATTAGCAAAAAAAAATCAGACTGCAGCAGAGTTCAGTATAATTTCAACCACTTCCAAAGTATCTCCTCTAATATGTAAAACCAATTTTATACTCTTTAAGCAGAACACAATATTTTTATATAAATACACTGAAACATGGTTTTAAGCATGCAACTTTTTCCAGTACAAACGTGCAAAAGTAATTAACAGATTAATAATCCAAACCAAAACAAAGCAAAAAGGTTCAACACATAAAACCCACAGGGAAAGAAAAAAACAAAGCCGGAAACCTAAGGACAATGCTAATAGGCCTAGAACTTAAACACAAACTATGCACCACTGATGCTATCATTTCGGATACATCAACTGTAGGTTTCTATAAATCCATGTTAACATCCTCACAACACAGCTCAAAACCAAAAATGATTACAGTTTGGACTGTTGGCCACAACTTTGGAATATGTTGCTAGTTGTTTAGCCTGGAGAAGAAGAGGCTCAGGGGTGACCACACTGCTGTCTACAACTACCTGAAGGGAGGTTGTAGCCAGGTGGGGGTTGGTCTCTTCTCCCAGACAACCAGCAATAGAACAAGGGGACACAGTCTCAAGCTGTGCCAGGGGAGGTACAGGCTGGATGTTAGGAAGTTTTTCACAGAGAGAGTGATATGCCATTGGAACGGGCAGAGTTAGAACTGCGCATGTAGCATTTTATACTGGCAGTACAGCATAACTTGCGTACTAATGAAAATTACACAAGTGATTGGACTGCTGATACAAACTGTTGACAAACCATGGTGAGCCACTGCAGCAAGGCAGCCTTCCAGAACTGGAGTTTCTGACACTTCTAGAGGAGTGTCGTGATGCTCTGCCCACACAAAGCGTGCAGGGCTGGAGTCAAAACACTCCCCTCAAAGCCCCAGTCATTTTATTTATAAACAGGCATAAATGGTGATACTTCATTTTCCCAACTTAGTCATGATTTCAAGCTTCCCTTTTTTTCCCTGCTCTGAGTTCTGCCGCTGGTCTTTCAAATTAAGAACTGTATGCAACAGCAATGTCACCAGCTTCTTATGACAGCCTCCTCATATTGAAAAGTCCACAGAAATACATAACATTTGTTTTTTTAACTAATAATCTCCTTCAAAAATCAGTTGTAATTCATAGCCTTTTCTGTCTTGGAAATATTTGTACAAGTCTAAGCAGGTTGATGCACATGGAAATATCTGTCCATATAGAGCTGATCTCTGGTCCACAAAGATTAGATGTCTTAGCTACAAAGGTTGATTTGCTAACATTCAAAAGCTGTTTTAGTAATTGATATCCTAGGTATCTCTAGAGATGTTGGGTATTTTCTGTTGGACAATAGAATAGAATCAACCAGGTTGGAAGACATCTCCAAGATCACCCAGTCCAACCTAGCACCCAGCCCTAGCCAATCAGCTAGACCATGGGTCTAAGTGCCTCATCCAGGCTTTGCTTGAACACCTCCAGGGACAGTGACTCCACCACCTCCCTGGGCAGCTCATTCCAATGCCAATCACTCTCTCTGGTAAGAACTTCCTCCTAACATCCAGCTTATACCTCCCCTGGCACAACTTGAGTCTGTGTCCCCTTGCTCTGTTGCTGGTTGTCCGGGAGAAGAGACCAACCCTCACCTAGATAGAGCCTCCCTTCAGGTAGCTGTAGACAGCAATGAGGTCACCCCTGAGCCTCCTCTTCTCCAGGCTAAACAACCTCAGCTCCCTCAGCCTCTCCTCATAGGGTTTGTGTTCCAGGCCCTTCACCAGCCTTGTTGCCCTTCTCTGGACACATGGTATGTGAGTTTTCTGAAAGATAACAATCCTGCTGTTATTTCAAGTTGCACTTATGATGAAACAAACTGTTACAGCTTCGTTAAACACTGAATTAACAAAATCTAGAAACTTATTCTGAACACACCTACAAAAGAATAAAATAACATAAAACACTGTAAAGACTACATAGTTTTCTTGATTCTTTTTCCAATAAATAATAAAACCTATTGTCATATTTGTTCACTCCTCTTTTTTGTCACCTAACCAAACACAGAACTATCATTTCCATGGCGGAATTGTCTTTTGTAACTTCAGAGGCCTGCTAAATATCCAACATTCTACAGTGAAGTTTGATTCTTTTTAACTTTTTGGTTTAAATAACTGATATAATCTAGGCAATCACTAAATTTCTATTTCAAATCTTTAAACATTGAGTAACAGACCCAAACATTTGTAGGTAACAAAAAAGAACTTCTGTTACATGTTCAGATGTCCTTGAATTGAATATGTACAGGGTAACAATCTGGTCTCTCTATAGGTCATCTTTTTTTGTGGGTTTTAATTGTCAAGTTGTCCCAGGCTGAGACTATAGGGTTCAAAAAATCCTCTGGGGACTAGAAGATTGTTATTCAATCCCATAATTTTGCTATCTCTTTATAAACTCACAACAAGGTTAGTTTGTTCTCCTTTCCTCCTCCTCCTGCCCTGTGCCTGGCAGAAGCCACTTTATCAGAAAGAATATGTAAGCAGTAGGCCTCCAGAGACTTGTTTAGGCCTCTTTGGATGGCAAAGGCATTTTTTTGGGCAGGGGGAGGACTGGAGCACTGGGGAGTATTAGATTTAGCTTTTGGGATGGGAGGAAATTGAAGGGCGTTTGCCAGGGATGCGGTAACTGCTTTGTAATGACTCTCTCTGTATTTCTCTCTAAATATAATTCTGTATTTTTTTTCCTCCAATTTCATTTGAGAGTTTAATTTCTGTCACTAACTTTAAAAACCACAACACAAGTGTTCAAGCATTTGCTGCTAAAGCAGGAAGGACTATTGATATCTGCCAGAATCTTCTCAACTAAAAGTAATAAAGAATCTCTAGGCACTTCTGCTTGGTTCTTGCCTCACTTTATCAGCAAAGCTCTATGAATGACTCCAATACACCAAAAAAGGATACACCACTGCCAAGTCTCAGATATTGAGACATCTCATTGAGATATTGAAGGGTGACAAAGCTGGTGAGAGGTCTGGAACACAAACCCTATGAGGAGAGGCTGAGGGAGCCGGGGTTGTTTTAGCCTGGAGAAGAGGAGGCTCACAGGGGACCTCATTGCTATCTACAACTACCTGAAGGGAGGCTGCAGCCAGGTGTGGTTGGTCTCTTCTCCCAGGCAACCAGCAACAGAACAAGAGGACACAGTCTCAACTTGTGCCAAGGGAGGTACAGGCTGGATGTTAGGAGGAAGTTTTTCAAAGAGAAATTGGCATTGGAATGGGCTGCCCGGGGAGGTGGTGGAGTCACCATCCCTGGAGGTGTTCAAGCAAAGCCTGGCTGAGGCACTTAGACCCATGGTCAAGCTGACTGGATAGGGCTGGGTGCTAGGTTGGACTGGATGATCTTGGAGATCTCTTCCAAGCTGGCTGATTCTATGATATCACTGTTTAATCAAACAAACAAGAATTCGGTTCGCATTTGAATGGAAGGCTCCAACATCTTTTACTTAGAACCATAGAGCTGGTTAAAATAAAGAACAAACCAAAAAAGCAGGCATCTGGAAATATTTTTTTAAAAATCAATAGGAAGTTTGTAGATGTTACTTTATTTTGTTATAGTCTGAAGAAGTATTAGGGACTTTTTATTCTTGCCTCATTCTATTTCATCTATATGATGGCTCATTATAGCTAATTTATTGAATGATCTCCAAGGCATAATACAGATACTATAAATACTATCTCCTTTTTCAAAACTAGCAAATTCATTGTTTCCAGTACTATGCTCTGATATTAATAAAGCTGTAATTGCAGGGGACAAAGGCAGGAAAAGAGAGAATGCAAGATTTAAAATATCCTGGGAAATAGTGGCATTTGTGGCAGCTGTTTCCACGCAGGCTACAGCAGCAGAAAACATTCCCATCTATCACATCTTTTCTCACAGCATTCTGGCTTTAGAAACAGATTTTACTGGATACATAGTCAAATAAAAAAAGATTTCTGTGGTAGATTTAAATGATGCTCACATTGCATGCACTTCATTGTAAACACTTTTTGCCAAACAGACAGCCTTGACTGCTACTAAGTGGGAAAAGTGACCTAAGAGAACAAGAAGTAAAAGACTCTGCCTAACTTTTCTGAAGGACATCCAAATTTTGTGTCTACATAGAAACATTCAGTTATTAACACGGCTACAGCAACTACTTTGTGCATTTGGAGACAGAGTGGCTGGAGAGCAGCCAGGAAGAAAGGGACCTAGGGGTACTGGTAGATGGTAGGTTGAACATGAGCCAGCAGTGTGCCCAGGTGGCCAAGAGAGCCAATGGCATCCTGGCCTGGATCAGTAACAGTGTGACCAGTAGGACAAGAGAGGTTATTCTTCCCCTGTACTCAGCACTGGTCAGGCCACACCTTGAGTACTGGGTCCAGTTCTGGGCCCCTCAGTTCAAGAGAGATGTGGACGTACTGAAACATGTCCAGAGGAGGGCAACAGAGAAGCAGGTGAGAGGCCTGGAACACAGTCTTATGAGAGGAGGCTGAGGGAGCTGGGGGTGTTTAGCCTGGAGAAGAGGAGGCTCAGGAGGACCTCATTGCTGTCTACAACTACCTGAAGGGAGGCTGTAACCAGGTGGGGGTTGGTCTCCCAGGCAACCAGCAACAGAGCAAGGGGACACAGACTCAAGTTGTGCCAGGGGAGGTATAAGCTGGATGTTAGGAGGAAGTTCTTCACAGAGAGAGTGACTGGCATTAGAATGGGCTGCCCAGGGAGGTGGTGGAGTCACCGTCCCTGGAGGTGTTCAGAAAAAGCCTGGATGAGGCGCATAGTGCCATCGTCTGGTTGATTGGATAGTTGATCTGTTGGAGAGAGTGCAGAGGAGGGGACCACAACAATGACCAGAGGGCTGGAGTACCTCTCCTACAAGGACAGGTTGAGAGAGTTGGGTCTGCTCAGCCTGGACAGAAGTCTTCAGAGAGACCTTATGGCAGCATTCAGTACCTGAAGGGAGCTATTTATAGGGGCACTGGGTGACAGGACAAGGGACCATAGCGGAGTAAATTTAGATTAAACATTACAAAGAAAGTCTTTACTATGAGGGTGGTGAAATGACAGACTGGGCTGCCCAGAAAAGCTGTGGACACCTCATCCTTGGAACTGTTTTAAAACCAGGCGGAACAAAGCTTTGAGCAATTTGGTCTAGTGAGAGGTGTCACTGCCCATACTAGGGGGGAGCTGAAACTAGATGACCTTTAAGATACCTTCCAACTCAAGGCATTCTACAATTCTGTGAGACCCACTGACTTACTGAGGCAGCAGAAGGGAGTTGCTTCTTTTTAGAAATGGGATCAGTGATTTTTTTAATGCATTACAAAAAAAAGCCAATTACAAACAGGTGGACTTCCCCTGACAACACAACTCCAGTCACAGAAACAAAAAGAACACCTTCTCAAAACACCCCCACGTTTTTACTATAGATTTTTACATCACTATGGCAGTCTACATAGAAAGTAACACGAAAGATCTTTAATAGCATGTAGAGATTTAAGTTTAGCCATGCAGTAAAGTCAACAGCAAAATACTGGGCTAGTTTGAAGCTAGCTAGAATGTTTTGGTGAGAAGAACCAGATTACAGGCTGTGAAAAGGAAAACAGAACGATGTCTACTTCCCTCATAGGCTTGCTGAGAGATATAAGAACAAGAATCCAAGCATAGATAACTCACATCTGCAGGGAAGCTCCAAGCTGCATCTCTCTCTCTAGCCTCTCTGCCGTTTCTTTGATTAATCCATTTTGCTTCCTAACCCCCTGGCCAAACCCCTGGGGTAGGGGGAAGGTGAAGGGGTGGTTGGGAGCCTCTCCTGAGTACTCAGGTTTCTGGGAGGGCTGTTGTGTCTCTGTATCGCCATTTACCTTGTATATTTCTGTCTATAACTGTATATACTGTAAGATATCTGCTTGTATATTGTGTTAAGCTGTAAATAATAAGCTTCATTCAATTTCCAGAGCCAGCTGAGTCTAGTCTGGGTGATTTACAAAGTGTGACACACAAACCATCACAAATATTAACAATGACTCTCTATAACTGGGGGTCTCTACAGGTCTTACAAAGTCAATCAATGCTTCTCTCCTCATATTTTAGAATTATGTGGAAGCTCCACTAGAAAAGGTCTTGCAGAACGAAAATTACACAGAGAGGTTACTTTGCATATTGCTTTGTTTACCCACAACATCCTGAATTTTATTTTTTTTAATTCCTGTGCTTTCAGAAGTAAACAAAAGGTTGATAGAGTGGTAAGATACCAAGGCTTAGAAATATATTCATTAAGGAAGGAGGAGTGGAAAACCTAAATATTACTTGCAAGTGTCTGCTACGATTTATCCTTAGTTGACAGGAACTCTTTTTTATGTTGTCAATATTTGCAAAGTAAACATTGAAGACACTAATTTTTAATGCAAAGCAGAGCTCTTACTTTGTCAGTGTTGACTGAACACTAGTTAGTATTAGCCACGGGAGCTTGATGAGATAACTCCATTTTTAAATTCTAGCAATAAATTACGAGCAAAAGCCTAAAGATATCTAAAAATTAAAGCTTTAGTTTCAAAATAACAGGGTTCCTGTTCTAAATTTACTTGATCTCTTTGCAAGCATTTATCTGTGATGAAAACCAAAAACAATGAAAGTACAAAAAATATTGTATTTACAGAGACAGCTTTATATTAACCAGCGATTGAGTTCCGAATGCTAATTATTCAAGCACCTACCCCTTAGCCATTTTGTGTCAGACAAAATTTTACTTAATCCAATAACACTGTAAAGGCTTTGACTGCATTGTAATGTAAAGCAAAATTGTGCTATAGAGATGAGACTACTTGGAGCTTTTCTATTATCCTTCAGATTCAAAGAAACAAAAATCAGTATAATTTAGCAACGAACTGATAAAGCAGCAGATGCATCAAAACATTGTCATTTACACTAGTTGACTTCCCAGCCAGATTCCAGAGGCAGCTGAAATTGTTATCAGTGAGAGATGGCCCAAGTATTTTTTCTCTACATTTGATTCAGAGGATTATATAACAAAGTTCATATGCTAACTCGGCAAGCACATTTTTGAACAGACTGCTTTTCTCCCTGTATCACCAGCATAACATCCACAACTGAACAAAGTTGAAGCTTCAGAAACATACATGAAATTCAAAAGTGAGTCAGCTCTCCCAAAATCAGCACACACTCCCAGACAGTGACTCCAAAATTAATTGTGACCTTGTTCCAGAAATATATGCTGTTTCCATTCCCCAAGTGTGAAGACATCTGCTTATCAGTTTGAAGTCACAATGCACAAGTACTAATCCAGATCTTGAAAAATAGAGGGGGAAGTCCACCTAATGGCATCTTGCAATTGAAACTCAACAGCACAAAAATGAATGAAGCTAGTATGACTTCAGAATTTGTCATCTGACCCTGCCAAAACTTAAATACTGAACCCTGAATACCAATGAAATCCATCTATATATGTACAGAATTGCACATCAGGGGCTGCATTCTCCTGTGCAGCTCAAACTGAAATCAGTGAAAATGGAACAAATGAGAGATGACTCAGAAGAGAGCTCCAAGAGACACAAAAAGCCAGGGGTTTTCAGAAGTTCAATGTATGGGATCCAAAGAAACAGGAGTGAATAAAACTCTAAAAGGTTTTAGCATTCAGTGTGAAAAGATATTTTGAAAATTGAGTCCTGACAGTTCTGATAGGCACTCTCGGTGCAGAGTGCTTCTGCCAATCAGACTTATTCAGCTGTCCTTTGGTAGAACTTCTCATTAATTGATCTGAAAGAGGTTCATAGAGGAACTGAGTGAAAAAATAGCGCATTCAGGATTGTGCCAAAAATGGATTGACCCTTCCCCCCATCAGTGCTTCTCTCTAGCTTGACCCCTAGCAGTCCCTTCCAATTCAGTATACTGATGTCACTTAAATCACCGAAAACCCTTGATACTGGCTGGCACCCTTGCAACCAAAAGCAAATATCCTTTTGGGGACGTGGAAATAGCACTAGGAAATGGTCTCAAATGAAACTGATATACAGTTAAGTGATTTGCAGTAGGAAAGCAAAATAGTAGATTAAAAAAAAACAAAAGAGAGAGACTTACAGGACTGCAGTGGAAACTTAGGGGAAAAACAAACATACTCCCCTCCAGAACAATCCTGCACAACTTAACATACGCTAATGTAAGCAAGCATAACACGTTACATCTATGATATCTGCAATCATCAGCACTCTGCAGTGGAGAAAAAAAGGAAGGAATAAAAGCAAAAAAGAAATCAACCAAAATCCAGTATATCAAATTCTATCTAGCTAGGCTCAAACTAGCACACAAATCTATGGTAGAGTAAATGAGGAAGCATGGACCTGTTCAAGGCAGGACTGGATGTGGCGCTTGGTGCCATGGTCTAGCCTTGAGCTCTGAGGTAACAGGCTGGACTTGATGATCTAAGAGGTCTCTTCCAACCTTAGTGATACTGTGATACTGTAATGTAGTGGAACATTTTTGCCTCAGTTTGGAGGCAATGATTAACCATTGCTTATTGAGTGGAGTAATAAAGTTGTGAGGAAATCAAAATAATTTTATTCTTCATGCTCAGCTTCAAGTGATCTCAGAAGGATTAAACTCTCATTGCCTAGGGAGAGCTATTACTTTAACTGGATATGGTTGGAGCTCCTTGTAAATAGGCTAAAGTGAAGAGCTTCAGAACTTTGCACTTTCAAATCTATTTGGATATATGAGAGGATATAGAGAAGAAGGAAAAATAACAAAGAAAATACAAGATAAATGCAACAGCCTAAATAACTCTACATTGCTACAGAAGGAATGTAAAAATGGTGCTACAGCTGGTATTAGATGTAGTAAAAAACAAAACAAAACCCCACAAACAAACCAAGAAGATTTAATTAACAGCCCTTCAAGCCTTTCCTTTCTTAGCTCAAAGCTGTCTTTTTTTCTCCTCTTGCTCATGAAGCACAGTGTGGGAATAGGAGTTTAGATGCAAGCATCAGGGGAAAGAAAGGTAATGATAGAAATCTTGGATCTTAATGTCTGTGTTGGTACATAGAATCATAGAATGGTTTAGGTTGGAAGGGACCTGCAGGTAGTTCATCCTGCACCCATTTATGCTACAACTCAGAAATAACAGCACTGGAGTGAACTGTAGCCTAATTCCAGCAGATCCCACATGTAGCTCTGTCTTGCTCCACATTGCATGATTCTCATCACAAGTTACATCAGCACCCTAGTTTCTTTACCTTTTATACTTAAGTGTCATCATAACCCAGCAATAAACCTGCATCAGATCATTCTACGAACTCCAATCACCAATCACAGAATCACAGAATAGTAGGGGTTCAAAGGACAGAGATCACTGTCCTTTGCCTCAGCTCTAGAGATCACTGAGGCAAATCCTGCTGCCAAGTCAGGATTATCTGGGCAGGCCACATACAAATGTATCCAAGCCAGTTTCAAATGCCTCTAAAGAAGGAGACTACATCATCTCCCTGGGCAGTCTGTTCTAATGCTCCATCACTCTCACAGTAAAGAAGTTTTTGGCTTTGCATGGCAAAGTTTTGGTAGCAGGATGGCTGTAGGGGTGGCTTCTGTGAGAAGCTGCCAGAAGCCTTCCCTATGTCTACTGAAGCCAATGCCACCTGGATCCAAGATGGACCTGACACTGACAAAAGCCAAGTTCATAGATAATGGCAGTAGTGCCTATGGGATAATGTATGTGAGGAAAAGAAACATGCACAGCAGCTAAGAAAGACCATCTTGAGGCAGGCTGTCCTCTGCAGCCTATGGAAGTTAGTTCTTTGAGTATCTGCCAAAGCAGGCAGATACTCAAAGAAGGCTGTGACCCCTTGGGAACTCCATGCTTAAGTAGTCTCCTGCCATACCCTATGGACCCATGGAGAGACATATTTGGTGGCAAGATTTCTGACCCCACTGGGAAATCATGGTGGAACAGTCTGTTCCTTAAGGACTGCACCCCATGGAAGGGACCCATGCTGGAGCAGATTGTGAAGAGCAGTTTGTCACCTCTCCACACCAGGTTAGACTCCACTGACTCTTCGTATTTAGGTGAAAACTGCATAGGAGATAACTATGGAAAGTATTTGTGCAATGGGCAGATATTGGTAAACAAGAACAATTACCTTGTAGTTCAAATTTATTTCAAGATAAAATAAAAGCTTAATTAAACCTCTTACTCTTTTCTTTTGGATGAAGCTATTAAGACATTCTGCCTTATCAGCCTAGTCCTTTTCCTCTGTGCATGATGAGGGCAGAGGAAAGAATAAAATTTTCTGTGATATTAAGAAAGAGGTAGACATCTTGTTCTTTTTCCTGGCCTTATTCCCAGATGGTTTCACCTTTCCATCACTCAAAATTCTAACAGCTCACATTCCTAACTTTAAGATCCCAAACTGGAAAGCTGTCTAGCAGCAAGGGACCTGGAGGTTCTAAATGACAGGCAGCTGAATATGAGCAAGCAGTGTGTCCAGGTGGCCAAGAAAACCCCTGGCATTCTGACTTGTATTAGAAATGCTGTGTCTGGCAGATACAGGGAAGTGATTGTCCTCTTATACTCAGCACTAGAGAGGCCACACCTCAAGTATTCTGCTCAGTTTTGGGCACCTCAATACAAGCGAGATGTGGAGGTGCTGGAGCAAGTGCAGAGGAGGGCAACGAAGCCGGTGAAGGGCCTGGAGGATAAATCTTATGAGAAGCAACTGAAGGAGATGGGACTGTTTTGTTTGAAAAAGAGGAGGCTGAGGGGAGACCTCATCACTCTCTATAACTACTTGAAAGCATGTTGTGGAGAGGTCAGTGCTAGTCTCTGAGGTTAGCAATAGGACAAGAGGGAATGGCCTCAAGCTGCAACTGGGTAGGTTTGGACTGGACATTACGAAAAAAAAAAATTCATGGAAAGAGTGGTCAGGCACTGGAATGGGCTGCCCAGGGAGGCAGTTGAGTCACCAACCCTGGATATACTCACAGGTCATTCAGATGTGGTGGCTGGGGGTATGGCTTAGTGGTGAACCTTGTAAAGTAGGGCCACTGGTTTGACTTGGTGACCCCAAGAGTCTTTTCCAACCTAAACATTTCTGTGATTCTGTGAAATGTTGTCTGCCTCAGTTCCTGGACCTTAACTGATCCAACCTATATGATCATCTGTATCCTGCCACCCAGCTTTTGCTATCATGAAATCAAATCATGTCCCCACAACTGAGAAACAATCAGCTAACTCTATGGTATATAACTGCCACTTCAGAGTTTTACAGAACAAAACAAAGAGAAATATGTAAAAAAAAAAATTACTTCAGCTCTTTTCTGCAAACCAAACTTTTGCCTGATTGTTTTTTGCACAGAAACAATAAATAATTTAAATTGGGCATTATCTCATAGAGTCTCCTGGCCCAAGTACAGTTAATTTTCATCAGGATGCTGTAGCAAGTGCATCCTGGTTTTTCAAAATCTCCAAGGGTAGTGATTCTGTGCCTCCTTACAGCCACCTTTCAAACTGCATAGTCTTCCTCATTTAAAAAAAAATTGTCTCCTTATATCAACCTGGGAATAGATAAGGGAATGTTTTAGAGTCATTCAAAAAAAGCCCCTGCGAGTCAGACCGAAAGCTACACAACTGAAATAGTTTCATTGCTGCATGAAACAGTTCCTGAAGAGTTTCTAACTAGAAATTTAAAAGTTTGCTATATGCCAATTAAAGGCTCTGCTTTGTTTAATCTTTTTTCTTTTTTTTTTTTTTTTTTCACTTAAAGAACTTTTCAAAATGATGAGAAAATGAGAGAACATTTTAGGCTGCAAGTATGCTTAAATCACTTCTTAGAAGAACAAAGGAGATTTTATTGTTTAGTACAAAAGGATGCTGCACTTTTCAATCAATCATAGGGCTTAGGTTGGAAGGGACCTTAGAGACTGTGAACTCCAACCTCTCCACCACAGGCAAGGACACCTCTTAACTAGACTTTGCTGCTCAAGGCCTCATCCAACCTGGCCTTGAATACCCCCAGAGAGGAGGCGTCCACAACCTCCCTAGGCAACCTATTCAGACTTCTTCCTAAGATCCAGTCTAAACCTAGTCTCCCTCAAGTTCAAACTGTTCCTCCTTGCCCTTTTGCTATACACCCTCATAGAAAGTCCCTCTCCAGTCCTCCTGTAGAACCCCTTCAGGTACTGGAAGGCAGCTTTAAGGTCCCCCCCAGGAACACTTTTATGAGTGACAGGCATAGTGTGAATTTTACTCTCAAAATACTGTTAAACTGACATTAATGAAAGCTTGAGCAGACATTCACTCCTATTAATGACTCTCCTTTTGACTGCTCAGGCCTCTCCCATACTTTTTTTGTCCTTAATCATATCCCAGATAACAGCTAGGTAGGCTATACTGTTGTGAGGCAAAGGAAAATTACACATAGTTAGCATTCAGTAGTGGAAGAGCAAACATTACCAACACTGAAGCAATTTTCCATTCCTAAGAATAAATGCCTTGTAAGAAAATGATTCTTGAAACAACTATTTTGTGTCCTGCAGTTAATTAGGATCATCTGCAAATTCCTTAGAGTGTGAGAAGAATTCGATTACCCACCTTGGCATTTTAACAACTTAATACATTATTTGTATTTACAAAATACAAATGTTTAAATTGAAAAGAAGTGCTATGCAAAAGACAAGAAGCAGACATTATGTTATAATCCAAAGATATTAAATGCCATGATGTTATTAATCTTCATTGCAAAGCCCAGTTTTATGTAAAGATTATTTGTGAACGCTTGGAAAGTTACATATAACTTATGTAGATGTTACTGAGAAATGACTGATTTTACTAAGAAATGAGAAGTGATACCACTGTAAATCTGCTCAGACTGTTAGCTACAATATGCAGTTCGAAGTGAATGTGTTTGGTTTTCCTTTATATGTGTAGGAACATGACTCTTTTCTCCCCCTGCTCCCACACAACTTGAAAGCTTTCAGCTCTGAAGACCTGAAAGGCTTGGTTGTTTTCTCCAAGAAGTTTGTGTTTTGTGTGTGTAAATAAGCAACACAACACAAAGGAAGGTCATGAAGATGAGCAAAGGGCTGGAGAACCTATCTGATGAAGAGAGACTGAAGGAATTGGGGTATTTTCTCGTCAGGGGAGAAAGAAGGCCCAGCAGGAGTTTTCCAGTACTTGAAAAGCAGATACAAAGAGGATGGAGGTTCTCTTTGCAGAAGGAGCCACATGGAGAAGGCAAGAAGCAACAGGTAAATGGGGCAGGAGACATTTCATCTTGGTATAAAAATGGGAAACTTTTACTCAATAAAATCTCCAACCCAAAGATGTGGTTGAATTTCTGATCACTGGAGATTTCCAAAACATGACTGGACAGGCTGCTTGATGTAGGCTTCCTTTTTGACAAAAGATTGCACCAATGATATTTTTTAGGTCCATTTTAGCCTGAGCTGTTCTATGATTTATAGTTCTCCTGGAGCACTTTGTTTCCTTGCAGTTGTACAAGAATTACCCAGTAGTATGTTTTCAATGTTTAATAAATCTTACAGTCATTGACAAAGTACAGTCAGGTAGAAAGCAGTTATCTAATGCAATAAAAGGATTGCACTAGATACATAAGGAAACACATTACATAACAACACAGAAATATTATCAAGAAACTGTGAGGAGTTTGACTGACAGGGTCATGCTCCTTCTCCAAAGAGATGAAATAGGTCAGAAATGCAATTTTAACCCTAAGATTCTACATACTTTCAAGGCATGCAATCTAAAATTTATTCACTGCTGCATTTATTACTTTGATATTCTTGTGATGTGGACATGCCAAGTTAGGTTATGAATGATTCAAACCAGGCTTAGTTTCATCTCCCTCTGGTCTGATTTAACACAAACAAAACTATGAGTTCAACATCTGTGACTCAAATCTCAGTCATTGACTAATAACAAGGAGATTTTTCTGTTAAATCCTCTGTGATCACCAATAGAGATTATCACACTGGTACAAAAGGAGTTGGAAATGATTGAAACGTTCTGACTTGCCTCTTTACTATCAGGGAAAACACAGCCCTAGTGCAATAATCAACATACACAGAGTCTTGCTAACTCTGAACAGAAGAGCAAACAGAAGAGACATGTAGTTTTCAACTATAAGGAAAGATGCCTTTGGAGAGGCAGAGTATAATGGCCTCTGAAATCTCTCTTGGGACTATGGCCACTGTGAACAATATTCAGTTAGGGCTCTTTTTTTCGCTTTGGTTTCCACAAGCCAGTGCCCTGTGAAGTTGCATTTGGAAGCATGCTCTCTACATCCAACGTGCTCTATAATTCTAATTTTAAGCAGTCAGCATACCCACTCTAAGTACAGTAGCAGAGGTCCCACGCCTTACTGACTCAGTGCTTGCTTAATACATTTCATGAGATGCAATTATTAGTTAAAATCTGCATTTCCTACTGCAGTGCATTTGATTCATTCATTTTAATGTTATGTTAAAAGTTAATATATATTCTCTTCAAGCACAGGTGGTTTACAGCAAGGCTGACTGTCTAGCAAGAGAAACATGAACACAGATCTTTTATATAATTCTACTACTATTGTGAAGTATCAGAAACTCACAACAAAAGCTGGCTACCAAAATTAACTCTAACATATTTGCTCTATTTTCTGCTAAAATCATCAAAAGAGGAAGTATACTTCAATCTTTCAACAGTGACAACAAGCTATGTAAGCTAATAAAGCATCACTCTCACTTTTCTCTACATCTTTTAAGTTCTATTAGCTCACTCTAAGTACCAGAAGTACACAAAACACTCAAGCTCTAGAGTCTGTGTTTATTCAGCAACCTAAAAAAAAGCCTCTATTATGCTGTCACTCACTCCTCTATTAATTCCTTACTTATTAAATACACAGAGACATTGTGTATGGAAAATAAATAAATGTCATCAATTGCCACAGAGTTTTAATTACCATTACCTATAGAACTTCACTTCCACACAAAGACAGTGTAAGTGCATGGCATCCTGATTTGCTGGTAGCAGTGCATGTCACCACCAATTCTAGCTGCCACAGCATTTTGATATTATAACTTCTGGACATTGTATCTTTCGTTTGCAATAGTTTTGAACAACAGAATTATTGCAGGCAAGCACAGTGCTACACAGTAAATATAGTCTCGTGTTTACAGTACAATCAGCTTGCTTTGGTATGAGTTATTATTTTTTTAGTTCTAGATTACCTAGTCAGACTTTCCAGCACACTCTTCAACACAGTAATTGTGAAAGCTATGATTACGAGCATTCCAGTAATTATTTAACTCTATTGAAGATCATGGGAGGAAAAAAGTGCTCCAAGAAGTAATCCTAACTAGAATTTTAAAGGTCTTAAAAAATATTCAGGTTAATTTGCTATAAATAAATTTTGCCAGCCTTATGCTTTGCCTCTCCCCTTTTTTTTTAGTTTTTCAAGGAACAATACCAGGTATTCTTTTAAGTTAAAACTTTAAAAAAGACAAATCTATTTTTGTGCACCTGATAAAGTAGTTTAATTGAGAGAAAATAAATTAGATAGCCAGCATTTCCCTCCAACGTTATACAAACTCAGAAAACACAAGGTCTGCAAGGTATGCTTCTAGCAGTATAAGTCCTAATGTTAGAGAAATCTCATGTGTTCATTCACACTTGTTACAACAGAGTAGACAGAACAAAGGGACCACTCCTTGCATGCCAGAAAGTGTGAACCTGAAATTAAAACAGCATCACTAATGCACTGTTGCAGCATTTTATAAAATTCATTATTTTGCTCTATTTCATATTAGGAAATAAGAAGAATGAAACATCTGTAGCAGTTTCTCCTCTTGCTCTAAGAAGCATTAAGATTCAGACTCCCTTCAGTTCTCATCATTCTGTATTTAATTGGTTTAGATAATACAGACTAAGCTCAGTTGTAGCAACCATCTTTGGTAAGAGTGCCTTTGCAAGAAGCTATCCTGAAGCAGAAGAGTACTCTTTAGCTTTCCCACACTGAAATCAAATACATGTTTTTAACCCAGGCATCTATGACAGTTAGCTAGTACAGAACATGAGATTTCACATACTGAAGTTACATCCTTGTTTTATTACTCAAATTAATTTAGTATATAACTGAAAAATTTCCTACCTTTACCCATGAGAAATTTGGGCAATATCACAAGCACTTTATGTCTCACTGTATCAGTTCGACAGTTGCAAAGCAGTCAGCTTTCCGCCGCTAAACAAAACAGCTTGAGGTTCAAGAAATCTGCAGTGTTGGCATCTGATACAGCTAAAGTAAGGGGGAGGAGAGGAGTTGCAAGATGCCACTGACAACTTCATTTCCAGTTCTGTGCAAATTAAATGCAGGCTGGGGCATAGAAATGGAACATAATTAGATGTAAGAAATAGGACTGCAGGCTATCGCAGACTGAAGATATTGGTACACTAAAGAAGAATCTACTTTAGTAGTTTAACTTACAAACTGAAAGATTGATAAAGCTCATAGAACTAGAATACAATGGCAATAAAAGTCCAGTTCGGGAAATGCAGACCTGTTACTTCCAGTGGTAGCCTAATTCCATTTTACATTCTTCCAACTGGAAAATGCATTAGATCAACATCTTTAGTCCCACCACAACGGAGAAAAAACATATAAAGAAGTAAGATCTGAGATTGCTGAAATATGAGTGCACAAGATGAGCAATTAACAGCTAAGCAATAACAGAAAAAGCACATCATCCTCTTTTGATGGTGTCTAATTCTTTTTTTTAATGCTAATATATGCACCATATGTAGCCAGAGCTGAATAACTCTTCTAACTAGTATCACTTAGATATCTTTCGACCTGCTAACCAGATGAATAAGCACCACATTTCACAATCGTCTACTGTGCTAGGCTATTTTTAATGATATTTTAAAACTAGTAGGAGATATATTGTCTACTTGGAAGCTGTCCAATAGACAGCTAACATATCATTGCTGCAGCTGTCTTTGAGTTTGTCATGTTACAAAGCTGACTCAGACAGAGATTTTGTGCCAGAAGATTTCTGGCAGCGGCAGCAACAAAAATCCTAGTAACATCCCCTCTAGAGAGCACAACTGCTACTCTTGGAAGTATGAAAAAGGCCAAGAAAAAAAAAAAATATCAGCTGATGAATCAAGTAAGTTGGTTCAAAAATCCTTCAGTAATCATTATCAGAAGTTCACAGAGGATGAACCTTAACACTAATGAATTCTTCCAACATCATCCCATTTCCACTCCGTGGAATGAAGTCCAGACAGAAACACTTGCTCATTGCAGCAGTTACTTCCCTCCTCTTCCAGTGAGCAAATAATTCTTGACTTTGTTTCCCTAGCCATGCTGGATTCAAAAATAATTCTTATGTAACACTGCTGAGGTCACTCACAGAAACACCTATTTTGAGGCTTTAAATAACAAGGAAGGCAGATTCAGGCAGTGGTTCTGTACAACAATATATCACCTCTCACACAGGTTCCAGTTTAGTGCTTAGCTGGGAAGAGACAAGACAAATGGCTGCCCTAACCAAGATGCATTTGCCTCTTACACATTCCCAAGGATCATCTCCTCTATAAACCATCTGTCCTACTGTTGTCCTATGTGAATCTTTTCAAGACAAAGATTGCTTTATTAGTGCAAGCTGTGCCCACGTAAAATAGGGATGACCACAAAATGAGAAGGTCAGGAAAAGAAGAAAGCCAGAATAGTAGGAGGAAGTTCTTCACAGAGAGTGATTTGTCATTGGAGTGGGCTGCCCGGGGAGGTGGTGGAGTCACAGTGCCTGGAGGTGTTCAAGAAAAGACTGGATGAGGCACCTAGTGCCGTGGTCTAGATGACTGGATAGGGCTGGGTGAAAGGTTGGACTGGATGATCTTGGAGGTCTCTTCCAACCTAGTTGATTCTATGACTCTATGAATAAATTAAAATTACATTAAAAAGACAGAGATGTTGCGTGCATAGTTTCTCCAAATTTATATGACATAGGGTAGCAAATTTTAAAGAAAACATAAAATAGGAGGAAGGACAAAAAATGTGAGGAAGAAGCCTAACAAAATAAAACTGAAAATGTATGATGCTCAAAGCAAATCTGCTCACACAAACAGGTAACAGCTCTCTTCAGGAAAGAAACTTGAGGATTACAAAAAAACTCCACCTAACTGCTCTATGTAAGCCTACCTTTTACATAGTAGATATACCTTGGATTAGGTTAAGACTTGCAGAAACATAAATCATTAAATAGTGGACTATATTAAGTTTTTTAATAGCAGGTATATATTTAGGACTCCAATATTTACTTACACAAATGGATAAAACATGTGTGTATATATATATACACCCCCCTCCCAAAAAAAGTAGTTTAACAAACCAATTAAAGCTTCCACTTATACCCCAATTTAAGCCACATAAAGTATGCCACTGCTTTCTATCAAAGTAGCCCCACCTATGAAACCAATCTAATACCGAAACAAGGCAACTAACATCACTTGTTAACAAGTAAAACAGCCTGAAAAGCTAAACTTGGTTTGGAAGTACTTGTTCAGATGGAAATTCTGAGATTATTCATTTTGCCACCAGGATTTTTTTTAATTTATTTATTTATTTGATGGGTGTTTAGTTTCATTTTGACAAACTAAATTTACACTGAATGCACTCATTAGGAGCAGACAACACGTGATGTTCTGAACGTAATTAAAACCTGACCAAAAGCTTGGAAAAGCTGGTATGAGGAATCAAAGTACACAGTCAGAAGTTCTCTGGCATGCAGGCAAGTGAAAATCTTCAGCTTCAGTAGTGTGCTAATCTTAGGCATAGGAAAAGGCTTCATCAGTGCAAAAACTGCTTAAATAGATCACATACCACCCCTCTTGAACAGCAATTGACATGCGTAAGAGAAGATTTCTTTCTTCCAACTGATCACATTTTTACTGCAAGAGCCTCTGCAAGACACTGTAAATCTGAGCAAGCTACAACAATTTTCAGATTATCTAGTTTGCATGAGCAACATAGCTGGCATCTGGTGGCTCCAAAAATAAGTATTTTAGTTAAAATTGGAAAAAAAAAGTCAATCCTGAGATGGTGGAATTAACGTTTTACATCCCTTCTGGCAGCTTTTATCTCTTATATTGCCAGCCCTTCTATTTTCTTTCTATTTCTGGTCAAGTAAATTTCATAGCTATTCAATAGATTTATGTATTTTCTTTTGCTATTGCCTTAGCACTGTCAAGCATCCAAGACAGTAATTTCTGCTAGCTACCTTTCTTCCTACTAGCTGACAAGGACTTCAAAGACAAAATTATCATCCTGAATCTTTAGTATCCCACTTTCCCACTTAGTGCTATATACTGCATATAGAATTTGTCTGAGGTGGCAATTTGATAGTAAAACAAGCCACAAGATCTGTAAAATCCTGTCAATGCACATCAGCTGCTGCAATTCAGTATCAAACACAAAAGGAGCAGTATGCTCTGCCATGCACTTCATGTAAGGCTTGCAAACTTATTTACAAGTACACATGGTTTATGGATATCAGTAAAAATCCTTATTTTTGGGATATATCGAAGTTCAAATGAGAATGAAGTGGCTTTTGAGTACCAAGTTCTAAGTTATGCCTGAACTATACAAAAATGAAAACTTCACAAAATCACCAAAAGCCAGCACAGAAGAAAATTAGGATTTTCAGATATCCTTCACTGCCACACAAAATCTCAGCAGGTATCAGACAAGTCCATAGATGTGTTCATACATCAGGCCTACTTAGATCACTACCTGAATATTACTACTGTTTGACGTGTTTCAAGAAATGTTACTTTAATTTTCTGCATCCACAATTAACTTAACCTGACCAACTGAGGTTGATAATGATTGTTTTAGAAAACTAATAGATCATTGATGCTATCTTTTTCCATGCCAACACAACCACATATCCATCATTATTCTGTAGGTGTAAGAAAATTTGCTTTGAACAACACTTTGCAGTTCAGAACTAGCAGTGTCCTTCCACATGCAGGAATATAACAGCTTCTGGGCATCTTCCCAGGCTCACACTCCAATGTGGCGTTATCAGGCAGATGCAAGATTTCTAAGGAGTGCAAACAACTTGGCAAACAGCTGAAACCTTGTACATTTCTAAAGTTTTGGCTGAAATTCAGCCTCCTAACAGCTGCACCCATGTTCATGACACTTCAAAATTCCTGAACTTCAGACCTACAAAGATTTGTCTATGAGTGCAAGATTTTGGTGCCCTATTTTCGGACTCAGAAAGGACTCATCACATCCCTTTCTCAGGGTGAAGCTTAATTTTTAATGAGTTGTAATTAAGAACTGAAGCACCACCCTCTGTCCACCCCCACAACCATCTATCTCTTTGCGATTCCCTTTCCTCTCTCTTCAGCAGTGGAAGCATAAAATGCATAGTGTAGAACCCTCACATCTCTTCATAGAATGAGATAGATGAGTAAACTGGAAAGAAATCAGGAAGCAACTCAGATTACAGCATTATTTCAAAAGCTGTGTGCTTTGAATATTCCCTGAAATGCCAGAAGAAATCCAAAGAGCAGTCATTTTATCAGTTTTCATATCTAGGACACATTTTACATAGTGAGAGTTTGTGCTGTCTTGAGGGTAATTAGAATATTTTAATGAGAGAAATTAGATTATAGACAGTGAAAAGAAAACAATGGTGATGTCTACTTCACTCATAGGCTTGCTGAGACATGTAAAAGCAAGGACGCAAGACAGTGTGTGCCTCTGTCTCTCGGAATCTGTGTATCTCCCTGGACTACTTCTGTGTAACTAATCCTTCTGCTTCTAGCCCCCCATGCCTCCAAACTCACTTTGCGCATAAGGCACACTCTAGGATAAGGTAGAGGGTTGGAAAGAAGGTGGAAGGGTGGTCAGGAACCCCTCCCGGGGACTCTGGTTTCTGGGAGGGGTGTTGTGTTTCTGTATTACCTTTAACTTGTATATTTCTGTATAGCTATAAATATTGTAAATATCTGCTAGTATATTGTGCTAAGCTGTGAATATGAGGCTTCATTCCTTAACCTCCAGCTGGCTGAGCCTAGTCTGGGTGATTTCGTAAGAGTGGGGAGGCAGCTGACTCCCAAACCAACACAAATGAAACACACAATAACATGCATGACAAAGCAGTGCAGAATTCATACAATCACTGAATGGTTTAGGTTGGAAAGGAGCTCAAAGACCATCTACTTCCAACCCCTTGCCATAGGCAGGGACACCTCACACTAGAACAAGTCACTCAAGGCTTCATCCAACATAGCCTTAAACACCTCCAAGGAGGGGTATCCACAACCTCCTTGGGCAACATGTTCCAGTGTTTCATCACTCTCACTGTGAAGAACTTCTTCCTAACACCTAGTTTAAATCTCCCTTCTTTCAGTTTAAACCCATTAGCCCTCATCCTGTTATTACAAGACCTTGTAAATAGTCCCTCCCCAGCCTGTATTTTTGCTTGGGATTGCACTGACCCAGGTGGCAGGACTTTACACTTAGCAATTTTTTTCTGCTACAAGATCTGTATCATTCTTTCTTCCTTTCAAAAGAAAACAAAAAAAGCTCACATTGTTTATACTGTTTGTTTGTTTTTTTTTTTAAATAACATAAAAATCCATTTTAAGAGACAATTCTGAGATGTGTGTTCTTGAGACAAGTCAACGTAATGGTGACAAACTGTAAGTCTGAAATGACAATGATTGCTAGAGAATGTTCTCCAAAATCAATGTAGTTTATGCCTTCAGAAGAGCATATGATGTTGCCTGTGTAAACATTATTTCATTCCTCTGATTTGTTTCAATAAAGTAATTTTTTCCAGGCAGTACATCTAAATTACCACATACTGAAAAGCATAATGTCTTACACCCACTTGGTTTGGATTTGTGAAGTGGATTGTTGTTCCATTTTCACCTGCATGGAATCAAACTGTGATGATGAAGCAGTAAATATTTGTTTATTGGACATGATGGAAGATTAATTCTGAGCACAAGCCACTGCTAATTACTAAAGGTACTCTGCCAAATATTTACTTGAAAAACCACCAACGAACCAATCAAACAAAACAGAACACACTTGCACAGTGACCCATGGGATTCAAGCACACAAACATCTTCGCACATCAGACAGCCGCTTTGGTTACCATTTGCAGCTAAAATAGTCTCTTGCTTTTTGACCTCTGTTACGCTAGCTTTTATGCACTTTGAAATTCAATCTATTCCTGTTTTCCTTCTGGTTGGAGAATGTGCTGAGTAACTATGACACTGACGTCTCAGTTTATGGAGCTGCAAAAAATCCCTCCATACTAAAAGAACCCAGCCAGTAAACCCCATTCACCCACAAAATCCATCCCCTACCTCAAGAGAAAAACAGGAAATGTAATCAGAAGATATGCAACAAAGTTACATGACAATGGAGCCCGGTGAAAGAAAACAAACAAACGGCCCCACAACATAAAACCCCTCCAACTCTTGAATTCTTTTCACTAACCAAAAAGAAACATTTTCTTGCTCCATCTGGCATCTTCTTCAAACAATGCAGAAGCCCTGGTTTCCTTTTTTGCACCTCTGGGGTATCTATCTTTACATTATACATATTCTTGAGGCCAGAATCTCCCCACTTAGAATGCCACCTTCACTGCTGAGCTTTCAAAGACTGCAGTCCAGCAGCCTAGTCTTAAGTTGCTTATTAGGAGGTACTTAATTACTTAATTCAAAGTATCTAGAAATGACAATGAGTCACAAAAAGCAACTAACTTCATTCTTTTAGTTGGGGAAAACTTCCAGTCCAATCTTTAGTTAAGTACCACTCCTATAAATTAGACTACCTACTGTCGTGGAGGGCCCGTAGGCCCAAAATAGGCTTAGACGTGTTCTGACTTGCCCGGACATGTTTACCTATTAGGCTTACACATGTTCTGACTTGCCCGGACATGTCTACCTATCTGCCATACCAGAGGTAAACACCTGAACGGACACAAACAGGCAGCACACAAAGGGGCACAAAGGACCTGGCACCATGAAGTCTGGCCTGCCCAGGGCCCAGGTTGTGTGGAAGCCCAGGCGCCTAGCTCATGGCCTGCCGGGTGCAGGCCCGTGCGCTTCCCATATCTGGGGGAGCCAGGCCTGTGGACCCTTCCTAAGTTGGTATGTTTTGGCTAACTGCCAGAAGCCTACTGGATGATATCGTGGCCAAAGGACCATTAATCTCGGCCCACAGCTGACAAATAGGACAATTCAAGTAAACGAGATGCTCACCTCTCCCTGCTTGTTCGCTGCCTGCAGCTGCTGCTTTCGTTTTCTTCACCACCTGTTTGCATTACGTGCCTCTGTGTGCCGCGACAGAAGGGGCTTGCCTACGACTGGCAGCCTGACTCTGCCTGATCGAGCCTGAATACAGGTAACGACCTAGCAACGAGTTTCGACACTGGGACTTGCCGGCCCGCCGCTCCGGCCCGACTCCTTGCTACACCCAGTACTCGATCCGACTGCTCCAGCCCGCAAACCTGGAACCCTGCTTTGCCCAGGTGGCTGCTGACCACCCGACGACTTCCTGAGAGCCAGGGAAGACCTCTCTCGTGCCCGTGGGCCTTCTCAGACAACGTGCTCAATTCGGACTGACCAAGCAGCACGGCCACATCGCATCATGACTACCTGAAGTCCACCACCTGGCTTTCACTATATATATAATTTTCCTGCTTATGTTTTGGAGCACAAATATTGAGACTTTTGGCCGGTGAGTACCCTAACTCTCTTTACTCACATTGGTGATTATGCTTGACCCTTCAGTGGCAGTTTGTGCTGCAAGTCTCTCTAATTATAAACATTTAAAGGTTTTTCCTAAATCATTTACTTTAAGTGTACATAGACATTCTGCAAAACAGTTTTACCAACCGCATCATAGGATATGTGGGGATTACTTGTAGAGAAGTTTGAGGAAATTTTCTTTGTACATATTAATACATTATTTAATAACTTTTACATCGGCCTCATTGCATTTCACCCCAAACCCAGATTCAAACCCCTCCTTAACACCTACATAAATAGTACTTTTGATTTCATATACCCAAAACAAGGACTACATTTGCAACTTGGGGTTTAAGCGTCCATCTCTTTGGGACAGGCTT
Organism: Tricholaema leucomelas; assembly: GCA_013400475.1. Lineage (NCBI taxonomy): Eukaryota > Metazoa > Chordata > Aves > Piciformes > Lybiidae > Tricholaema lacrymosa > Tricholaema leucomelas. Next base: position 429,051 of record WAAF01003464.1, on the reverse strand, counting down.
TTACAGTATACTAGACTGTACAGGAGCGTACGGCACACAGACGGCCAGCACTTCGGTAACAGCAAGCAGATGTGTTACTCTGTCCTCCCCTCGATTGGATTTCAGAAGGTGCAAATCACTAAGAAAACCACAGCAAGAGCACCTTGAGTGTCTGCTCAAATGAAGGAAATGTGTGTTTTGAGAACTACCAACTGCCTGAAAAACGTTCACCTGGAAAGCTGATGCCTCGCACATCTGAAGTCGAGGTTAGTTTTTTAGGAACTTAGGTTTGCACATGCTCACTGAAATGTTCTTATTTTAAACGCAAAATCACATGGCATTCTATTCCAGTGCATCTGTGCAGCCAGTGATTCATCTAATCACTTTGCTTTTGTGCAGTCTGATTTACTAAGTAGTTGCAAGGACAAGTATCTCATAAATTGTTTTACTGAATTATTCCACGTCAGTGACATGAGTATGAGCTACAATTTATTCCCTGTCCAAAGGCAAAACTCCTGAAAGTGACACTTCCGTTAGGCCATGTTCTAACTTTCATTGAAAGCCTTCAGCACAGAAGTCTTAACCCCAAAAGGTCTTTTTGGTAGTTGGAGGACAGTCTTTTCAGTGTGATAATGTTGCCTGTGTGGAAAATAGGTGAAAAGTCCGCATCAGTGTTCCTAAAATTAGCTAGTCCTGATCTAGCATTCTGGTCTTCACAGGACCACAATATTCCGAGTTTTTGAGAGACAAAAAAAATTCATCAAGTTACATTAGTTTTTGTATTCAGATTACACTTAACTGCTATTGTTGCTCCTTGAAAGTGGCATCTCTTCAGAAGTTTGCTGCCTGTGGATTTACACATTCAAGATACGTTAACGCAGGGCTCCCTGCAACAGTCTCCACTGCAGACCATTCACAGGTTTGAACATTCATGGGAAGATTGTGGAACAAATTAAATCGTTATGGGACTTGAGTCCAGCCTACAGACGATGTCGCTGGCTCTGCATGCTTACATCACAGTGTTTTCTGTGATGAATTCTTAACTAATTAGTACATATTCTGCCGGCAATGTACATTCTCAGAAGCATGGAACTCAAGTTAGCTAAGTGTGAAAATGTTTACTCAGTTCTCAGGTTACTGCAGTGATGAGCTGCTGTGGTCTTTTAAGAGCAAACTGTATATGCAAACTGCTTGAATTCATTACTGCTATCATCTGCTATGAGAAGACAGCGAGACTGATTTCAATCAGCATTTTTAGGTGCAAGTTGTTTACATTACATATCTACAATTTCTAATGACAATCAAGAAGCATTTTAGCATACAACCTCCTTTTCCTCCTCCCTAAATTTTAATCTAGAAGAGATTAAAAAGAGCAGTAACTGCAACTTGCTCAAGGCTGCAGAGCAAATCACAGGGAGCACTGCAGTTATGTCACACACCCAGATCAGCCCACAACCATCATATGCTGGTTTATATTAGTGGAGTCAAGATCCCATGTTTCAGTGCAATACCTGTTCATTATGTTCTTTACATTTAGTAGGAAACTATGAGGGGAAGAAAAAATAAAAACCCTAAGCATCAGAACCTGCAGCAGCATATTTTTTTTATATCCCTATCTCTCTCTCATATGGACTTAGTGCAGATACTACACTTGTACCAACATGGCTCTGAATCAGGACTAGTCTGGAGAGTCAGTGTACATATACAGAAGAGAAATGGTGTCCTTTCTACTGTAATTAAGACTTCAGTTTGTGATACATATTTTATTCATTGTTTTATGACAATACTGAGTTTTAAAGTAAAAATTCTACTTTGAGATAACGAAAGGTTTAATTGAAATAAAGTGCTTTCTGCTTCTCTACTACTTAGGAGTCTGACATACAGATGTTTTAAATATATGTTGTCTTAAAGTGGTCATGTTAGCAATATATGAAGAAATGTGGCATATAATAAAGTGTGTTGCCTGCGGCTGTCACTTACAGCCAGCATGATCTTTTGAGGGCCAAAGTAATTTGAATGACTTGATAATACACATAGTCCAAACAGAGTTTGAATGACAAGTAAATAGTAGGGCTTGCCTTTATTTTTATGAAACAAGTCTATAATGGAGATCTATCAGCTTTACATTCTTCAAAAGGCCAACTATGGCTTCTTATTTTAATAATGGAAGACTTTATGCACAATCATTTAAGAATTCACTGTTCCAGAAATTAAATCACTCTTCTTGAAATAAAAATAAACTTACATGAGCCAACATTTAATAAAATGTGAAATAATTGCATCAGTCAGTAATAGAGACACAAGTCTGTAGGCGAATGATACTCAGCTCACACTTGGTAGTTTAGTATAATACCCTAACAAAATGCTGTGCATCAAAATCACTGATTGGGGGTTTTTGTTGCTAGTTTGGATTAGTTTTTGCCACGGTCTGGTTGACTGGATAGGGCTGGGTGCTAGGTTGGACTGGATGATCTTGGAGGTCTCTTCCAACCTGGTTGATTCTATGATTCTATTCTATCATTCTATATTTGAGTAATTCAGATAAACTGTCACCTTTTCTAATGAAAGCAACACTCAAAACCAAGGTACAGAAACAACATATTCCACGAACAGGAGACACCAACCAAGATAACATTCTTTTAAATAGATAATGTCAATTCACATAACATTAACATTTCCATGTGAGTAAAATATCTGAATGGCAGAGATTGAAAGCCCTCCATATTTCTAAAGTTCATTTCCACTACTCAAAGTTTGTTGCACTTTTTGGGAGGTTTTGTAATTTTTTTGACCTTCCTCAGAAGACAATATTCTTTTTGAAAACCCTGGCCAATGTCTCTGTAATTAGGTAGATTAATTTAGAAATTAATTTTGGTAGCTACACAGTTGGTATTGAAATATTCTTTTAGGATCAAAAACTTGGTCAAAAAAAATCATGCATACAGGCTTAACAGCTAAGCAAACACTTAACATCGATCTCTCCCCAGAGACTCCATACATGGTTGAAAACAAAAGAGAATTCCATACTATCCACTCAGAAATAGTAAGAGACAGAGTATCTCCTTCATATTAGACATATATGATATATGATGAAGGAAACCTCCCCCAAAATGTCACTGTGTTGATTTGAAAGTCTCCCAAGCTTTTTTTTTTTTACTTACTTACACTGTAACCCTGAGGAAGCTTGCAGAATCATATTTGTGATCCAGAAAATCATTACAGCAATTACTAAAAAGAGTCAGCAGCAGACTGGCTAGCAGAGTGATGCACCTTTAACGTCACTGCAGTGAGACCATTAGCACTGTTGTCCCAACAGTCTGAGTATGACTAGCAGTTACAACCATCTATGCAACCATCTATATGGCCATAGACAGTTACAGAGTGCATCTACTAGTTTATAACCACGCATTATTAACCCTGTGCACATTCAGTAGTACTTCTGAATGTACACAGGTGTTTCCATTATACAGCACCACAGTGGCTCTTTGCTAAACAAAGCATAATGGTATGGATTAAATTAGAAAACCTGAAGTGAGAACTTCTGTGGTAGTCCAGGTATGATCTGTAGCCTTAACTGCCCATTGAAGAGCCTAGAACAGGTGCTGTGACAATAAATACACATGAGTACTCTCATTGACTTAGTTCTGAACACTCATATGAATGCTTCTTCATATGATGAAGATCCAAGTAAGTATCTAAGCCCATAAATAAGTTCAGTGTAAAGTATTACTTAGACACATGTTGCATTAGTCAGACAATTGTACTGGGGTTTAAGATTCACTCTTCAGATCTCGTTACTCACCTGATGTATAAATCAGCTAAAATATCGGTTACAATTATTAACAAATAGCTAATCTTTCAAACTTCATCTTAAAAAGCTTTAAACCTTCATAAAAACAGATTCATAGAGAGAAGAGTTATAGCTTCCTGATGTGTATTATGAAAAAAAAAAACAAACATAACCAATACACTGCAAGACAAAACCAGAAATTCTGAAAAGTTACTACATTTAAAAAAGGCTAATGGACATCTACTTGACAATACTTAACTGCTTAATAAGGGAGAAAGGAAAATAGGACTCTGGTTAAAGAAATTCCAAATCTATTTTAAAAGAAAAGATGAACTACTTTCCTAGATTTTTTCCACTTGTAAAAGCAAAAAACTGTTTAGTTCAGTTTGTCTCAGAGTTCACTACTTTACTGTGCTACTCCAAATATTTTAGATCACTGTATGTAAATGTCTTCCTGTTTGCAAAATACTTGTGCAAACGTTTTGCACTGCCTCTCTCCTCCACAGCATGCCTGCCTCTTTAGTCGGCATCTCAGGTACAAGTTCAGGGATGTTGTTAGATCTTGTAGAAGAAAAATGAGGGAGGCAAAAGCCCATTTAGAACTTAGGCTGGCTACAGCTGTCAAGGACAATAAAAAATGTTTCTACAAATATATCAATGGCAAGAGAAGGGTCAAGGACAACCCCCAGTCCTTATTAGATACAGAGGGGAACATGGTGACAAAGGATGAAGAAAAGGCAAAGGTGCTTAACACCTTCTTTGCCTCAGTCTTCAATAGTGGGACAGGTTGTCTCCAGGACAACTGGCCCCCTGAGCTGGCAGGTGGAGCCAGGGACCAGTATAGTCCCCCTCTAATCCATGAGGAGGAGGTAAGGGACCTGCTGAGCCACTTGGATCCTCACAAGTCCATGGGGACAGATGGGATCCATCCTAGGGT
>WAAF01003464.1:306164-423789 GCA_013400475.1 Tricholaema leucomelas | reverse complement strand
GGAGGTTATTCTTCCCCTGTACTCAACACTGGTCAGGCCACACCTTGAGTACTGTGTCCAGTTCTGGGCTCCTCAACTCAAGAGAGATGTTGAGGTGCTGGAAGGTGTCCAGAGAAGGGCAACAAAGCTGGTGAGGGGCCTGGAACACAAACCCTATGAGGAGAGGCTGAGGGAGGTGGGGTTGTTTAGCCTGGAGGAGGCTCAGGGGAGACCTCATTGCTGTCTACAACTACCTGAAGGGAGGCTGTAGCCAGGTGGGAGTTGGTCTCTTCTCCCAGGCAACCAGCAACAGAACAAGGGGACACAGCCTCAAGTTGTGCCGGGGGAAGTATAGGCTGGATGTTAGGAGGAAGTTCTTGGCAGAGAGAGTGATTGGCATTGGAATGGGCTGCCCAGGGAGATGGTGGAGTCACCATCCCTGGGGGTGTTCAGGAAAAGCCTGGATGAGGCACTTAGTGCCATGGTCTAGTTGACTGGATAGGGCTGGGTGCTGGGTTGGACTGGATGATCTTGGAGGTCTCTTCCAACCTGACTGATTCTATTCTATTTTATTAATCTCCTTTGATCAGAGGCATCCACTCTACAATTGTTTATTCACTGCACAGCTCTGTCTTTTCGTTTTCCTCCGTGCTTTCAAATGCTGAAGAAGATCAACTTGCAGGTGATACCCATTCCTGCTGAGGGCTGGTTAGTAGACTATTTCTTATCTTCTGTTACAAATGCCCAGCCTCAGTGATCCGTGCACATAGACACTGCTACTCAGCTCTGTTTGTTTGGGAACGTGGCCAAACAGCTGAAGAGGCAGAAAGAAAAACCCACAATCATCAGCTGGTGTGAAACACAGCCGCTGTTTGCTCAGTAACACAGGTCATTCTAAAACCACTGCAAATCTGCTACTGCAAGCAGGTCTTCACTCACACACTGAATCTGAGCTTTCCTCTGTCTTACAATACCCTGAAGAGAAATACCCTGAGCTAACAAAGCAACTGCCTCTCCAGCTATTGTGCCAACTTGCCAGAACCGTATCAGAGCAATGGAAAAGCTACCCAGTTGCATGGGATCTATGAGAAAGGTCGTGTCAAAGTGGTTTTTAGGTAATAAACACAGCGAAATGACAGTGGTTAAATTCATTTCTTTGACTTTGCTTCTCTATATATCATCTACAGGCAGTAATCTGACATTCTCATTTTTACAAGTATGCATGCAATGGAATGCCAGTTGATCTGTGAAAATAGATTTCTAGTTTTCTAGGTAAAACAGATCTGCCTTATTATTCAGTTTTAGCCTATTATAGCCAATGCCTTAGAGTATGCAGTTGTGACTCTGAGACTTAGAAACATCCTGCTTAAACAGTGACAGCACTCAACTTAACCAGGTTGCTCAGCACTTGCTTTGAGAGCATCTCGGAAATCCTCCACAGAGAGAATGTACATCCTTCCTGACCTGATCCAATGCTTAGTTACCTTCAGAGTAAAGATATTTTCCTTACATGTCATGATAACCCTCCTGTTAACATTTCCAACCACCATACCCTGTTCTGCTGTGCACGCTGCCCATGCATTAGTCCAGCCCAAACACAGCACTTCACAGTTGTCCTGGATGAATTCTCTAAGATTATTGCTGGCTCATTCCTACAGCCACTCCAGGTCTCATGTAAGGAACAGAGACAGAAGTAATTTCTGAAGAGATAAGCATCAGGATAAATATGAGAACTTCAGAATATGGTCTTTGAAAGCCCAACTTCATGGCTAAGATGTATGATTTTTTTTTTTATATAAACATAAAAAGATTGTCAAGAATTACTGGACTTATACTGCAGCCAGACACCAGAGAAAAATACTTCAAATGGCAAGGATGGGCAATGGAACAGATTACTCAAGGAGGAGGCAATGACACCTTCATCAGACTAGATGATCTCTTGATTGCTACATTATTCTATTATTTAAATAAGTACAGGAATAGTTAAAAGTGTATTTTGCTAAAAAAAGAAATGTGTGTAAACAAAACTCACAACAATTTCACTGAGAAATAACTTCTACAGGTTTTGGAGTTGTTGGATTTTTTTTGCTTGCTTTGTTGTTTGGTTAGTTGGGTTTTTTTTAGTCAGTAGCTTTCTGGGTGGGGTTTTTTGGGTGTTGGTGGTTTTTGAGGGGGGAGAGTTTGTTGGAGTTTTTTGTTTCCTTTGTTGTTTGGTTAGTTGGGGATTTTTTAGTCAGCAGCTTTCTGGGCTCTGAGGGGTGGGTTTTTTCAGGTGATGGTGGTTTTTTGGGAGGGAGGGTTTGTTGGAGTTTTTTGTTTGCTTTGTTGTTTGGTTAGTTGGGGTTTTTTTAGTCAGCAGCTTTCTGGGCTCTGGGGGGTGGGTTTTTTCAGGTGTTGGTGGTTTTTTTTGGGGGGGAGGGTTTGTTGGGGTTTTTTGTTTGCTTTGTTGTTTGGTGGTTTTTTTGTTGTTTTGGTTTTTTTTTAGGCAGTAGCTTTCTGGGGTTTGGGGGTAGGATTTTTTTGGGTGTTTGTGGTTTTTTGGGGGGAGGTGGTGTTGTGGTTTTTTGACTTGGTTGGGTTTTTGTTCCTACCCGTCAGTGGTTTGCAGCATGTGTCCCCTTACCTCATAAGGGCTATATCCTCTGGGTAAGTCATCTGAAATAAGCCTTACAGTAGTAGTGTTGCTAGTTTAACTGGATTTGGAAAAAAAACAAAACTGAAAACAACACCACAAAAAAAACACCAAACAAAAACCTCCAGCAACAACAAACCTCCCACAAATTAAGCCTATTTACGTTCCAGAATTAGACACAACGAAAACCTAGAGATGCTTTTTATTATATTCATTTTAACAATTTGGATAGAACACTTGATTTTTATTTTCAAAACCATTCTCTTCAACTGAGATTAATTTCATTAATTTGATTCTTTTTATCCATTTGAAAATCCATTAATTAACCATTTCTTTAAACTCTAAGTGAAATAAATTCAAGTCTACTCATGTTTTAAAATACTTCTCAAATAGTTTTTTTTCATATCTTACAGACAGTATAGATACTTGCCTATATTTTAAATTTTATCTTACACTAAGTAACTATATGCTAATCATAGAATGGTTTAGGTTGGAAGGGACCTCAAGGATCATCCAGCTCCAACCCCCTGCCATAGCCAGGGACACCTCCCACTACAGCAGGTTGCTCAAGGCCTCATCCAGCCTGGCCTTAAATGCCGCCAGGGAGGAAGCATCCACAACCTCCCTGGGCAACCTGTGCCAGTGTCTTACCACCCTCACTGTAAAGAACTTCCTCCTAACATCCAGTCTGAATCTCCTCTCTGCCAGCTTAAACCCATTCCCCCTCCTCCTGACATTACTAGACCTTGTCAATAGTCCCTCCCCAGCCTTCCTGTAGGCTCCCTTCAGATACTGGAAAGCCACTCTAAGGTCTCCTCGAAGCCTTCCCTTCTCCAGGCTGCAGAGCCCCAACTCTCTCAGCCTGTCCTCATAGCAGAGGTGCTTCAGCCCTCTGATCATCTTTGTGCAATTCATGGAACAAAACTTAGTGGAATTCACGGAACAAAATAAATCTGCATGGATCAGAAAAAAAGAAGTCTAGGGATAAGGAGCGAGCAGTGTGACACAAAGTGCAGTCTGACAGTATTCTTCTCAAAGACCAGCAGGAATTCTTTGAGCTGTACTATGTTTACCTAGAAAGAGCTCATCTAAAATCAGGGAAAAAACACCACCACTTTTGGAGCAAAGACAGAAAGTAGCCTTTCATTTGTCTTTCATCCAAGCTAACACTGGCATAAGAATTGCAATTATGAGGAAAACGTTTTATGCTTGCATCCTGTATTGGTTTAAGCTGACTGGTTACACTAGAAGGGAGGAGGGATGGGACCAATCCCATGCCCTCTGGCAGTGGCACATTGTCAGATAGACTGCATGTTCTACACCATGTAGTTATCGTACTTATTGCATGAAAGGAAGGGTTTGGCTGGGCCTTATGGGACTTGAAATACATTCCATAGTTTGTGGGGTTTCCTCTTCCACTTTTATTTTGGTTTATTCTTGCTGGACAAATCCTCACTATCAATACAGATTGAGCGGTGAGGTGATAGAAAGAAGTCCTGAGTAAAGGGACTTGGGGCTGCTGATGGCCATGAGCAGACAGTGTGTGCTTGCACCCCAGATCAATCACATCCTGGAATGCACCAAAAGGTTCATTGTCAGCAGATCCAGAGAGGTGAGTCTGCCACTTAACTCTGCTCTAGGGAGACCTCACCTGGAGTACTCAGCTCTGGACTCCCCAGTATAGCAAGTACATGGACCTGATGGAGTGGGTCCAGAGAAGAGCCACAAACATGATCAAGGGGTTGGAGCACCTCTTCTCCAACAACAGACTGAGGAAGCTGGGGTTCTTCAGACTGGAGAAGAGAAGGCTTCAGGGAGACCTAATAGCAGCCTTCCAGTACCTGAAGGGTGTCTACAATACGGATGGAGAGAAATTGTTTACAAAGGCCTGTGGTGATAGGACTAGGAGCAATGGCTTCAAACAAGAGAAGAGCAGATTTAGATTGGAAGTTAGGAACAGGTTCTTTACTATGAGGGTGGTGAAACACTGGAGCAGGTTGCCCAGGGAGGTGGCTGTGGCCCCATCCCTGGAGATTTTCAGAGTGAGGCTCAACAGGGCTCTGAGAGGCCTGGTCTATTTGAGGATGCCCCTGCTGATTGCAAGGTGGGGGTTAGACTTTGGAGGTTCCTTCCAACCCAAACCATTCTATGATTCTGTATTTCCCTGTTTTCTGGGCATGGGTGTGACCCTTTTTATGCCTTGGTTTTGCATGGTTTGTGGACAAATTCAAGTTCTGTCAGTCTGCTGTGTAACCTTATACCTATTTTTCTTCCTGTTTTCATTTGTGTAATCCAATATCCCTGCAATAAAGTAGTAATTGATCTTATCTCAACTAACTGCCTTCTGGGCCACCATGGTGAAGGGAGAAGCGAGCTGTCTTAACCCAGGACAACAGCGTTAGTTAATGCTGTCTTCAGACTGCTCAACAATGTAGTGTGTAGCAGGATGAACAACAGTAAGCATCACATGTGGCTTGACAAGCAAGTTTGGCTAAGGCGGCACAGTGACTTCAGCAAGCCTGAGATAATTGGCACGGCATGAATTACCTGCTGGCTCTGTTCAGCTGCAATTAGGACTTCTGGAGAGCGTATCTCCAGAGACAAGTTATTCACAAATGTGTCAGTCTGTATAATGTCTAAAATTACTATTTCTTCTTCATTTTGCTCTCTTGCCACACCAGTCTATGTATGGGGATAATAACCTTTACTGTTGTGGTAATTTTCTGATTTAAGTTTAACTTCAATCAGACTGAAATTCTATGCAAGAAATTTTGGGTTTCCCTTTCTACCGTTACAAAATGAATGGTCTGGATATCATTTCACTCTCAAAAGCCACACAATAATTGTTCTTGATACAGTCAGAAAATATTAAACCTGTAATTTCTCTCTGTATTTAAGAGTTGTTATTCCTTTATTCCTTCCAATGCAATTCTCTGGATTTGTTTCTGTCGGTTTCATAACGCATCAGCATATCTCCTTTCAGCATCAATAATGTAAAATTCACAGGCACTTGATGAGATTTAACAAGGCCAAGTGCAGGGTTCTGCACTTTGGCCACAACAACCCCAAGCAACGCTACAGGCTGAGGACAGAGTGGCTAGAGAGCAGCCAAGAGAAAAGAGACCTGGGAGTACTGGTGGATAGTAGGCTGAAGATGAGCCAGCAGTGTGCCCAGGTGGCCAAGAAAGCCAATGGCATCCTGGCCTGTATCAGGAACAGTGTGGCCAGTAGGATGAGGGAGGTTATTCTGCCCCTGTACTCAACACTGGTCAGGCCACACCTTGAGTACTGTGTCCAGTTCTGGGCTCCTCAATTCAAGAGAGATGTTGAAGTACTGGAACGTGTCCAGAGAATGGCAACAAAGCTGGTGAAGGGCCTGGAACACAAACCCTATGAGAGGAGGCTGAGGGAGCTGGGGTTGTTTAGTCTGGAGAAGAGGAGGCTCAGGGCAGACCTCATTGCTGTCTACAATTACCTGAAGGGTGGTTGTAGCCAGGTGGGGGTTGGTCTGTTCTCCCAGGCAACCAGCAACAGGACAAGAGGACACAGTCTCAAGTTGTGCCGGGGGAAGTCTAGGCTGGATGTTAGGAGGAAGTTCTTGACAGAGAGAGTGATTGGCATTGGAATGGGCTGCCCAGGGAGGTGGTGGAGTCACCGTCCCTGGGGGTGTTCAGGAAAAGACTGGATGAGGCACTTAGTGCTATGGTGTAGCTGACTGGATAGGGATGGGTGATAGGTTGGACTGGATGATCTTGGAGGTGTCTTCCAACCTGATTGATTCTATTCTATTCTGTTCTTTTTAGAGAACCTATATTGTAAAAGCTACTGAAATTAAAACCAACATATTACTCAGTAGGATAACTGGGGATATTTCAGGGTTAATTAATTTTCATTCACTTCCTACAAGTGCTCCTGCAGTTCTGCAATGGCAGGTATGATGTCAACGGCTTGCTGAGTCATGTTTGAAGTCTATAAACAATCTGAGCTCCCCAAAATGGGTTTCCCTCTCTCCGTTTACATATATCAAACATTCAGTCATTATATAAGGGCAAAATCATTCTGGAGAACATCAGCAAGCTACCTCTGATGGCAGCTACCCATTCTGTAACTGGAATAATTTAAAGGACAAATGAACAAAGTGAGTTTGTATTTTAAAAGGAGGTGATAGCCCTATCTTTCAGCAGCTAATCTTTACCTTTCAACTTCAGACATTTATTGCTGAGAGCTCACAGGCTTGTATTTTGTTGGTTTTGTACTCCTCTGTATTGTATCTGTAGTTACAGTGATCTCCAGGACAGCAAAGAAACAACCACAACTTTTAAAAGTCCTCTCCCTGTCCCCTACAGACACACTTAAAACTACTTTTTCCTCAACAAGAAGTGGAGAGCCAAGACAGCTGCCCTGACCATCAACCTTTCTAAGAAAGCACAGTTGCTGCACTGAAATCTATGACAGCAGCTAAACTTCTGAAATTAATGCTACTTCCTTAAACAATCACTCATCTTCCCCTTGTCTTCCAGAAAACTCCCAATAACATAAGCTGAAGCAGCAAGTAGCCTTCCACTGATCACTGAGGATCTAAATTCTTTGCAATGACCAGAAGTACCTGTGATAACCTGTAACGAGTCTACTGTTTCACAACAATGTGTTGGGCAGGACTGGGCCGATGGCCCATAACAACACTACAAGAGTAGAGTTATAAACAAGATGCGACATTACCTGGTCTGAATAGGCAGAGTGATGGCCTTAATTGCCCTAGAGGAGAGCTGCCCCCTTAACAGTGAAAAAGAGCTAACTCCTGTAGAGTGGAAATTCCGCCTTCAAAAGCATGTGCAGCTGTGCCATGTGGCAGGCATTGCGCTGCAGGGGTCTGGCACACACCACTCTGTGAACTCCCTCTTTAAACCCGTGTGCTACGGTGCCAAGTGACAGACAGGGTCTGGCACTCACCTCTCTGAGTTGGAGAGACCTCCTGTGTGTCCCACCCTGGCCAAAGGGTATAAAAGGATCACAGCTCCCGAGGTCCACATGTTTTATCTACCATGGAAGACCCACCACTGACTCTGACTATGCCTGTGGAAACATCACTGGATCTAAGGAGTGATGACAGCTTTCTTTTTCTCCAACTCCTTCACTCTCTCTCCTTTTCCCCTCTCCTCCTTTCTTCCCATTTTCCATCTGCTCCAGTTCATTACCTAGCTTTCATTGGCTACAATAAACCAAAGTCATCAGCTGTTTGGTATCTGTTTGCTTTAATTTACTCCAAGGGAATTTTTGAATCTCAGCACAACCTCCCCTGCTGCCCAGGGTTGGCTCAGGATACCGAGTCATGACACTCACTGGCACAGGTGGCAGGAGTCCCTTTGCAAAGTGGCTGTTAACACTAGGCCTCTGAGGTTCTTCTCATGGAAAAGTTATACTGGAGGAGAGGAAAAAGAATGCTCTACACAATTTTGTCTTATTTGTAGCCCCATGGACTGGGGGGCACTTTTTGCTTGCGACCCCCATGCAGGGTTCTATAGTCATATTTTCAGCTCCACTGTGGGTGGAGGTCAAAAATAAGGAGAGAGTTTAATTCTCTGAGTCTGACAAATGATCGTGATTGCACAGGTTCAGATTGATTTTAACTGCTCCCTCCTGCTAGAAATGTTAACAGTGGTGATCTCTGCTGGTTTAGGGTCAGTGCTGATGGCAGCACAAAAACACAGACATGCTGTAGATCAAACAGAGCAAGAGAAAAAGACAGCATTACATGAACTGGTTGAGGACTTACAGGTAAGCTTGAAATTGAATTCCAGTAAGATGGAAGAAGTAAGGATTGGCCAGAGGTTGTGGCTAGGGAGCTGCCCTGCTGTCCCAGGTTGAGACTATAGGGTTAAAAAAAATCTTCTGGGGACTAGAAGATTGTTATTCAGTTCCATAGTTCTGCTATCTCTTTATAAACTCACAACAAGGTCAGTTCGCTCTCCTTTCCTCCTCCTCCCTGTGTGTGTGGTGGGAGCCACTTTATTGGGAAGAACATGTAAGCAGTAGGCCTCCAGAGGCTTGTTTAGGCCTCTTTGGATGGCAGAGGCATTGAGGGGGGTGGGGGAAGGATTGGAGCACTGGGGAATATTAGACTCGTTTTGTGGGATAGGGAAAAAAACTCAAGGGGGTTTGCCAGGGATGCGGTAATTGCTTTGTAATGTCTCTCTCTGCATTTCTTTCTCCAAATATAATTCTGTATTTTTTTTCTCCAATTTCATTTGAGAGTTTAATTTCTGTTGGCTATCTTTAAAAACCACAACACCTGTAGTGTCATCCAGCTGGCAAAATTACAACAGCAATAGCTTGCTCCCTTGGGACTCTGGAAATGAGCGTTTGTGGAGGGTCTCTCTTATCAGGGAAAAGAGGGTTAATCTTGCCAGGGCTGGCACTAACCAACATTAAGCATTTATGAGAGTCTCACTGCAGTAGTGTCATCACTTTCATTTATCAGTACAACACCTCTATGAATAAAGCAAGTCCTTCCTACACTCCTTCACTTAAAAAGAAATTAAGGGCAGCTTAGTATCTTTCCTAGGGTCTTGAACAGTTTCTGAGCAGGTTTGCTGCTCTGTCCAAACACCTTATTTTCCTTTAATTTCTGTACCTTTTAACCCAGAAATAAGGCAAACACCACATACATCCATTGTGGCTTAAAGCAGGCTATGGGCAAGTACTAAAACTTATTTTGAAAAGAAGAAGAAAACAAAAAAAGTAATTACAGCTCAAGAATGTATTGAGCAGCACACTGATGTATTTGCCTAATAGCATCCAGAGAAACAAAGCAATTTAATATAGCACTCAAACATCTGCTCAACAATGTCACTGCCTCCTGTAAAATTCATCTGGACCACTATGGAAATGATTATGTTTCAATATGATGGTCCCTATTGTTAAAACAGCTATTAAGAAAAGAGTATTATCCTTTCTGCTTCCATGGTGAAAACATCCTCAAGTCTCCTGTGGTATTCTTTGAGCTTCTTTCTAACCTCCACAAGTGTCATCAGAACTGCACTAGAATCCGCTGCTGGATTAGACTACCGTGTTTAAAAATTTAAAACCTGTGTCTCTTCTTTAGTTCATTACCTTTAAAAGATAAAACTCACACAATGAAACAGCAAGATATAACCTTCATTTTCATACGGCAGACGTCTTAAATCTATCATCATAGCTGCAATGAAGAAAAAAATCCTATGGTGATACACTCCACAGAGCAAGATTTTAGTGCTGTTAGAAGCTGACGTATCTCAAAGGCCTGGAAAGTGCACTACCCTATTCATTCACAAAAATCTACACCAGAGTAACTGGCAGTCAAGATAGTACTTTTACTTGAAGAAGGCATTTACACACACAAGCATGAGGATAAGACTACAAGCAATAAGGATATGGACTGCACACAGGTTACTGAACTCAAAGCTATGATAATGAAGCATGGGGCTTGAACCTGGTATGTATTCCAATTCCTGCAGGTATCATTGATAAAAGGTAAAGTCTAAAGTAGGTAAATTGAACAGGTGAAGTTCCCATCACATCAGTACTCTCACTATTTCTCAATGATGGAATTTTCAGGAAAAGTGACATTAAGTACACATATTATGCGGCAAGGAAAGTCTCTTTCCATCTCAACATTTTCTGTCACATATGCACCATGCAAGATGAGATATATCTAATTCTGCACACTGAAATGTTCTAAAAATAATGAATAGCCATTGTCTACTTAGATTTTTACAGAGCCTTTGATACTGATTCCCACATCCTAGGGAAACTGATGCAGTAGTCTAGAAACATGGTCTCTGAAGTGGGGGAGTGTAATGGTTTAAAACAGAATGAATGGGTTAAACCAAAATTGAACAGAATCAACCAGGCTGGAAGAGACCTAGAAGCTCATCCTGCCCAACCTCACACCCAGCCCTATCCAGTCAACTAGACCATAGCACTAAGTGCCTCATCCAGGCTTTTCTTGAACACCTTCAGGGACGGTAACTCCACCACCTCCCTGGGCAGCCCATTCCAATGCCAATCACTCTCTCTGGCAAGAACTTCCTCCTAACATCCAGCCTAGACCTCCCCCGGCACAACTTGAGACTGTGTCCCCTTGTCCTGTTGCTGGTTGTCTGGGAGAAGAGACCAACCCTCACCTGGCTACACCCTCCCTTCAGGTAGTTGTAGACAGCAATGAGGTCCCCCCCCGAGCCTCCTCTTCTCCAGGCTAAACAACCCTACCTCCCTCAGCCTCTTCTCATAGGGTTTGTGTTCCAGGCCCCTCACCAGCCTTGCTGCCCTTCTCTGAACACGTTCCAGAACCTCAACATCTCTCTTGAATTGAGAAGCCCAGAACTGGACACAGGACTCAAGGTGTGGCCTGACCAGTGTTGAGTACAGGGGCAGAATGACCTCCTTCATCCTACTGGCCACACTATTCCCGATACAGGCCAGGATGCCATTGGCTCTCTTGGCCACCTGGGCACACTGCTGGCTCATCTTCAGCCTACTATCCACCAGTACCCCCTGGTCCCTTTCTTCATGGCTGCTCTCCAGCCAGTCTGTCCCCAGCCTGTAGCATTGCTTGGGGTTGTTGTGGCCAAAGTGCAGAACCCTGCACTTGGCCTTGTTTAGTTTCATCCCATTGGCCTCTGCCCACCTATCCAGCCTGTCCAAGTCCCATCAGGTTAACCTATCTATTCCCCCAACACAGAAGTGAGGAGAAAGTAACACACTCTGTGTGGAACATTACTGGAGGAGACCACTAAGCCACACAGCTGTATTTGCCATAACAGACCTTTATGGAGATGTAGTATTAACACAGTGCAAATAGCAATGAAAATATTTGCACAAGAACCAGTTCCAAACACGTCGACAGTAAAAGAAAGAATTTCAGCACAGTCTCCTCTGCACAAAAAGAGTCACATAGAAAACCTGGTTTTAAATAGTAAGTGTGAAAACAGGCAGGTGGCATGTGTGTATCTGTGAACTGCAGTACACTGCAAGCACAGCTTACCTCTGAATTGGAATTTAAGTGCTGTGAAGTACAATAACCTGAGATGCTGAAGATCACAAAGCTTTCTCTAACGCGATAGTCATGATGGTTACGTGAAGCCCGTGGACTGACAAGTACTGCCAGTTATTTTTACCCTTTTGTCATAAGCAACAGTGCCAAAGGACAGGGCCTCAAGATTGGTAGATTGGGATCCTCTTGCTACTGAAGTACTTTTTTCTCTTCACTTGAAGGGCAACAAATCATCCTCAAGTCTTACAATAGAACATACTTCCACACCCACATACCCCTAGCCTCCACCTTCCAAAAAAACAAAACAAAAAAAAAACCAACAACAAAATCCTACCCCAACCATTCTTTCTCCTCCCATTGCTCACCCACACCATTACAATCATAGAACGGTTTGGGTTGGAAGGAACCTTCAAAGGTCATCTAGTTTGACCTTCTTACAGTGAGCTGGGACAATCTCCACTAGATCAGGCTCCTCAGAGCCTTGAATATTTTCAGTGGTCAGACCTCAACTACCTCCCTGGGCAACTCGTTCCAATGTTCTGCCACTCTCACGGTGAAGAATTTGTTCCTAACATCTAATCAAACTTTACTCTTCTCTGGTTCCAAACCATTGCCCCTCATCCCATCACTATAAGCCTTTGAAAACCTTTATGCAGCCTTCTTGTAGGCCCCTTAGCTACCTACCCCTGTGTGCAGTTCTGGAGCCCCCAGCACAAGAAGGACATGGAACTGCTGGAGCGAGTCCAGAGGAGAGCCACGAAGATGCTCAGAGGGCTGCAGCAGCTCTGCTGTGAGGACAGGCTGAGAGAGTTGGGGCTCTGCAGCCTGGAAAAGAGAAGGCTTCGAGGAGACCTTAGAGTGGCTTTCCAGTATCTGAAGGGAGCCTACAGGAAGGCTGGGGAGGGACTATTGACAAGGTCTAGTAATGTCAGGATGAGGGGGAATGGGTTTAAGCTGGCAGAGGGGAGATTTAGACTGGATGTTAGGAGGAAGTTCTTTACAGTGAGGGTGCTAAGACACTGGCACAGGTTGCCCAGGGAGGTTGTGGATGCTTCCTCCCTGGAGGCGTTTAAGGCCAGGCTGGATGAGACCTTGGGCAACCTGCTCTAGTGGGAGGTGTCCCTGCCTATGGCAGGGGGTTGGAGCTGGATGATCCTTGAGGTCCCTTCCAACCTAAACCATTCTATGATTCTCGTGCTGTACCCTCTCAGCACAAAAGTATTGCCACTGTTGCACTAAACAGCAGTGTGAGGCGATCTCTTTCCTAACAGTTGGGGCAAAAAAAACCCAACAAATTAAAGCAAAGGGGAAAAATAACGGTTATGAACATAGCTTGAGTACCTTAAACCACAACAAGTGTAAGAGTCTCTTATTTTCCAGCATCTACTTTATTTGTGCGTATTTTCCCCCTCCTCTGGCAGTACAGGGGAATCTACTGTTTTTTCACTGCTACTGTTTATTAAATCACCAAAACAAACACCTTCTAGCACTGTTATACAGGTTGCTGGTTAAGTAATACTTATCTGCATTCTATATTTTTTGTTGCCAATACCTTTGTGCAGCTCTGCTTGTTCTCTGACCTCATTTATTTACAGTTAATTTGAGGTAGGACAAGAAAAAGTTCAGCTTTTCTGCAGCTTTTTCTATTTATTCTTATTGTTGTTGCTGCAGGTTGTCACTCTGTTGACTTTGAAGCTCTGAAATGCCATGTTGAAGAAGGAGAAACAGCGAGTGGATGTAAAAGAGAGGCAGCAGTGCAGGGATTTAAACAGTCACATTTTGCCTTTAGTGATCTGGCAGAAAGCACAGCATATTGCAGGTGACAAATGAGATGTGCCTAGTGCTGCCAGGCTAATCCAAGACACATCTGTTAAAAATACAGAACACAGCAGGAGTGGCATTGTCTGTGAGATACACCTCCTCCAGAAAAAGGTCAACACTGACGAGAACTTAGATATAGCAGCAGTACAACACAAAGGTGTATATCTGGCTTTACCTTATCAAGTAGTACTGAGCTATCTGACAGAGGCCAGCTGAAGGGTAGTTTTATCAAAAGCAGACAGACTGATTTGAAATCACTTGAAAAATGGGAGGATTTTTTTAAGCTCAAATAAATTGTCTCGGTTCTAGTTTAAATTCCCAGAGACTCCAATAAATTTGATAGAACCAATAACAATTTGTAAAGTGCCCTCCCCTCACCCCCCTCCTTCCCAATAAAAGGAATTAGAAGTAGAGAGGAAAGGTAAGCACACCCAAATAAATCAATCTCACTCGATTTGGAAGTTAAAAAGAAAAGTTTAACAATAACTTAAAAGGGTAGCAAAGGTAGGGAGGTTACAAAGGTGTAGGGAAGGGGAAAATAACAAATACAAAAGGTATAATGTGATGGTGGTGGCTTTGTCTGCCTCATGGGTGATGGCCACATGGTAAAACTGAAACCAGGAACAGATGCTAAATGGTGGACATCACGGAGCAGAGAGATGTGCAGAGTAGGGACAGAGAGCTGCAGAGTGGTCCACAGAGAGTGTGAACAGGAAGTCCCCCTGCTTTTATGGGGCAGGAAGGGGGAGTGGGCTAACCAACACTTAGAGTCAGGTTCAGGGTTTACTCCCCCTGGAGTGTTAACCCTATACTTTAATAACAATCTTGTTTTAGTCTCTGAAAAGTAACTTAGAGTCAGGTTCAGGTTCTACTGTAGGATATTGGCACTTCTACTGTACTGCCAAATGTAAAGCAATTAAAATTACTTTTAAGATAGCAGCTTTGCAATAGTAAGCAAAGATAGCTTACATGTTTAACACAAACAGATTCAGAAGTGCTACACAGTGTTAAAAACTCTAAGCAAATAGCCAAGTGAAAACACCGACAAAGGCTGAAATATGCAAATCTGGATCTCATTGCAAGGTCCACAAATCTCATGAAAAGTGAAGCTCAGCAAACATAGGACGTACACACAATTATTCTGTTCAAGTGATTACTTCTGCATTTTCAAGGATGTGCTAACAATAAAATAAAAACCAACTGAAAATCTATTTGCATTACTAAATTGCAGCTCTTCCCAGACAATTTGCTACAGCAATGTCATAGGTGAGGAAATATAGTCAGGAATACATATTTCTTTCTCTCCCATATGCCTGCCCACAGTGCACTAGGGTTTTCCCTGACAGGATTTCAGTCAGATACACATCAGAAAACAGACCGTGAATGAAGCTCAGACAAACATCCTCTCCCCAAGAAGCTCTGTAACATCAATGTTATTTATGGGGTTTGTCTAGATTCCCCCCCTAAATATGCTTCAGTATTCAAGACATTATTGTGGTGCAGCTACTAAACTGCCAGATGTTTTCTGCAGAGCTGTTGCCTATCTTGTTTTTCTCCAGCCTCTACCTTTAAAGTTACCCTGAACACACAATTTCATGTTAGTTCCTGTTCAATTACACTTGATTTTTCTGCAGCAGTTTCTCTAAGCTGTCAGTACTCTTTAGGATTACAGTCCTGTCTTCCACAACACACCATCCTGCCCAGCTAGTACACTCCATTTAAACAGAGAGTAGACTATTGCCTCATTCAGATAGCTGATGAAAATACTGAATAGAACTGCAGCCAAATTAGATCCCTTTTTCTTATTTTACATATGTGTGTGTGTAGATATGCACACATATAAAAGACATTTTAATATTCTTTACTTCTCCTTTAATTTTGACAAACTTAACAAGTATGTTACAGTATTTTTCCAATCAGCTGCATACCCACATATAAATCACAGGGTCACAGGATGTTAAGGGTTGGAAGGGACCTCTGGAGATCGAGTCCAACCTCCCTGCCAGAGCAGGACCATATAATCTAGCACAGGATGCACAGGAAATGCATCCAGACAAGCCTTGAAAGTCTCCAGAGAAGGAAACTCCACCATCTCTTGGGGGAATGTGTTCCAGTGCTGTGTGACCCTTACAGTAAAGAAGTTCTTCCTCATGTTGAGGTGGAACTTCCTGTGCTGTAGTTTACATCCATTGCCCCTTGTCTCATAACAGGGCACAAGTGAGAAGAGGCTGTCCCTTCTTGACACCCAGCCCTCAGATAAATAAATTTATTAGATCTCCTCTCAGTCTTCTCTCCAGACTAAAAAGCCCCAGGTCTCTCAGCCCCTCCTCATAAGGCATGTTGCTCCAGTCCCTCAATCATCCTTATAGCCCTTATAAAGGGCTCTCTCAAGCAGATCTTGAAATGGAGAGCCCAGGACTGGACACTATGCTCTAGGTGGAGCCTTACTAGGGAAGAGTACAGTGGAAGGAGAACCTCCTTCCTTCTGCTGGACACACTCTTCTTAATACACCCAAGGATCCCACTGGCCTTCTTGGCCACATTGGTATCCCATGGATAACTTGTTGTCCACCAGAACTCCTACATCCTTCTCCACAGGGCTGCTCTCCAGCAGATCACCTTCTAACTTGTACTGTTGCAGTTTGTTTCCTCCCAGGTGCAGGACTTGGCATTTACCCTTTCACATATTCTCTTATCATTTTACATATTCTATTACTTTGATTACTGGGTCTGGAAGACCCTTCTATAAACAGAACAGGAGAAAAAAATTACTTTAAATAAAACAATAACAAACATAAAAAACCACCCAGATGCAATAGAGAGACAGAGTGATTTTGTAAGAAACACCTATTACGTTAAAGGAATACCAGTTGGCACATTAGGTGTTTAATGCTTCTTGGACTAAGTGGTCTAGCATTTTGATCTCTGCATGTATTTGTTTTCTCTGTCATAGAAACAAGAGCTCTTCCTTGATTTTACAAAATAGTAGCTATTTAAAAAAAAAATCTTTTTTTCTAGAATGCTTTTCCTATATTGAGAAATTGTGTGCATATAAATATCAATGTTCTCATGATCAGCACAATCAGATTTTAACGTGCATTCGGCTTCTACTCTTTGCATCTGTATACACATTTTGTGTTTTATACTTTGACTACTGTTTTAAAGTATGAAACTCTCATATAACTGCTGTGCTAGAGAGGTAGAGCTTGCCCTCAAAGTAACAACAGAATACTGTAGTAGGATGATGTTGTGAATGCTTTGATTGAACAGATGATGTTTCTGCCTTCCTGAACTGAAGGATGACCCTTACACAACTCCATATCCCAAGCAAGACTAGAAGTAGGGCTGATAGAATCATGCAATCAACCAGGTTGGAAGAGACCTCCAAGATCATCCAGTCCAACCTAGCACCCAGCCCTGTCCAATCAACTAGACCATGGCACCAAGTACCTTATCCAGTCTTTTCTTGAACACCTCCAGGGATGGTGACTCCACCACCTCCCTGGGCAGCTCATTCCAATCTTTCTGCTTTCCAAGCCATTTCCACTGACCCTCCAAGTCTCATTTTCAGTCTTGCATCTTTGCCTTCATTCAGTTTGGCTTTCTGTGAACAGCTGAAAACCTAGCTGAAATTGGTAAGGTACCTTCTTTCCATATCAAAAGGGCTACGCTGCTGTGCTTGCACAGCTGTCTCAAATCTACAGATTCCACATTCATTCTAATCATGTTAGTCTATCACTCCACATGCTTCTTTGATAAAGCAAAAGCAATGCAGAAAAACCTTTTTTTCCTACAGCACAGTGTTGTGCTTTTGTCATAAAATTATAAGGCTAGAGCCCACTTTAACAGCTGTTTCTAGGTTAGTTTTTGCAGTGATGTTCTGTGCTGTACAGATACTCCATTTGTTTCTCTGCATCAACTGGGAATTCAAGGAAAATTTGCCCAAATAGGCAAACAGATTAAACAAATAAGCATAACCAAGTGTTTTAGCCTTGCAATTTAACTTTTTTTTAATGCTTGCTCTGTTCACATCTCTCATTTAAAAAGGTAAACAGATTGTTTTCTATGTAAACAGCAATTAATCTTGTGTGTCAGTCAGAAGGTAGAACTTCTATCACTGCAGCACCAAGTCTGTCCTCAAATGGCATAACTTCTTTATAGTCCTAAATGGCATCAGATATGTGAATTTGCAACAAATATACCACTTATCTTTGAGTGAGATTTTTAAGCTTCTCCATGTTACCTCTCCAGCAGTGCTCAGATGTAAAACTGAAAACCTATGGTTCACAACTGAAAAACAAAATACCCCAATATACAGGCTAACAAACCTGAACTGTATCAGCTATTACTGTCGAAATACCACCATAGGATTTAAGAGCAAAAAGAACTTAGAAAACAGGAAATTATCCAATTCCACAGGCTTTCACAGGAATTAATCTGTGACCCAGAGAATGCATTACACAGTGCTAGTTTGCATCAGTGGGAAGTGGCACCTTATCTGCAGCTTCATTTTAACAGTAACATGTTGTTTAAAGTCGATCAACAGAAACTACTCTGCAGATGTCTTTGAAAGGCATTCTTCTTCCCACTCAGTCCCACTTAGTGCTAAGACCAAAATACAGAAGTCTCAAAACAGTTCCTAAATAGAACTGTAAATCTGGGTATTCCAAAGGAAACCATTTCAAGGGGTCAGTTCAAGTACTAAATTTCAGTGGTAACTTTTCATAGAATCACAGAATGACACAGGTTGGAAGTGACCTCTGGAAAGCATCTAGTCCATTCCACGCACTGGACCAGGTTCACCTAGAACAGGCTGCACAAGTTGGCATCCAGACAGGTTTTCAATGACTCCAGAAATGGAGAATCCACCACCAATCTGGGCAGCCTTTTCCACTGCTCTGCCACCCTCAGTATAAGAAAGTTCCTCCTGTTTACATGGAGATTCCTGCATTCAAGTTTGTGCTTGTATTCTCTTGTCCTGTCACTGGGCAACACTGAAAAAGGACTGCCCTCATCACTATACAAAAGAATGCTGAAGTGAGGAGTTATGTTTAAAAACAAAATCCAAACTTTTTAAAAATGATGATACATAACCTTTAAAAAAAAAGAAATCTTTTAAAAGTGTTGCCCATTGTCCCTATAACCCTATCAAAATTAGTATAATTTCATGAAACATTAAGACTAAAGGCTTAGCTTTCTCAGGGTGGAACAAGAGTAAAATTACACCCATCTCTAGCAGTAGACAACAATCTCTTTCATCCTGTAGGCACTGTAATAGCAAAGCAAAACACAGCTTTTGGAATTAGAAAGCAAATATAGCCTATAAAAAGAAAAAAGCTACTCATCTCTCTCCCTTTCAAAGAGGTATTAGCTTCTGCTAGTGTCCCTTATCTAATCTGAAATGATCACAAATCATCTGTTAGTAAAAACTTAAATGCTTGTTTGGTCAAAAAGATGCTCTGTTTGACACATCAGGTGTACTGCTACGTTATTTCTGTTCCTGTTTTATCGTATCTGGACTCCCTTCAAGTTACTCACTAAGTTTCAACACAGCTGAAGATTCAGTTTAATGACAGCTGTTCATTACTGGCACTGTATGCATAACTGTTAAAAAATTACACATGCAGCATTCATTACAGCGTGCATACATCTTGACATAACTTTAGCAGCAGAAAGCATTCTGATCAACTAAGATGACAAGCAAGTTAGCATCTAAATTTGCTGTACAATTCACATTTAATGAAAACACAACAACCTTGGAAATCTAAAATTAAGGTAGCACCCAGAGTCTGGCAAGCCAAGATGTACAATACTGAGACTGCCTCATTGCAAAGGTCTGTCTGAACAGACTTCAAATCTCAGTTTATGTAAAAATGGAAAAAGAAGATGCAATCAGATTAATCTTTATACAACAGTAAAGTTATGGACCAATACAGAACATCACCACTTTTGCTGATAGAATAGAATCAACCAGGTTGGAAGAGACCTCCAAGATCATCCAGTCCAACCTATCACCCAGCCCTAGCCAGTCAACTAGACCATGGCACTAAGTTCTGAGACCAGGGTCCAATAACTGACATATTAACATTTAGGCAGAATTAAATATGTGTGCTTTCAGAAAGTATTTAGAAACAAGATAGATTGATTTGAAATGTTTTCTAAATCTAATCCCTAATCTTTTGCCTAATCAATATTCTCCTTTAAAAATTACCTAGTTATGACAAAGGAACATTTGATATATTTTTTTTCCCCACAAGTGTCTCGTATAACCTGTCCATAAACCAAGCCATTATAGCACAGAATATTCAATGTCACATCTAAGAGTGATTGAGGACATGCACTATTACATAAGGATCTATTCATATGACTAGACAGCACAGGAAAAAGAGTGAAAGATCACAATAAACCATCACTGTCATCACAACAAACAGCATAAAAGAACTCCATACAAGTCATCTAGTAAGTGATCAAAAAGTAAAGGTCTGAATCGGTCTATAGCCAGCTAAGCATGAGACAAACATACATCCAGGTGGCCAAGAAAGTTGATGGCATCCTGGCTTGTATCAGCAATAGTTTGGCCTGGAGAAGTAGGGAAGCAATTGTGTTCTTGTACCTGGCATTGGTGAAGCTGCACCTCAGATAGCACATTCAGCTTCGGGTTCCTCTTACAAGGTGAGGTCCCCACTGCAAAAAATAAATTGAGATGCTGGTGTGTGTCCAAAAAAGGGCTAGGAAGTCTGTGAGTCTAGAAAATAAGTCTTAAGAGAAGTGGCTGAGGGAGCTGGCGTTATTCAGCCCGGAAAAAAGGAGGCTCAGGAGAGACCTTATCACTCTCTAGAACTATCCGAAAGGAAGGTGCAGCAAGGTAACAAGCCTCAAAGTGCACTAAGAGTCATTTAGATTGGATAATAGGAAAGTTTCATTTACTGAAAGTCCTGTTAAACAGCAGAACAGGGTGCCTGGGAAAGTGGTGGAGACACCATAGCCCTGGAGGATTTAAAAGACGTGTAAATGTGGTACTTAGGGATAGGGTTTAGTGGTGGGCTTGGCAGTGCTGTATTAACAGTTGGACTCAATTATCTTAAAGGTATTTTCCCATTATATTAATTCTTATAACACTTCAGCTACAAGGCAATAATATCTATGACCAGATTCTACCAGCTTCTATTGTAGTATTATTGTAGCTTCAAACACACACACACAACACGTATACACAAATTAGGCAAAAAAAAACCCCCACACCCCACCAAAAATCAGTACAGACCAAGAAATGGAAGCATATTTCTGCCTTATACACTGCTTTACAAAACTGCCTGATTTGAATCTTCACAGCAAAGAGACTGAGTAACATTGCAGCAGATGCAGCAGATGCAAAAACTATGTCTAGAGCATCACTTTAATCTGTAGTCCATGCTTCACCTTGATGACAATGGTATCCAAACCTCTTCCAACTATTTCATATCACCGTTACCCTGCACGAGTTAAGAAATATTTGATAACTTTCTCTGGAGGGAAGTAAATTTGAACATTTATTTTCCAGTTAAATTGGGACTGAAACTAAAGGTCTGTAAATAATTATTAAACAATAACCTTAATGACTTCTAGCATGCATTCCTCATAATTTCACATCTCTACTAATTTAGATTAGTTCACAGCAGGAAGAAAAAAAAGGAGCAAAGACTACTGATTTGCCTTGCAAATAACAGCAAAAAAAACCCAGAATAACTTCACATGTATACAGAGAAATAATACAGAACTCTATAAAGGTATTACAAATAGGAAACTGGAAGTATACTTTTATGTTTCCTCTTTGCTCTACTTAAAAGACCATATATTACATTGAAAAAAATGAACTGAGATTGGGTGAACACATTCACAGAATTTCATCCTAATGTTTCACTACAAGTGGGACAGCTGTTCCATGATCCTCTGTCATCAACTGTCACTTGGTCACTAAAAGCTTCCTGAGCATTTTGCAAACCACATTCTTTTGTGATTTCAGTGTTATACTTGGATGTTATATTCAGATCTTCATTCATATGAAGAGTCTGCATTTAATTGTCTAAATATAGATTTAGGATATCCATATGCTTGATCTTGGAGGTCTCTGCCAACCTGGTTGATTCTGTTCTAAGTTTAAAGATTTCAGGTTTTCTATTTGAAGTGCTGGGCTTCCCCTTACCCTAGTAGTATCTGTTCATTATCTCCAGAGACAACAGAATTTTATTCATTTAGTGGCAAAAACGTTGTTCCCTAGTTTGGTTTCACCCATTTTTAATCCTGTTACTTCATTATTTTTCCTTTGCTCTTTCCTGCTTTCCTTCTCAAACTAAAGCTGAGTAAGATACATAGCACAGGATTTGAACTTGAATCACATTGCCTTTATTCATACTGATACCATGGAAAATTTCCACATCACTCAAATTAATACTTCACAAGCAAATGAGATGACTTGACAGCTGTTATTACCTACAACTTCAGTTCCATACCATGGTATAAACTGTGATACTGAATGAAAGATTTTGGTTATTAGTTCACCTTACTTATTTTGCATCAGCCTTTCCCATCCAAATTAGCAAGCAATAACTGGATTAGATGTAATACCATTTGTCTTTTCTAAAACATGTATACAGAAATAAACATATAACATATAATAAACATATAAACTAAAGTTTGCCCAAAGAGTCACAGGATCAACCTC
The DNA here is from genome assembly GCA_013400475.1 of Tricholaema leucomelas. Lineage (NCBI taxonomy): Eukaryota > Metazoa > Chordata > Aves > Piciformes > Lybiidae > Tricholaema lacrymosa > Tricholaema leucomelas. The sequence goes on along the minus strand of WAAF01003464.1, from coordinate 401,625 downwards.
AGTGCTTACAGAACGAGAGTGTGGCCTATTTTCCCCAAAGAAGAAAGCTGCTACTCACTGCAGAGCTTTACTTGGTCATCATTGCAAAAATATAGTTTTGTGAAATAAATGAATATTCATTTTTCTTCTGTGTCTTAGCTACAACCAGCACCTTCCAGTTTTGGTTCCAAACACAGCTTAATAATCTTAGCAACCTTTTATTGATCCTGCCTCTCTCTTTCTATGTTTAACCCAGGCCACCAAAGCAGCCCCTGCAGAAACAGCTAATGATTCTTTCAGCCTTTACTGCTGACACTAGCACTCATAACCCCTCTCACAACCAAGAGCTTATAAAAGACTCCATGTGCTGTGAGCAAGTACAGTCATTTCTAATCACTGCAAAGTTTCAGACTTTCCTATCCAGAGAGTCATAAGACCATGTTCTCACAAAATTGAGGGGAAAACAAATTCAATCCCAGAACATCATCAGTTGGTAAGATTACCATACCTGCTGTTTCAACAGGAGTTCCATACCTTTTTGTTCGACTTCTGTATTTGTGCTTCTCTGTATAGACTGTAATGCTAAAACACCAACCAAAGAAGGAATCACATAGGGATATACCACTGTAGGTATAGGTCATTGAGTCCCCAGCAAAATTTAATCCCTGAAGCTCTTGCCATCTTTAATACTGGCTGCCTGAACTCAAGAGCTGGAAATAAAAACCTCCCTAAAAACAACATGCAAGATTTCTTATCCAAGCAATCCACTAAGGATTCAATAATTTCCATCTCAGTGTGTTGTCTTCAAATCATCACAAGGAAGACATTTTATGCATTTGCAATGAAACAAAGTCTCAGTTCTGAAAAGACTGGAAATGAGAAGGGAACGTAAGGGTGTGACAGCTGCATTTGTGCTCCCTGTCTGCAGCTAAAGCATGACCTATGTGGATGCTCAAGAACTTAGCCGAAAATTACTTCCTTAAACTTCACAGCACATTCTTAGCCACTCCCTATATTTCTTCTGTTTCTTTTTTTCTTCCAGCTTTCACTGTCTTCTTAACCTCACTTTTATTCTTCCATATATTTTAATTAAACTCACTGAGCTTTTGAAGTTTTCTATTGAATAAAAGCATGTCTTGCACACCAGGTGGGCAATTACAAGCACTCACTGCTCTGGTCTGCTGGAGAAGTTTTCAAATTAACTCATCTAGCTCTTTTAAGAGTAGGAACACATCATTAGACAACATTCACATTCAAAGGAGGCATTACAAGAAGTGACACAACTGCATTTCACTTATTTTTAAGATGTAAACAAAACCGATGATACAACCACTTACAAGTTATCACGTAAAAGAGGTGAATACCAATAAGATGGAGAAGTAGTTTTTAGGACTGCAGGATTCTGACTGTTCTATTTAAAGACCTAGTTAGTGTTTTTTCTCTGTTTCCTGACAGAATTTTTTGGCAACAATAATAGGCTACTATGGAGACAAATGTGGATACCTACCAAAGGCACCTAAATCAAATGAAACTACTATATTGGTTTAGATTTATTATTATTGTTTACATTCTGCATAGTATGAAACTATCTAGTACTTCATGTCTAACAAATAAGGATTAAACCAATCAAGAATTAGCACATACTGTCTAGCATCAGTTATCCAGTGGGTCAACATGACAGGCCATTTCTGCTGAGACAGGCAGAAAAATCATCTTGGGTGGATCTCACTGAACAAAACTAAAGAGCAAGCTGTTGATGTATTGTCCAAGCAAAAGTATCAGAAGATGCCAGCATCTTCCTTGATACTTTTCTTAGATGTTCCATTAAAACAAGAAATTATGGAGTAGCTGTGGCACTACTCTCAGACTCCATGATCTGTGTGGCTGTGCTGTGCACATACCTATCTGCATCCCTGACGACAGCGCACAGCCTTGTTACTGACTGCAACTACAAATGGCAATGACAAGAGGAATTAACCTGTGCAAGTCTCAGAATCTAGTCACACAATCTGTCAACAGACCTCTACCTCAAAACAGATCCTCAAGTGTCAGGGCAGAACATTTTGGCTTCTCTTCCTGTTGCCTTCAAAGATTGCATAATCAATAAAATATGAGGTTCAACACTGTTTGCAACTGTGGAATCGGCTTTTAATGGAAGTAAGAGACTCCGCAATCAATTTGAGTCATAACCGGCTGCTTCAAATTAAGCACTGTGACAGCTGAAGTTTCTCCACACACACACCCTATCTGGATTAGCAACATTATGTCCTTAAGAAGAGAATGGCCTTTCTCAAGCTTCTGCTGTAATTGTAAACACCTCTCATACTGTGAACAAATTTACTTACCAATACTCCCAAAGCAGTTCTCCAAACGTTAAAAATAGATCACTAAATTAAGCAGTCATTCAAGCAGGTCATCCCATTAACCACAAGGAGGGAAAGATTTTACAATTTACAATCAAAAACCAAAGTAACTTTCTCTCAAAGGCCAGTACAATTCACTTGGCCATCCTTAAAAGAAACATAAAAATGAAACAGTTTATAATAGCTTCAGACAAACCTACTGGGATTTGAACGTTGACTGCATTTGGCTTACACGACCACAGTTTTTCTTTTCAAACTTCTCCATGTTGGATAATTAAGGGACAAGGCTTGTCAAAGCAGAGATACTTCTTTGTGTTTTGTGGTCTTTCTGGTTGAACAGAATATACCTGTCCCATGCCTTTTTTGTTTTCTTTTTAAACCCTTCTAGACATGCTGAAGTCCACAATTTAATAGGAGATCTGGGTCAATTTATTTGGGCCCACTTAATCTACGTAGGCAACATCACATATCGCTAAAAACAAAGTCTGCAAGCCTATAACTTACACCAGAGTTACACATAGCATTGCTGCTATTATTATATATTAAACAATGTTTAATACATATTTTTACAATATATTGTTTAATCTTGAGCTTCTCCAGGCTAAACAACCCCAGCTCCCTCAGCCTCTCCTCCTAGGGTTAAGATTCTATGATTCTATCTTGAGTGCTTATCACAAACTTGCTTTTACACAATCCATATCTTTCCAATAATCTCACTGGATTTCTTAGTCGCTAAATTTATGGTCAAAATGAAGTGTTGATGTCTCTGAAGTGTGATTTCATCTATTCAGTTAGTCAAGGAATAAAATTTACATTACCACTGTTACTTACAGAACAGTTTTGGTATGGAACTTAAGTTACAAAACTCTCATTGAGCTCTTATTGGTGGCAATGTAAGTTTCAAAATTAGATGAAAAGTAAAAAAAAAAAAAAAGAAAAAAAAAATCACTCACACTCAAAAATTATTCCAGACCCACTAATGTGCTGGTGAGGATCTCCCCAGATTTAAATTTCAAAATTATAGGACACATTACAGATACTGAAACATTCTATGTTCATGAATTCTAAGGGAAACATGATAGAATACAGAATAGAATAAACCAGGTTGGAAGAGACCTCCAAGATCAACCAGTCCAACCCAGCACCCAGCCCTAGCCAGTCAACTAGACCATGGCACTAAGTGCCCCATCCAGGCTTTTCTTGAACACCTCCAGGGACGGTGACTCCACCACCTCCCTGGGCAGCCCATTCCAATGCCAATCACTCTCTCTGCCAACAACTTCCTCCTAACATCCAGCCTAGACCTCCCCCGGCACAACTTGAGGCTGTGTCCCCTCGTTCTGTTGCTGCTTGCCTGGGAGAAGAGACCAACCCCCACCTGGCTACAACCTCCCTTCAGGAGGATGATACTCAAAACACCTTTTCTCCTTCTTTGCTGATGCCATCATGATTATTTTCATGATATATAGATTACTTTCCATATCTATCCCGATTCATTTCCAAGAAAGTTAATTTGCCTTAGGTGCATACCCTCATCCAAGTAAAACAGCAAAGCTCATAGAATGGAGTTATAATTTAATAAGCACAATAAAATCTCAAAAGAAGGTGTTAATTGGGATAGAGATGATCCCATAGCACTTTATTAAATTCTAAACCACAGGTTATTTAGCCCTAATATTTCTAATAGAATATGGATTTAAACATTATTTTCTTAGCATTTGTCTCCTTGAAAGAAGGACACACAGAAAAATAAAACACAAGACAACAGCAATTTACATTTTGTGACATTCTACATAGTTACAATAGAAGTATTCCAAACTAACAGACATAGAAAAATCAAAATTGCATATTATTTTTGAAAAGGGAGTCTAGCAAGGTAAGAGTTGCATTATTTCTATGGAACAGGCACATTCCTAAAGCATGGTTTTGAACCACTTCCAACCCAGCTGTGATTGGTTTCTACAGCAGGTTAATTTGCCCTTTTCAGACAGCAAACTTCTACCATTTTGTAGGTGAGATTTTTCTTAAGTCAGTTGTCCTGTATGCTCTGCTGAACTTTTTAATTCTTAGGCTCAGTGACTTCAAAGTAAACTGTTCCCCTGGGAACTTTTGGAAGCTACACTATGATATGCGCTGAATTTATCCAAATGACAATGGTTGCTAAGTCACCTCAGCACTATTCCTGATGCACTTACGCGTATCAAGCGTCCTCAGAATAAGGATCAGGGCACTATGGAATCCCACAGAGCTGGACTGAATGTCTATCGTGACAGATAAACAGTGAGATTCATTTGCGTATACCTTCAAGCGCAGAGGAGGGCCACAAAAATTATCTGAGAGCTGGAACATCTCTGCTATGAAGACAGCCTGAAGGAGCTGGGATTGTACAGCCTAGAAAAGAGAAGACTCTGGGGGGATCTTATAGCTGCTTTCCTATACCTAAAGGTATCCTACAGGAAGGCTGAAGGTGGACTTTCCATAAGTGTGTCTAGTATAGGACAAAGGGGGGATGGTTTTAAGCTGAGGAAAGGTAGTTTTTTAATTGATCTTGGGAAGAAGTTCTTCAGTATGAGAGTGATAAGACTCTGAAATAGGCTGCTCAGGGAGGTTGTAGATGCCTCTTCCCTGGGGATGTTCAAGACGATGCTGGATAGGGCCTTGAGCAGCCATGTCTAGTTGAGTGGCATCCCTGCCTATGGTGAAGAGTTTGGAGTAGACGATCTCTAAGGTCCTTTGATATCCAGTCCATTTTATGATTCAGGTACACATACAAAGAAAAGATTGACCTACTTGTGTAAGAAGAGAGGTGTATTTTCTGTACTGTTTCTAACTACATTTAGAGAGTTAAATTTGCTCTGACTCACAAGAGCAGCAAAGAACACATGGTTCATGTCAAAGGCAACTGGATTGGTTTGTTTCTAGTCAGGTCTAATAAGACTCTAAGCCTACGGAAATGGAACACAGATTTTGAATGGCTTTGGTTTCTTCCTATATATTGGTGAAATTTTCAGGTCTACCTTTCAGAAGTAGTACACATTGCTTCAGGTGGGGAACACTGAAAAACAAAGCACTGTAACTGACTAGAACTTTGGCTTTGTACTCCAACTCTTCTCATTAAAAGGTTGTTAGTTTTTTCTAGTGATAAATGAGAATAATTATTAACAAAATATCTGTAATTATTTATTTTGAAACAATTACTTCCTGCTTGATTGCCTAAAGGTTTTGGTCAGCATGTGCATTAGTAGTACATTCTTCATTTCAGGTCTAATCTTTTTTTCTCTTTTTCATATTTAAAAGTATAGGCAAATATAATTACCAAAAAAAAGATTCAATTAAACTCCATCCATGTGAGAAAACCACAAGGAAGCATTCTGCTTTATAATTTACTTAATACATTCTTAAATTAGTATTTGTTTTCAACCTTTACCCATTACATCAAAACACAACAAATTCAACGTTAAGTGACCAAGAGAACTGTTTCAGATATCTGTAGTCAGGAACTCAGAATCAACACACTTTGAGGGACAAGAAAACGTAAAAATCATACAACCTTTTAAAACTACAAACCTGCTTCATTGGGACTTAGATTTGGGGGGAATATCTAGTGTGATGAGATCAAAGGAAGAAACCTTTGTCATGGCAAGAGGTCACTTAGTCTTAGAACCATAGAATCAACCAGGTTGGAAGATACTTCCAAGATCATCCAGTCCAACCTAGCACCCAGCCCTAGCCAGTCAACTAGACCATGGCACTAAGTGCCCCATCCAGGCTTTTCTTGAACACCTCCAGGGATGGTGACTCCACCACCTCTCTGGGCAGCCCATTCCAATGGCAGATCACTCTCTCTGTGAAGAACTTCCTCCTAACATCCAGCCTATACTTCCCCCAGCACAACTTGACCCCATGTCCCCTTGTTCTATTGCTGGTTGACTGGCAGAAGAGACCAACCCCCACCTGGCTACAACCTCCCTTCAGGTAGTTGTAGACAGCAGTGAACTCAACCCTGAGCCTTGAATGCATCTTTGTGGAAAGACCTGCAGCTTTATGGATTAAGACCATAGCAAAACAATGCTGGAAACTAGATAACAAACAAAAGCACTATTGAACCTAGCTATCACCAGGTCATAATAAAGAGCAAACCACTCCTTGAAATTTTCTCCAGCTCTTATTTTTAGTGGAGTTGAAGAGAGACATAAACTGAGCATATGTAAGAAGTCAAACATTACTTGGAAGCATCTTAGGGGTTTCTAATATAGAACATGAAAAAGGCCACAAAAAACCTTTTGTCTCTTATTTACAGCAGAATCTGGAGACTTAAAGTACCTGCACTGCTCTTATGAAGCATGTAACATGAAACTTACATCTAGCTGTACTCTTTAGACTACACACTGTGATGAGATCGAAGGAAAGGCAGTCTGGACGAAAATCGATTCTTTTTGCTTGCAGCCAAATTTACTAGAGTGAATGAAAGCTGGAACATATTGACATTTCTGGCAGAAGGTTTAAAAAGGTTCAAGAAAATAGAGACTTTTCATTCCATTACAGGCTGTGCAGCTGAGGACAGCACATACAGAAACAAGAAATTATTACTAAGAACACAGTGGAAGGAGTTTGAAGACATTAATTTGTACCAGAAAAATCTTTTCAGTGCAAGAAAATCCAAGGTAGGCTTGTTCCTTCCCTCACTTGAGAAGATCAACAAGATCCTCCAAATTAATAAAGCAAGCCGTAACAGATCAGTGTCTCACATGTGAAAGAGTTCTGTGCAGACTTCCTCATAATTATGTGGAAGCAAGTAACTATATCTGACCCTGTCAGGAAATGGAACTGATGATTTTACAGGCTACCTTTTTTCAATACTACAATGTAAGTAAAAATTGCTCTTCCAAGTTAAATAGAGTTGGTTCATTTCTTCTGAATAAATGAGCTCTCCTCAACTACAGGTTACATGTACCCTTAAGACCAAGTTGTGCAGGGAAAAGGCAGCATACCTGTGCTAGTTTGAAGCTAGCTAGAATGTTTTGGTGAGAAGAATTAGGAAAGGAAAACAATAGTGATGTCTACTTCCCTCATAGGCTTGCTGAGATGTATAAGAATAAAAGCAAAACATAGATAAGGAAGTCTCTCACTTAGGCTGCTGGCTGAGCTGCATCTTACTCTCTAACCTCACCCTCCATTTTGGACTAATCCACTTTGCTTCCTAACCCCCTGGCCGAACCTCCATTCTTCCTTGGGACTGGGGTAAGGTTGAGAGGGGTAGGGGGAAGGTGAAGGTGCAGCTGAGAGCCTCTCCTGGGGACTCAGGTTTTCTGGGAGGGCTGTTGTGTTTCTGCATTACCTTTTACTTTGTATATTTCTGTCTGCAACTGTATATACTGTAAATCTCTGTTTGTATATTGTGCCAGCTGTAAATATAAGCTTCATTCATATTTCCAGAGCTGGCTGAGTCTAGTCTGTGTGACTTCTAAAGTGGGGGGGGAGATGAGGAACACCCAAACCACTACAATACCCAATTCTAGTAATGTACTACTAATGTAACTGAAAATTCAGCAATACTGCACAGAGTAATTGAAAGATGTAAACAGCTTTGATCTAATATTTTCATGATCTAATATTACAAGCATCAATATCTGAATCTCATACAGTGCAGTTAAGAGTTGCTTTAAGATCATAAAACCAATTAAAATATAACAAATGATCAAATATTCTGATTTAATTAGCCTGCACCTGGTTTTACAACATCCAATTTCTTTTAATGTTTTATATGTTAAAAACAATTAAGAATTTACAAGCAATATAGTAGGGGATGGGGAAAAAAAAATCTTTTACCAGAAACACTTAACAACACTTCTAAAGCCGATATTGAGCAACATCTGTCTTTGACAACTTTTAGGACAGGCATAATCACTTTTGGCTGATAAGAACAGGAAAGATGATGATCAAGGAGCGTTCTGAAAACTGAGTGCCTACATTACCTGCCTCAAACTGAGGACAAAGAAGTTATAAGCAAAGCTGTAGGGTAAGATGTCCTTGAATATAAAGAGACAAGAAACAGCTGTGCTCATCAACTCCAACATGCAGGTGAGGGATGACATGGGCACTGAAGAGGAATATATAGTGATAAGATGCAATGTCCTTTGTAACCAAACTGCATAAAAATCAAGGCATAAATTCTATCTAGCATTAAGAAATTTTCCTTGATCTAAGGAGGAATTATGTTGGAAAAATAATAAGGGGTTCTAGTGCACAGGAACACAGAAGTGCTTGTGCCCATCTCCAGATGTTCTGGCATGACCCTGACTATTCTCAAGCCTTGCCCTTTTTCACAACTTCGAGTGACAGGATCAAAGGCGATTTAACCAGATCTGCCAGTTTCAGACATATCCTGTATTATGCCTGTCCACTCTTGGAGCTGAGGGGTTTCTGTCTGCACACACACTCTTCAGGCAAACTCCTAAATTTTTTGACTGAACAACTCCATCACTGTACTATACACACGAGTAGCAACACAGGCAAAATGAAACAGAGTGTTTTGATTGCTTTAACCTTCTCCCTCCTTCAATGCAATGCCACATGTCCCCTAGCATGTGGTAAACCACCTCCAGAAGATAGCTCAACACACTCTCCAACTAACACCAGTGTGCTAGTTTGAAGCTAGCTAGAATGTTTTGGTGAGAAGAATTAGATTACAGGCTGTGGAAGGAAAACAAGGGTAATGTGGTAATGTCTACTTCACTCATAGGCTTGCTGAGAGATATAAGAACAAGAATCCAAACACAGATAACTCACTTCTCCTTTGGGAACTGGCTGAGCTGTTTCTCTCTCTAGCCTCTCTGCCATCTCTCTGATTAATCCACTTTACTTCCCAACCCTCTGGCCGAACCTCCATTCTTCCTTGGGACTGGGGTGTGGGGGAAGGGGGGAAGGTGAAAGGGTGGTTGGAAGCCCCTCCTGGGGACTCAGGTTTCTGGGAGGGCTGTTGTGTTTCTGTACTACCTTTTACCTTGTCTATTTCTAACTGTATATACTGTAAATATCTGCTTGTATATTGAGCTAAGCTGTAAATATAAGCTTCAATTTCCAGAGCCAGATGAGTCTAATCTGGGTGATTTCCAAAGTGGGGGGGGGGGGGGGTTGGGGAACACCCAAACCATCACAACCAGCTATCATCTTGGTGCTATTTTACCTCAAGCAACCTAGACTTTGGTAGGACTGATGTGCAAGGTGGTCTCAAGCTGCGTTAGTTGTGTGAAAGCACAGGAGGAAATGTGATCCTACCAGCAAGTCCAGTTGCCTTCCCCACTGATGATATATGATTAAAATTCAAGCTGCAATGGATTTAACAGCCAGTCAGGCTGCTAAGGTTCTGAATACTTTATATTCTAAAATAGACACGAAATGACAAGGAAAAAAAGGTTTCTTGTAGAGTCTGCCTACACTGAATTTGATATATGAATTATTTTGAATGGTATGCTATCAACTGATCACCAGCTGGAGTGAAAAAAAAAAAAGGTCTTTTGACTTGACTGTAAATAATGTAATTAAAATAGAGCTCCTTAAAAATATTTCTATGAATATAATTTTATTAAATATTGCAAAGCATTTTCAAAATGTAAATATCCAGAAAACCAAAACCTTGAAAAAATACTGTAAAAAGACACTAGTACAACAATTCCAAATTAACATCCTGGTAAGATAAAAACAAAACCAGAACCATTGTAATAGAAGTCTTACCCCACAAGTATTGACATGTGGCTTTTTTTCAGTAGCACTTAAAAAGCATTGTTTTGCATAGCAGTAAACACTAACTACTCATGCTTGTAGTCTGGCCACAGCAGATTTTGCAAAAACTCAGCTTAAGATTTGAAAGTAGAAGGAATCATTCCAACTCTGACTGCTTGAGCATGCTGTTGGAGAAGACAGGTGGCTTCTCCATCAAAGGGAGACAAAGCGCCCATTTCCTTAACTAAAATGCATGCTGGAGCCCCCAACACAAGCAGGATATGGAACTGCTGGAGCGGGTCCAGAGGAGAGCCACGAAGATGATCAGAGGGCTGCAGCACCTCTGCTATGAGGACAGGCTGAGAGAGTTGGGGCTCTGCAGCCTGGAGAAGAGAAGGCTTCGAGGAGACCTTAGAGTGGCTTTCCAGTATCTGAAGGGAGCCTACAGGAAGGCTGGGGAAGGACTATTTACAAGGTCTGGTAATGTCAGGACAAGGGGGAATGGGTTTAAGCTGGAGGAAGGGGGATTTAGACTGGATGTTAGGAGGAAGTTCTTTACAGTGAGGGTGGTAAGACACTGGCACAGGTTGCCCAGGGAGGTTGTGGATGCTTCCTCCCTGGAGACATTTAAAGCCAGGCTGGATGAGGCCTTGAGCAACCTGCTCTAGTGGGAGGTGTCCCTGCCTATGGCAGGGGGTTGGAGCTGGATGATCCTTGAGGTCCCTTCCAACCTAAACCATTCTATGATTCTATGCTCACTACACAAGAGAGAACCCAAGGATAGGCACTGTCACATGCTGTAGAGGCTTTGAGGAAAAGAGCAAGGGAAGAATAAACAAGAAGGAAATGGAAGAGGCCAATGTATTTTTTCCCTGATCACCTTCCTCTCTACTCCCAGTAAAACATGCACCATTTCAGTAATGAAAAGCACTACCTCTAGATGTTTCTTTCATCGGTCTGGTACATGCTGCATGCAAGATAATAAGGAGAGTGAATACATTTTCCTTCTGCCAGATGTGATTCAGAGCCAGGAACATCTCAGCTACAAATTAAGTTCTACCAGCTCTACAAGAATCCTTTATTTTATTTTTAAGTGGCTCAGGTAATTTGAAAATTATTTGCATCTGAAAATTTTCAATCACTGAATAGTTGGAAGCTAATTAGAGAATTATCTTTCCAGCAGGGAAGTATTCACACTTATTTTCCATTGGCAGGCTCTGCTCACTGTTAAAGTAATGTTTGCCCATTTCCTCTAACAAAGTGTGTTATTAAATACATGGATTTTGAAAGAGTAGACAAAAAATCTTGGAAACAAATCCATCAACTGGTACAGTTACATCCTTGGGATACCAAATCCTTACAGTCAAGAGCTGGGATATGCCTACAAATAATCCCATCCTTCTTCACAACCTTCAGATAAACACATACCTGAATATTTTGTAAAGATGCTTCCTCTGTCACAGGTATTTTTATTATTTGAAAGCACTCTCATGTTACTTGTTCATACTGGCACAGTTTTTGCCTATATAAAACTCCATGAGGATATTATGCTGTAGATTTAAGTCACCTCATTTCCAAGATGAAACAAAATTTCTGGCTAAACAGTGTTAACACCATTTAAGCTTCAGTAGAAACCAGCAAAGACTGTGAGATCTTCCTCTGTTTGCATCATCCACCCAAATTCCCACTAAGTTTACTCAGCCAAGTCTTCACCCATTTTCCAGAACATGTGCTTCAGTTCTTCTAGTAGCTTTAAAACTTCCCATTCCAAGCAGTTACAGCTTTGACTCCCCTCTGACACTAAATCAGAAAAGACATTTAACCTTCACTCTCTACCAGTTTTACAGTACCCTAAACAGCTCCATTTATAGATACAAATGGCCAGTTTTGTAGAAACTTTCGATAGCTTTAATAAACATCAATCCAGTTCTTGTATATTACTCAGCTATTTAGACAAAGCAGCTCATAAAGAGCAGCCTAGAGTATACATCACACAAAAGTATTTTGCTGTTTAGAAAATGTTGCCAACGTTTTGATATCATTCCACAAAAACTCATATTTTCCTTAAGTATCATGGAGGGTAAAAGAACCAAAAGTGATCTTCAGTTCTTACCTAGTTCTCCCTGTAAATCCTGGATAAGGTTTGCACAGGAACAGAAGAAAAAGGCAAGCCCTATGAGAGTCCATAAGTGACTAGCAAGTTTCCAGAGTGCTTTATCACCTCATTTGCTAGGCCACTCCTGCAAATCTCCAGCTCCTAGCACAACAGCCCAAATTTAATTGCAATAGCTTGGAATTTGCTACAGCTGCTATGTTTCTTAACCACCCACCACTGTATTAACTTCCTCTTTAAACCTGGGCTACATATACTTGCCAGCATCACAGACAGACCTCAGGATCTCCTTAACCACTGCATTTTAACATCACAAAACAAAACTGCACTTTCCCACCAAACCAAACATACAAAACCCCACAGTATAACATACCCTTCTGTAACACTACCACACTTCAAAGACTCTAGCTGAAAAAAAAGCATTCCATTTACCTTTTCAGAGAGATTAGCTCAGAGGAGCTTAGTTCAATATCTGCCCAAGTGGGAAAAAAAAAAGCTTTGTGTGATCTAAGACAGCATATTCCAATAGGAAAAACTGTCAGAATGCTCAACATTAAAATAAATGAGGAGTGAGACTGAAGTGTCATTAACGTAACTTCCCTTGCAAATGTAGATCAAAAATCATGAGTAGGTTGATCACACCAGGGAACTGAAAAATCTTCAACAAGGTCACACTAAGAGTATTTAGCAAAAAAAGAAAAGAAATATGTAAAAAGCATGGACATTAATAGACTACAAGGAAAAAATCATACTGACAAAAATAGCCTCAGAACATAACGATGAGGAGCAGTTGTGTTGTACTCCTCCTAAGTTATTAGTAGTATTATTGTATCAGAAAAGCACTTTCAGGTGTGGTATCACTGCATTAATTCTTATAAACGCATACGACCCAAGGCAAAGTCTTAAATTCACACTAGACAAATGGAGTGGTGTATAAACAGCTGAATGGAGTGGATGACTCATTGCTTTGGCCACATGGGAGAGATGGTAGATTTGCCATTCTTCTTTCACTTGTCTTGGACCATAAGGAAATACCTGAACATCTGAAGCATTAGACAGGCATACACTGCAAGTACACACAGAGACTTACAAAAGGCCACACCTTGAGTGCTGTGTCCAGTTCTGGGCTCCTCAATTCAAGAAAGATGTTGAGGTGCTGGAAGGTGTCCATAGAATGGCAACAAAGCTGGTGAGAGGCCTGGAACACAAACCCTATGAGGAGAGGCTGAGGGAGCTGGGATTGTTTAGCCTGGAGAAGAGGAGGCTCAGGGGAGACCTTATTGCTGTCTACAACTACCTGAGGGGTGGTTGTAGCCAGCAGGAGGTTGCTCTCTTCTCTCAGGCAGCCAGCACCAGAACAAGAGGACACAGCCTCAAGCTACGCCAGGGGAAATTTAGGCTCGAGGTGAGGAGAAAGTTCTTCCCTGAGAGAGTCATTGGACACTGGAATGGGCTGCCCAGGGAGGTGGTGGAGTCGCCGTCCCTGGAGCTGTTCAAGGCAGGATTGGACGTGGCACTTGGTGCCATGGTCTAGCCTTGAGCTCTGTGGTAACGGCTTGGACTTGATGATCTATGAAGTCTCTTCCAACCTTGGTGATACTGTGATTTTCTATTTTCTGTTTTACTACAAAAGCCCTTAGAAGTTAGCAGGTTCCCCAAATGACTTCTGCATCTCTTCTGTGCTGCAGTTTTAATTTCTTGCCTCCCTTTGGGGTAAGGTAAGAATCTGCTCATCACTGATAAATGTGCTGCATATATTACAAGCATGAAATTGCACAAGAAAAAAAACACAGACATTAAAAAGCAAATTTCTCTTCCCTTCAGCCTGTGTCTCCTCACTGTCTAAACCTGGTAATGTTTGCTCATTCCTTGCTTTCATAACGAGCAAGTTTTGATACTCTACTAATTTCCAGATTCTCATTTAAAAATAAAGGAGACATCAAAGGAAATGATTGCATCTTCTTGAAGTTGTGCATAGTTCTTCTAGAACATGGATCAAAGCTGGAGTCAATTTCTATAAACATATCTAATTATTTTGGAGCATCCAGCAATTCTTTAAAGCACTGTAAGGACTTCAAACTGGCTGGTAGACATCAGTGGATCCAATTCCTATTGTTTCACAGAAAATTTAACTTTTATTTTTCCCCCTTTCCAGGTACATGATCATACAACAGGAGTCCATGGCCAACCTCACCCCACTTTCTACTCCATATTTTTCAGTTTTAAACCCATGCATTGCAAACTGATAACCAAAGATGCTGAGCTTTGAGCTGGCCACAATGCAGCTCAAATGAGTCTAAATGCAGGCCAGCATTTACCTAATATATATATTCCCACAGACTGTTGTTTAGTAGCTTTGTTTGCATTAGGTGAGGCCACAGAAGAGAAAGACATCAGTGTATAGAGAAAAATAACAGTCAATGAGATTAAATTCCAATGAATATGTCTTTGTTTTACTAACTGCACATACAGCAACACATCAACAGTCACATTTTATGATTATTCTAGATATGATAATATCTCAGGTTACTGGAATGATAAGGGTTGTAAATAGGCCATTTCCCTTTTTCCACTTAGAAATAAAGGTAGACATGATAATCTTAATAAATATACTTGCATACATATCTCTTCTGCACAGAAGCAAAAATAATCAGAGAGGGAGGAGAATGAAGAATAATCATTTAGGTAAAATCTCTCTGCACAAGAAGAAGCTGCAATTAACTGCCCAATTAACTTCTTCAAACAAGGCAGCTGATGGGAACTTCAGAAAGCTACGCCAAGTAGCTAACGTGAAGATCAAAGCATTTTACCATCTGCCTTGAGAAGACTGTAGTGCTAGAGTAAAAGTGATACAGACAAAGACTGATGAAAGATGAATCAATTTTCTTTTGGAACACTGTAGTTCAGACATTAAAGTATTTGGGCAATTTTTCATTAGAAAGCCACATCAGAACTGGCAGTCTCAATTCTAACATTTAAGGTCTTTCCTCAGTTTAGTTCAGAAAAAAATACTTCAAAGTGATTATATATAGCATTATTACATGGCCAAAAATAAGTTGTAGCAGAACTAGTTAGTTGCTCTGGGCATTCTTATAGCACTATTTCTGGACTTGCAGGGCTGCAGCAAGTTCCAGTACGAAATAGGTAGCATATGGGTTGAGAATTGCACCTCTTTGCCTAATAAATAAATGACTGGGCAACGTGTTAGAAAACAATCACATGTCACATCTGTGGGAAGGAAAAAACATATTCTGATCTCAGAAAATTAGCCTGTTCAATTGTACTCCAATCAAAACTGCAGATGCTGTTACTAGCACATGACATTGCAAGAAGAAAGGGGACAGGGCTGCAAATAACAGCCAGAGAACACAGGCTTTCCAGAAAGATGGCCATCGAAGTAGGAAAAGTGAGAGGTTTCTGCAGTTTCATACAAAAGCATTGAAAGACAGATGAAAGATAGCTGATGAAAGTCAAACTGCCCACAACTTTCCAAAAGGAGAAGCTCACCACCTCTTATTCCTGGCAGGTGCAAAATGCACACACCCTGATATAAGTTCATTTATAAGTAGTAATAAAATGCCTGGCCTCCTTTTTTCCAGAGTTCAAGTGTAAATATTTGTGTGCTCCGTTGTAAGCACTGTGATGAAAGGAAACCTTACATAAAAGGTAACAATATTCTCGCTCCATAAAATGCTTTTAAAACTATGCTAACAGAGCTGCTCTAAGTGCTTGCAGGCTGCTATTCTAACCAAGTAAAACCAGTACAATTCACACATAATTGCCCCGTTCATTACATCAAGCCCTGTAAATATTTTACTATGCTCCTTTACAGAAAATGTGCTTTGAATCCACCACTGCTGCACATCCTACACCTACTCAGCTATTATGCTCAAAAGAGGTGAGTGTCATCATCCACAGCAAAGAACAGTTATCAGAAGCAACATAGCAAAAGAGCAAGCAACTACAAAGAATTTATACTGGATAGTTTCTCTGCACGGCAGCCTAAGGATTTAACATGTCTTGTTCGAGTTTTGGTTGTTGTTGCTTCATTCTCTAGCAGAAGTCCTGTCCCACTATAAGAAGTGTACAAATGCACAGAAGAAATAGCGTGAAAGCAACTGTAGCAGAAGTCAGCTATGTAAGCCATACATTTTAGACAGAAAAATAATACTATACTGGGATTTGCACTTCCACTCCATACAGTAACACTCTTGGCTTACATGGTCCTGAAATCTCCTTTGGACGGTAGAATCATAGAATCAACTAGGTTGGANCACCCCCAGCTCCCTCAGCCTCTCCTCATAGGGTTTGTGTTCCAGGCCCTTCACCAGCTTCGTCACCCTTCTCTGGACATGCTCCAGCACCTCAACATCTCTCTTGAATTGAGGAGCCCAGAACTGGACAGTAGATAACTGAACAGTAGATAACAGAGAAGGCATTGCTCAGAAATGCTCAGTACTTCTGCATTTGTTCCTACTCTCTTCACTACAGTATCACACCCCCTGAATTTACACAAGACTAACCTTTGCACTAACTTCACTCACAACCTTCCTTCAGTAGTTTGTCTTCTCCCTTTCTGTCCTCCAGTTAGTAAAAAAAAAAACTATTAAAAGTTTATGGCTGCAAATTTTGATGCTCTCTTTCTATGTGCATTGATGCAGTGTATTGGGAAAAGGTAAGAACTGTGTCTGATTAAGAACAGTTGACTGTAAAATTGTGCTTTTGTTAAGTAGTAATGGCAGCTAAAGAAGGCAAGACTTGTTTGCCTTTTCTAGTCATTTTCTGGTACTGGTTACACTTCCAATATTGCTGCAGTTTTTATAGAAATGTTTTAAGTATAGAACTGGTCACAGAAAACTTGTGGGAAAAGATTGAAGCTAATAAAGAGTTGTGACACTTGAAATAAGAACTGAGCTATCAAGCTGAAATCTGTGTTAGTTATAAAAACTTTTTTTTTTTTCAGTTAAGACATAAGATGCAGCCCTGTAAAGTCATACATGAAACATTCCAAAAGAAAAGTAATTATTCAATCTTTACTGCCCACAGATGAACATAAAAACAGAAATGCTCTGTCACTTCCTCATTACTGGGAATCAGATTGGTCTTCAGTTTAAGTCAGTAACAGTGCACACCACAACAAGAACTGACATATTTAATAAGAAAGTTTCTGAATATATTGAATAAAAATGCCATTTGTTTGAGTTGGCATCTTGTCCCTAAAACACACTGATGTTGTGGGTCCATGAGACAGTATCCTACCCCTTGTGCTGGATTAATCAATAGGAATCATACTTGGGGGGGGGGAAAGCAAACTGTCACCAGCAGAAATATCCAAACAGTAACAGCTGTTGCTTTGAAAGACTGCACAAGAACTTTGATTGCCAGGAGTAAAAAGGATGAAACTCTCAGAACTATATAAAGCAAAATTCAAAAGTGTGTATTCTCTACCATTGCTTGACTATTTGCTTGATTTAAGATTGCACTGTCTTGAATTTAGATTTTTATGGGTTTGTGACTGAACTGTGACCATTATTTTCTACGGCACAGAAACCCTGTTTATGGCAGACATTGAAATTTACTGTCACTATGACTGATGGTTCACCTATTACATGTGATCACTTATCATCACTCAAGTGGTGGTGAACAACACTTGGCCAATTTCTCTCCTTTCTTATAGTCTTTATGTTGCTATTTGTAAATATGCAAGCTGGTAAATAATGGAACAGCCAGTCATGTTTATTAGCAGAACACAGTACTCTTAAAATGAATTGCAGGAAAGTGGATCTATGGTTGTTAAAAAGAAACTTGCATAAAGTTTGTGCTAGTTTGAGGCTAACTGGAATATTTTAGTGAGAGGAATCAGATTATAGGTTGTGAAAAGGAAACAATGGTGATGTCTACTCCACTTATAGGCTTGCTGAGATGTAGAAAAACAAGAACACAAAACACAGATAAGATAGAGCAGAAGAGACTGTGGGAGGGGGGGGTCTCTGACAGAGCCTGTGCTTTCTCTCTGGGCTGCTTCCTGTGTAACTAATCCTTCTGCTTTCTAACCCCCCTTGCTGATCCTCCAACCTCACCCTGCATGTAAGGCAACCTAGGATAAGATAGAGGGGTGGAAATAAGGTGGAAGGGTTGTTGGGAGCTCCTCCTGGGGACTTTGATTTCTGGGAGGGCTGTTGTGCTTCTGTATTACTTTTGACTTGTATATTTCTGTATATAGTTGTATATACTGTAAATATCTGCTTGTATATTGTGCTAAGCTGTGAATATAAAGCTTCATTCCTTAAATTCCAGCCACCTGAGTCTAGTCTGGGTGATTTCATAAGGGGGGGGTGAGTGTGCAGGTAACTCCCAAACCATCAGAGAGCTTTCAAGGGTTGAGGGTCTATATTCTCATTTTTTATTCTAAAAATCAAAGTATTGCAAAATCCAGGATAGAATCCACCCTAAACCCAAGACCAGTTAGAAGTCTTGCATTGTGCATGTTAACTCCCATGGGTAACTCTCAAACTACCACAAAGTTAAAAAGTTCTTGCAAAACTGAAAGGACTTCTCAAGTTGCCATCTCCACCTGGATGTTTTAAGCAGCTATATTCCACGTTTAGAGGCTAGGAATAAATGCCCATGTAGTTCCAGTTCCAGACAGAATTAAAGTGCTTACAATTTCCCTTGCCTTCTGAAGCCAGATTCTTACAGCTTGAATATTAAAAATATTTAAATGAAATACTGTTGATTAACTTACTTCAGTCCAAATAATTCTGCCTACATTAATGTTGATTCTACATCAGTACTGACATGCAATCCACACAGAGCAACATGATTTGAAAGTGTCTCTAGAATCAAGTTAAATGGTGCCTGTTTTCAGGACAAGTGCATGTTAACTGTTAGACTCTCATGACTCATGATGTCCAAAGACAGGCATGCTTGCTATGGGATGTGCTCAGCAGCACAGATCCTACACTAGCTATGGTTAAATCTCTCCATCATTAGCAAGTAACATTAACAGGTACTTGTTCGCATTGAATCACAGCTCTTAACTGCAATGTTTCTCTTTATTGCAATAAAGTCTTAATTAGCATTTACAATACAGGCCTGTGAGATCTAGTGAAGCATGGGATACACAAGATGGGTTCCTAAGGTACCCATTTCTGTCTGTTTAGTAATTATGGTGATATACTGAATGCTATGAAGGATATTAGAGATATTCATTAGGATATTACCTTTGCTCTCTAGGAGGCATTTTATTTTTTTGCATTATTCAAATATATGCTGTAGAGTTAACCAATATTAAATACTCATACAAACAAGCAAGATTTAAGGTTAATGCATTTGCCTTTCATAAGCTTACACAGTTTGAAAAACTCCAAACTTCAGATGAAACCCATGTTTTTCACTTAGGCTCTCTCCTCAAAAGCCTCCCCAAAACCAGCTACCAAACTATTTTCTTACTTGTTCAAGTAAGGAGAAGGAAAAAAGTAGATCACTATTCATCTGCATTTCATATGTAAACTTGAAATCCCAGGAAAGGAATACATGAGTAACAGTAGTTTTCCATTACTGTAGAGCAAGGAGTAAAAAGCAGAGCTTATGAAGCCTTTCTCTCATAGGAGAGGCTCTAGTCCCATCAGTAAACTGATTTAGCCAACCTCAAATTAAACAGGAAGCACAGAAGAAATTGCAACTCAGACTACCCTTACTAGAGATTGTACCTCACCTCAGAAACTAGCCCTCATTTTGCAACTTTGATCCTCTATGGCCTTTCCAATCACACATTTTCACTGACTTCTCAGGTATCCTGTATGAGCAAAGAGTGCTGGAGAGAGCAGTTTGTAAAACCTGCTTTCTCAGAACATGATCAGCAGTATAGCATTTTATGTGTATTCTTATTCATAGTAAAGCAAATCTTGAAGCACCCAGCAGAGTGAATCTCGCATGATGAAAGCTTTTCTAGACCTAAGTTGTAAGTTAAACAAAATAAACTTTAAATTCACACACTGATAATGCAGAAAAAGGAACATGATCGAGTATTTTGGTTGACTCATGTTTTTCTTTGCAAGTGTGGATAATTTGTTCTGCTCTGGATTAAAAGCTGCATTCAGATTTTAACAAGTTCACTTGAGAAGAAAAAAATAATATATATACCAACTGCTTATGGGAAAATGTGAACACAACTTCTTTTCTCTATTAAAAAAACACCAAACCCAAAATAAAATATTGAAACCTTACTGCTTTTGCACAAAGGATGTTTTTTTTCTCTAGCATTCTGTTCCAATGAAGGTACCATTTTATACCTGTTACACAGCTCTTTATGTAGAAACAGCTGGTTTTAAAATTCAGAAAAAGCAGCAGAGAATAAACTGCAGCTCAAAAATAAAACTTGTATTTGTCTCCCAGGATTATTCCATTTCAACTACCTTAGCTGAGGATTGTATGTAAATTCAAAAACTAATCCTCAATCTGCAAGCCTGATCCAAGCCCTTCCATTTACTTCTTTTACTCAACTTCCAGGTATCCAGGTTCTGGAGCCCCCAACACAAGAAAGACATGGAACTGCTGGAGTGAGTCCAGAGGAGAGCCACGAAGATGCTCAGAGGGCTGCAGCAGCTCTGCTATGAGGACAGGCTGAGAGAGTTGGGGCTCTGCAGCCTGCAGAAGAGAAGGCTTCGAGGAGACCTTAGAGTGGCTTTGCAGTATCTGAAGGGAGCCTACAGGAAGGCTGGAGAGGGACTACTGACAAGGTCTGGTAATGTCAGGACGAGGGGGAATGGGTTTAAGCTGGCAGAGGGAAGATTTAGACTGGATGTTAGGAGGAAGTTCTTTACAGTGAGGGTGGTAAGACACTGGCACAGGTTGCCCAGGGAGGTTGTGGATGCTTCCTCCCTGGAGGCGTTTAAGGCCAGGCTGGATGAGGCCTTGGGCAACCTGCTCTAGTGGGAGGTGTCCCTGCCTATGGCAGGGGGTTGGAGCTGGATGATCCTTGAGGTGCCTTCCAGCCTAAACCATTTGATGATTCTATGATTCTATCCCTGAGCCACATACAAGAGCTTTCTCTTAACATGAATTACATTTCAAATGTGTCACAAAGCTGTGATGAATGAAGGACTGAAAAGCTTTATCCAAAGCCACAGAAAATGGTCTATGTGCTTCTGATCATGAAGGCAACAGTGGTCAAACATCTCCAAACACACTGTAGCCGGGCTGAAGTTAAAGGGAGAATCTCCGCAATGGAATACTCTTGTCCATCAAAGTGAAACCAGCTGCATAGCTTTCACAAGTAACACATAGAGAGTTAGGCTCTCCACAGTTAATCTTTTCATCACTTTAGATACCGTGAAGAGGGGTACATTTTAATATCAGCACAATAAAGAGAATAAAATATTTTCCTAGCAGTTTGCTAGGTTTTACACATATCAACACCCACTAGTTTCTATACTTTACAAACATCAGTATTTACCCAGCATCGTGAGAATAATTCAGTGTGAGTGATTTCATGAGCTGCATTTAGCTAACATTACACAATTTAAAATAAACCCTCTACACTACCATCCAGCACAACGTACTAGGTCCCAGATTTTCTCAACCTGCTATCAAAAGTATCTCTGCAGTAGCTACGCAGCACACCACCAGCCATGTTTGACTTTTTAACAGGTTGCCTGCTATAAGCAACAGAACTAGTAAGAAGACAAGACACAACTATGACTTTTTACACTTAACGCATCAGTAGCAAAGCCAGAAGCAGCAGATGTCCATAGTCAGACACAGAACACAGATAACCACAGTAAGTTTTCACCTTGCTGCTACTGCCAGGTTCTGTAGGGTTTTTTTTGTGAGACACTCCACAGGCTTTATATGGCAATGGATTACATGACTTTCACTAAATACTTGCTTTTTTTCTGCCATCATCTTTCTTGCACTGTGTGATCATACTCACATTTACTATGCTACATATGAGGAATCAACATCTACTGCCATTACTACAACAATTCATCCAGACCTCACTTCAACAAAAGAGATCTGCAAGGAAAGAAGGCTGAAAGACAAATAAAGCATCATAAAATACAGCCTGCAACTTGCTGCATGAGCATAGCTGTAACAAGGTAATAAATTACAATACCACAGCACAAAATAGCCCTTACTTAAAATGGGATCCACAGGCTACTCCTCTTCCTTGCTCAAATCACAATGGCAGCCTCTGCTAAGGCTGCTGCAACAGATCTAGCATCATCAGTAATCTCACAGTTTTAAATTGGCAAGTCCGTCTTTCTCAGGGCAAAAGAGATCTCCAAGTTCACAAATCATGCTGCATATGCTAAATGCTTCCCTGGTATCTCCAAGTTCACAAATCATGTTGCATATGCTAAATGCTTCCCTGGTCATTGCTCCAAGTCACTAATGCACTTAGTTAGCCAAGTTTTAATTTTTCACTCCTCTCCACTCTTTCTGTAGCTGGTTTCCTACAGCGTCGGGTCAGTAGCAGTGTAAGGAGAAGGCATCAAGTAGACTCAGGACTCATTTCCCAAAAAATAAAATGGGTTTGCATTAAAAACTTGTCTCACTAGACATCCTGGGGAAGAAAACTATTGAGCAGAATTTGGGTTAAGTCTCACTGATTGATTAAATGTACAGTCAGCTGTACAAGCAAGCAGACATTTCTCTGCTGCAGACAGAAGCTTGTTATTTGAATACAAGCTTGGGCATGAGCAGTCTTTGTGGTCTGAAGCATGGCAGAGAGCGGCCAGAGCAAAATGTGAACTACCCTGTAATACAAAACAGTTTTCATCTAACTCCACCTTTCAGAGCCCCAAACTCAAGCCCCAACAGATAGAAAAGAAAGAAAGAAAGAAAGAAAGAAAGAAAGAAAGAAAGAAAGAAAGAAAGAAAGAAAGAAAGAAAGAAAGAAAGAAAGAAAGAAAGAAAGAAAGAAAGAAAGAAAGAAAGAAAGAAAGAAAGAAAGAAAGAAAGAAAGAAAGAAAGGCAGCAGTCATAATAGGCAAGGTAAGATTTTCCAACATCTGATTTGAGGGACCACTCTGCTTTCCAGTTAGAAGGTAAGAGAAGTAAGAAGCTATGCTCTTGCAATATCCATAGGCAGCATGTTGTTTGGTGGTAATTGTGTGCATAAGGTTATACAGATAGTAAGTGTACATTCTAACAGCACAGAGCATCTGCAAACTTGTAACAATGTTTGAAAGCACCTGATTTTTAGTTCCCAAAGTCAATGGATTCACATTCAACTGTGTCTGTAGTGAACATTTACATCTGAAGTTTCTGTATTCAACTCTCAAAACTGGGAGAGCATTTAAAGTATTAAAGTATTTAAACTTAAATTACAAGACAAGATACAGAATGCTTCACCATGTAGAAGATTTGTAAGGAAGCAGTGACATATGAAAATGCTTTAAGTGTAACATTTGATAGCAAGACCTGCAATTACTAATCAAAGGACATCAAAGACAAAACAAATACACTGCAAAAGAGTTTAAATGTAAATTACACCTTCAGGAAGACACAGCTTCATGCAATGTAATTACATTCCTACCAATTATAGCATTAGAAGCATAATAGTAAAATACAAAACATAAGCAGACATAGGAACACACAGAACACAATGGAACTTCTCTTTTACTCTTCAAATGTTGTCTTCCCTATTTGATTTATGATCATTGGTTCACAAGCAGATAAAAAACCTTGGCAAGCCAGCTCTGGAAATTTTCTTCTTAATTTCTCTCTTAGGTTCTATGCTGCTGTATTCCTGATACTGGTACCTTTTACTTGAAATTATTCTCTTCCAGCCTTTGCTCTTCCTCGAGTCCATCTTCCACTTCTCTTAACTAAATCTGTCTCTTTATCTAGCCCAGAACTCCTTCCTTCACTTAAACAAGGTTGTTTGGCTTATGTGTGACATGCTCTTTGGTACAGATCTCATAGTTCTAAATAAAGAGGGAATCATACATGGTAGAGGTTGGAAGAGACCTCCAGAGATTACCTCATTCAACCTGCATTGTCAGCTAGAGCAGGTTTTGAAAGTCTCCAAAGAAGAAGACACCACAGCCTCTCTGGGCAGCATGCAAAACTGTCATCTAATGGATGCAGGGAAGAATAAGCTAAAATAAATGCAGATGAAGTCCGTCTGCATCTTAGGATCCTCTACCACAATGTTTCTTCCATTCATAGACCAAATGCAAGACAATTTGATTGATGACTTTTTTTCTGCATATATCCCTTCAATTAGGATAGCTTTTGAAATTTGTGACTTGACAGTGTAGTAAATCTGGCTTTAAAGCTGACAGTGCTGGATCAAAATCAATACAGTCATACAAGATAAAGTGCTGATACAGCACAGACTCAGTCTGCTCATTCAAATTAAGTCTGAAGCATTCATGGAGTAATTTTATACTAACCACCCTTCTGCTGAATAAGATGTCTCAGTAACAGTTTGCTACATGGAGACTTCACAGAATGAATCTCACCACTAACCAAGCGACATAAACTCCATATCACATATCCCTTGATTTGTAATGTGCCAGACAGATAATTACATTTTCTCATCACACCTAGATCAGCTGTGTACAGAGATGAGCTATTAAATTATGTTGGAGTAGCCTATCCCCAGGTTAGACAGAAACACAGATGATTCTTGGGCAAGAAAACAACAGTCAGGTCTTCAGGGACCAGGAGTGCAAAGGGAAAGTGGAAAGTCTACTGCAGAAAAGTGTTACCAAGTATACCCAGCAGAAAACATTCACAAGTGGGTCCACCAAGTTAAACAAGACACCTAGCAGCAGCCTAAAATTTCTGTTTATCTGCACAGGAATGTGAACTGCATTTTAAGTGTCAGGACATGAAATGCCATTTTGAGAGTGAAAACAGTGTGGAAACAGTAGATTGGAAAAAACTATGATTTTTGCTTTTCAATTATTTTCTGCTGTCTCTGTTTATAAACACTGAGAAGTCTACAGCTTAGTAATATAATTGGGTTTTATCTAATATGTTTTTCCCATCATCTGTGTCCAAATAAATATCACAACTAATGTGGAAGCAGTTTTACCTAGAATAAAATTCTGTAATAGCATTGGGACATAATAGTGGCATTCAGTAAATGCAGTCAGAAAACGGAATGTGATTCTGCAAGAATTATTATCCTAAATTGATGCACAATAAAATAGTATTTTTCATCAAACCTATTTAATGCAGGATGTTTTCTCCAGTGCACCAAGGCAGCAAAGCTAGGTGGGATCCTGTAGGAAAAAGCCCATAAAGCCCATGGCCAGATGCCTTTATGATTTCCAGACTCTGCTTCCCTGTGTTCCACCTTCTTTCCTGACTGGGGGAACAGCTGGTACAGATTTCGAACTGGTGAAGAGTAACAGGGGCTACAAATACTCAGACTTAAGCAGTGGGAAGTCCCAGAATTAGGGAGTTCTACTCCTCCTTCTAACTCAGCTATGTAAAAACCAAAAATCTCTGAAGATGTGTTTTACATATAGCGTCAACCACGAGATGGCTTTGTTCTCAGAGAGAAAGTGCACAGAGCTAAGAAGCAAAACTCTCTCTCGTGGGGCTGGTGTTAGGATCCAGCCTTCATAGAAAATTCACAGATGGATTTCAGAAATTCCTAGTTTGGGATTTAGGTATTTCCTCTTTAATCTTACAACTTGTATCCTATAGATAACACTAAATGTATGCCAAGAACTAAAATAACAACCAAAAAAATATTTCCTGTAACTCACACCATTCTATTTGTTGCTTTACTTTACATGGGGAAAAATGCTCTGTGACACAAATGCTATGGAAGGGACAATATTTAGTACAACAAATGGAAAGAACTTTTGAACACCAGGTATAAGATCAGACATATTTCACTGGAAACTTCA
Source organism: Tricholaema leucomelas (assembly GCA_013400475.1). NCBI lineage: Eukaryota > Metazoa > Chordata > Aves > Piciformes > Lybiidae > Tricholaema lacrymosa > Tricholaema leucomelas. Next base: position 375,571 of record WAAF01003464.1, on the reverse strand, counting down.
AAGAAGTGAAGAAATTACACTTAACAAGCTACTAATAAGCCTGACTTTTAAAGTAGTGAATTATCTCAGTGAAGCATTTTGAAGATTTTATGTAATAAACCCAGTATTCTCCAGTATACTTTTTTTTTTTCTTAATTAGTTGCCTGTGTTACAAAGACTACTTCCTAACTTTTGGTCCTCCAAAGGGAGCACTCGAGAAATACTATAACAAAGCTGAGCAGTCCCTTTCTGCCACCTTCATACCATTCAGAAGCAGAAAAGCAGCACTGAAAACACCCTTGCAAACCATAAAAAAGCCTATATACTGCTGGGCAGGGACTAGTACCTGAGGAGATCCTCATGGGTTCTTTTACATATGTGAAGGCTTTTGAGATAGATCTGTGGCATAGTCACTTGTGTGTTTTCTGGCAGACTGGGGAAAAGTTGTCACAACATCATCAGATCCCAGAACTGTCATTAAGAAATTAGAGTGCACTTGTTTGGGTGGGAAGACAGAATAGAATAGAATAGAATAGAATAGAATAGAATAGAATAGAATAGAATAGAANATCTTAATCTATTTTCTACTACCACCCTCAAAGTCTTCATTGTTTAAAGGACATCTCACCTTCGAGTATCCATTCAGAAAGTCCATTCACACTGTGATTCTTTATTTATTTACTGTGTGGAATATGATTCTAAGTCCTGCTATGCAGCATTATACATGAAAATAAAGAAGGGTAGATCAACCACCAACAGAACAAGGGGACACAGACTCAAGTTGTGCCGGGGGAAGTATAGGCTGGATGTTAGGAGGAAGTTCTTCACAAAGAGAGTGATTTGCCATTGGAATGGGCTGCCCAGGGAGGTGGTGGAGTCACCGTCCCTGGAGGTGTTCAAGAGAAGACTGGATGGGGCACTTAGTGCCATGGTCTAGTTGACTGGCTAGGGCTGGGTGCTAGGTTGGCCTGGACGATCTTGGAGGTCTCTTCCAACCTGGTTGATTTTATTCTATTCTATGAGCAGTTACCTGGCCCAGAAACATGCTAACATGGTTTTCTTGCAGCCCACAAATATGGGAACATAACAGCACTTCATTTTGTGTTTACTTTAGGTATTCATGACACAGTTACCCTAAGCCTCCTTGGCTATGGCCTTGAGAAAGCTTTTCTCTGAGTGGGATTTCAGACTTTGAAATAGAGATGTCTATGTCTGAACCTGTTGTACATACTCTCTTTCCAGTCAATGAAAGAAACTGGGACATACTAAGTGTGACTTACTTTTGGTTTGTGGCACAACAAATAGTTGCCGCTTACAGAAGTCAAAAGTAACAACAAAACCCTCAAAATGTCTTTAGTGACCATTTAAAGATATGGGTTTCTTACTGTGTCTAATGATATTCTGTAATGGAAAATGAAGCTTAATAAAAAATGTAGAAAGAATTAATACAGCAAAGCAGAAATGTGGGGAAAGACTGAAACTAAAAAATTCTTAATAAATAGTTGTGATGTAAAAATATCATCAAAATTCTAAATTCTTTGCTTTCTGAACACAAAAAGTATTGCAGCTCAAAGCCCAGAATGATTTTAAGCAGCATCTTTCCTGAATTCTCCCCTCTTCTCCCTATAAAACAATGTGTAGATTTTTCCACCCAAAGGCAGCTACTAAGCATGCTTTCAAAAAGCACTTATTGGAAAGTTGGTGGGCATGAGTCTAGTTAGTATGGCATTAAAGGGCTAAGATCTGAGTCTAAGATTTAGAGCTCAATTAGCCCAATTCTTCCTTGGCAGCATTTTGGATTCCTTCTAGCAGCAAAGTATAAAATACTCTTAGCAAAATCCAGACCCAAACAGCTAGGTAAAATAATTCAGAATAACATATTTGAACCTAGCACACAGAGAACACTTTTTAAATTACTCCACTGAAGAATCTGATGGTTAATTCTGGAAAATATAGTACTGTGAGGTGACCCACAGTGCTAGAGCATTTGAGCAATTTCATTCCTCTTCAAGAAAGCACATAAACATATGTTTAACTTTAATCATAGATCATCTCACTGCTTTCATCTGGACCTAATCATTAACCATAAACACGTGCTTAAATGCTTCACTGGAAAAGGATGAGATTACTCACACTCTTACAGTTAATTGTATGCTTATGTTACAGTGGCCTCTTGGCAGGCTGCACTGTGTGCTGTGACTATTCGAAGCAGAAGCAAGCTATAATGCCCTACAGCAAAGACTGTAATTCTGTCCTTCTTTCTTACTCCTTAATAAGCTGTGTGGAATAGGTAATGTAAGACAGCCTCTACCTGGAGTTCTCCCGTGAGACTTGGTCAAAAAAGTCCTGTAAAAAGCACACCTAGTGAATTGATCAAATACATTTTCTGACACCGAAAAGTACTTTTCCCAGCAAAAATACTGATTAAATTTAATAGTTAAGTCCACTTATTAGACTTTAAGATTAAAGCCCAGTTATTAACTAGCTTAATCAGCTATTGTGAAGGCTGCACAACCACGCAAAGACTGTCTTCTGTAAAAGATCAAGTTTATTTTTCCATAGAGCCTCGAGCAATGCTACTGGAGATGCGTTCTGTGTGCCATTTCTCCCTCTCTTCTCTCTTAACACACCGAATTTATGGCCCACATAACTGCAATGTCTCACTGCCTTCCTAAAAACTGGAAGACAAAAAGTAAACCAGGCAGAGTTCACAGAAGCAAGCTGAAATGCATTTCCAGAGAACTACTTTCAGTTCAAAACATGTATCAAATATAAAGTCCTTCTTCTTGGAATAAAAGCCATGTTACGAAAGAATCAAGCAAATTCCTTCTAAATCTCCCTTGATTTCACATTCAGTCATGTCAAATTCTCTAATCCAGTAAAAAGCTGGTAAGCGGCATGGGGAAAGACAAATGAGTCTATCATCACTTCAAGAAGAAAACAGGATGTGTAAAACTAATAGAGATGGACACCGTAATGCAGCTGCTTGGTTTGTAGCCACTCACGGAGCATTGCATTTGTCATATAAGCCGCTTGTCACAGTTACTGGCGCACTTACTGAAGTATTTCTCCTAACTGGATTGCTGTACGCTAATGCAATGCTACCTACCTGTCTACATCTGGGCAAGTAAATAACCTTTGATAAATACTGCCATGTGTTATGAAAACAAACATCACTCATCCTAGGGAATGATGACTCTGGACTATGTCCATCACTTGGAAATTACTTCCATCTGCTCATTGCTGTCCATAACTACCTGAAGGGAGGTTGTAGCCAGGTGGGGATTGGTCTCTTCTCCCAGGCAACCAGCAACAGAACAAGAGGACACAGTCTCAAGTTGTGCCGGGGGAAGTATAAGCTGGATGTTAGGAGGAAGTTCTTGCCAGAGAGAGTGATTGGCATTGGAATGGGCTGCCCAGGGAGGTGGTGGAGTCACCATCCCTGGGGGTATTCAAGAAAAGCCTGGATGAGGCACTTAGTGCCATGGTCTGGTTGACTGGCTAGCGCTGGGTGCTAGGTTGGCCTGGATGATCTTGGAGGTCTCTTCCAACCTGGTTGATTCTATGATTCTATGATTCTATCAGTTAAGTATTTTTAGATCAATGTTAGCCTATAATATGTAAGAAAACATTCAGTGAAATTTTATGACAGTTTTACCATATATTCAGGGTCCTAAATCTGAGAAAAAACATTAGCTTTTCTACACGGAGCAGTAGACTGTCTATATTTAAACTAGATTAAAAAATACCCAAGTAGTTCACCTGTGTCACAACGCTACTATTCTCTGAATTTATAGTTCCAGTAGTTGCTTCTCTGCATTCACCTCTCTGGCAACCCCAGCAGGGAGACTGAACAATAGATAAACACATACAGAATACAAGGCATCTTTTCGGATCTTTTACATCTAAGATTTTCAAGCAGCATTAGCATCATGGTGAGGGAAAGCCTGAACTGTCTTTAGCTTTATTGTAGTTAGCACAGTAGATGTTTGTAAATAGGATCTCAGGAGAGGAGGTAATGTGTTAGGTCCTAAAAAGAAGGGGGGGGAAAAAAAAAAAAAAGGAAGATCTCATTTGAGTAGAGTATTATCTCTTTGAATGGTTGTAGGGCACAAAAAGGAAGGAGTACCATTTAGACACAGAAGCAGACTCCTACCAGGGGGTAACTGCTGGCAAAAAAAAAGACTTATGAGTGGAAAGGCACACAGAATAGTAATTAGTTTGATTCTGTCTGAAATAAGAGCAGTACTCAGCAACCCAGACAGAGGCTGCATGTGATATCATCAACCAATACATGAGTTAGACATTGCTGTGCTGCTGTAATCCACTGCCAGACACGTGTGGCTTGGAGGTGATAAAAGGAGACAGCACTGCCAGGATCTTTAGAACTAGCATCCAGCATAAACCTCTTACAAATATATTCCACTTTATTCTCAATCAACTTCAGTTTTCTCAATACACAAACAAGATTTTTCCAGCAAACTGCTGCTCTCATGAGGAGGAAAAAAAATAAGACTGTGGTCACAGAACATAAATCAATTTTTACCCTTTTCTAAAGGAAATTTAAAAATCCATGACCTTAATTATCTCTTCAGATTACTCTACTTGTGAAATTATGGATAGGGCACAGTTTCCCAAGCAGTACTTTTCATGGTGTCATAGCAAAGGTGAAAAGCACACTATCCAAAACAATTTCTTCCTATTTTTTTTCTGAAAAGACATTCTTGCTTCACAGACATTGGCAGATGCCTTAATCTCCCTAAAATCACTTTAAATTACTTTATTCTGAAATACTATTTGCAAAAACTACAGGCATTTGGATGAAAGAGTGAAGAAATCAGTTACTTTTCTGAAACAATCCAAAAGGGTTCAGGTCTACTGACAAGGAAGTGAATTCTTGTTTGTAAGTTTTAGCAGTCTACAATTAATCTGATAAAATTTTACAGTATCACAGTCTCACAGTATCATCAGGGTTGGAAGACACCTCACAGATCATCAAGTCCAACCTTTTACCACAGAGCTCAAGGCTAGACCATGGCACCAAGTGCCACGTCCAATCCTGCCTTGAACAGCCCCAGGGACGGCGACTCCACCACCTCCCTGGGCAGCCCATTCCAGTGTCCAATGACTCTCTCAGGGAAGAACTTTCTCCTCACCTCAAGCCTAAATTCCTCCTGGCGCAGCCTGAGGCTGTGTCCTCTCGTTCTGGTGCTGGCCACCTGAGAGAAGAGAGCAACCTCCCCCTGGCCACAACCACCCCTCAGGTAGTTGTAGACAGCAATAAGGTCTCCCCTGAGCCTCCTCTTCTCCAGGCTAAACAATCTCAGCTCCCTCAGCCCCTCCTCGTAGGGCTGTGCTCGAGGCCTCTCACCAGCCTCGTCGCCCTTCTCTGGACACGTTCAAGCATCTCAATGTCCCTCTTAAACTGGGGGGCCCAGAACTGAACACAGTACTCGAGGTGTGGTCTAACCAGTGCAGAGTACAGGGGCAGAATGACCTCCCTGCTCCTGCTGGCCACACCATTCCTGGTGCAGGCCAGGATGCCACTGGCTCTCTTGGCCACCTGGGCACACTGCTGGCTCATGTTCAGGCGGGTATCAAAGGTGTTAAACCTGTGAGCAACTCAAAGGTACATCTTTACCACTGAGATCGTGAAACAAAAATATTTGTTAGTCTTTTGCATTTAGGTAATTGTCATTTATTTCGAAAACTAAGTATGAAAATAGCACTGCTTCAACAAATCAGTTCTGTCAATTCCCAATTTGGGTGGAAAAAGTAAAAATCTATAAAGGTTCACTAGTAGAAAATGACAGTTCTGTGACTTCAGGCTCACTTAGGAAATTTTAAAACCTTAAACTGAAATACTCTAATTTAGTCTCTGATAATTCAAACTTATGTGGGTGAGATGAATTACTCTAAGTCCAACACCTCAAACCAAAATGTTATTGATAGATGATTGATTATGCTCAGATTGATCATAGAATCATAGAATCAACCAGGTTGGAAGAGACCTCCAACATCATCCAGTCCAACCTAGCACCCAGCCCTATCCAGTCATCTAGACCACGGTACTAAGTGCCTCATCCAGGCTTTTCTTGAACACCTCTGAACAGCAAGAAATAATACTTTGAAGGGAGTAGAGAACTGGAAATTACTGGAAGTTTAGACAGAGATAAGGGAAATACCCAACACAAAAATAAACTTGATAAAAGGTGCTGGGAAAAGGCAATGCACATACTTGTTTTTCAAGGACACCTATGTCTTGCCTTTCTACAACAGTGTATACAACTACCCATTCACAATGCATGGCATGCTCTGGTTTCCGCTGTAGCCCACCTTAATGTTTACTGGGCTTACTGATTCGTGTCATCTTCTGCATTTTTGAACAAAGAACACAGATCCTTACAGAATACTGATAGCATTTTCTGTACACATCTGTTTTTCGCAACGAAGAAGCTATCTCCTTGTAAGTCACACTGCATCTGCCTGGTATCTCTATTCACCATACTTGTTATTTCCGTATTGTTTGCTCATGTTCTCTTTATTTTCCTGATCTTTAAAACTGCAAGTAAAGAGACAGCACTTGCACATTTCAGACATCTCTTCAAATCCAATGGGAGAGCAAAGTGTGTGTCTGTTAACGATGACAATCCCAAACGGACCGAAGCTCCAGGTTCAGGTAAGATGCTTTTGTGGTACACAGACATAATAACTGTATCACCAGGATCCTTTCCTTCAACCGCTACAATCACACAAACAAGCTCTTTTTGGCATGTAAGATAAAAGCCTTGCTCCATGGACATGAAGTATTCACTGGAATAATCAGTCAGATGTTTTTTCTCTTTTGCTAAGCAGTGAAATTCCAACCTCTAGATAAAATATATTGTGTTGCTTTAGTTTAACTCCAGCCTCTCATCCTGACTGCTGGCACAGGCCCTCTGTTTACAGGATAGGTGAGCTGAGTCCCTGTAAGACACGAGGCATTTGGAGGCCCACTGAACGCTTTTATTCATTCTTCAACAATACCCAAAACCACTCAATAAGAGTTCTCTTGGTTTAGATCCTATATAAACACAGTATTTAATATAAACAATTGTAGGAAAGAAAAGCAGGAAGAGAGGAAGGAATAGGAGATTTTTCACAGTCTCAGATGCAGGGAAGCTGCCAATGAAGAGAGAGATACCCTATTTGTCCCATGTGGAACTTCCAGCTGTGTTCCAAACACTAGACACTATGTACACAAGTATATATGGTCATGATGACGTCAGATCAAAAAAGAAAAGCATTCTCAATTCTTGAAGAAATCAATCTTTCTCCAAACCTGCTTGCTACCACACAGCAGCTAGAAACAGGGAAATGTTTATCACTTGTCCCTAATGCATGTATGTGGGAGAAGATCTTGTTCCTGATTACTGAGAAAGCACACTATACTGGGGGAACAGAGGAGTTCCACAGACAATGCCTTACCAAGCAATAGGAAGGAGGCTGCAGCGTGACAGTAGAAAACACACTAGGAGCTACACAGAACTGGCATCCCAGGAGAGAAGCTCCCAGGTACAGATTCTGCCTGCCTGAAGCAGAAGCCTTTGCTGCTGCTTCAGGCCACTCTAAGGAGCAAAATGCTTGTGAGCTATTCCTGTTCCAACTGTGCAAGGCAATTTTTTGCTTTGAGAGTCCAAAAGTTAAGTCCAAAAATAAAAATAAAATAATTTATCTTCTTGCCTTTTAACTTTCTTTTCTTCTCTACACAATCACAAAATGGCTTAGGTTGGAAGGGATCTTAGAGATCATTTAATTCAACCTCCTTGTCACAGCTAAGAGCACCTAAGCTAAGCACAGATGACTGAATCAAACAAATGCATTCAAGCACATCTTTACAGCCACACAACAATACTTAACTTGCAGTCAACTGTTAAGATTTGTGAACAAAAATAAAGACACCACATAATGACCAGCAACTACTCTGCAGCCTCCTCTTATTTTCTAACAATTTATTTTTCAAAACATATTGATGAACCAAGCTGTTGAAACCTTCCTCCCCCCCTCTCATCTTCGTAAGCAAATTCTTCTCCAAAAAGTGTAGTTTGTTTTTAAATCAGACACCAAATTCTTACTAATCAGCCACTTTATCCAACGTGCTTCATGTGTGAGATACAAATCAAGCCAGGGAGATGAAGATTCTTGGGCATGCTAAGAATAAAATAAGAGAGACTTTGTTCTCCAGCTGCTAGTCACAAGCATCAGACCAAGTTTGCAATTACTCAGAGGCAGGTGGCATCAAGCTCTGTTGTTTCTCTAAATAGAAGTCTTCCTGGGTGGAATCAGCTAACTGACAATGCATAAACAAGACCATTTCCTCAAAAATACCTCAGGTTTATAGCTCAAACAATTCCTGGAGAATTTAAGAGCCAACAGTTCTGAAAAGGCAAATCTTACATAACAGCAGTGATCTTTTTTTTTTCCTTACTTTTGAATTCCTTCACCTTTCAAAGCTAAGATTAAAAACCTTACGTATGATTATGCTGTCCAAAATAGTTTACACAAAATGCAAACAACAAAAGAGAAGAAAATAACAATCCTGTCAAAATTATAAATGAAGACAAAAGATTGGTTGCTTTCACAGAAGAATGATCAAATTTTTATAATTATATGGGAATTAAAACAAAATTTAATTATACCAATAATTTTATACTCTTCTATTGCAATGATTCTAACAGTATTCCTTCTCTGTGAGGAGGAGGAAGCTGAAGAGTATGCAGGGATGTGACAGTGCAGGCAACAGTGCTGCCTTCCCCAGTGTGAGGACAGGCCCTGGTTTGTTGGGAATGGTAGGACTTTTAGTGCTGTACAGCTGCTTGATCTTGACACACTGGAACATAAGCCATGGGTTCAGAATGTCTGAGTGGAAAAGTACTGAGTTAAGTAAAATAGAGGGCTGAAATGACCTTAGAGGATGTTGCAACAGACAAAACAATGTAAAGCATGAACTTAAGGTTTCTGTTAATCCTTGCTTATCTAGTCGCTAAGGTACGAGGTCTGTCTTGAGGTCTGTCTTGATGACCAATTAGGATTTGACAGGATCTTTAGCTTATATGTTGAGTATATAACCAAGTGCTGAAAGTACAATAAACGGAACTTTGCTTGCATCAAGCTGCTCCCCATCTCTTCATCATGGCACTGGTTAACCATTCCACTCTTTCTCAGAGCACTGGGAGACAGACAAGCAAGCCTACAAACAGCTAGAAAAGGTATACCAACAACATAAAAACACTTTTAGAAGGACTGGACACCCATTTTCCCAGGATAACGGGAATTACAATGGTTCTTTATTGAATCAGGTAACACATGACTCTGCTCCAGTTTCTGTGCAGTCCTTATCTTTTCTTGATGCATCAAGTGATTCCCACTCAGGGAAACTAGGTTAGGCAGGTAAGTCTATCAGAAAGTTGACTCATATCAACTCTTTAAGTAGGAGCCTGATATCTCATGGTTTACATGGAATAATGGAAACAAGTAAAACAATTGATGACAGCCTACTTTTAAGTCCATCTTTAAAAGCTACCAGCTAATCAGAATAATGAAATCAGTTTAAGAAACTAAAAAGGAGGTAAAACTGTCAAACTGGTAAAATAGATGTTTCCTCTACAGATGACAGCTATAAATAATTTGATCAAACAATTAGAATAGAATAGAATCAACCAGGTTGGAAGAGACCTCCAAGATCATCCAGTCCAACCTAGCACCCAGCCCTAGCCAGTTGACTACACCATGGCACTAAGTGCCTCATCCAGGCTTTTCTTGAACACCCCCAGGGACAGTGACTCCACCACCTCCCTGGGCAGCCCATTCCAATGCCAGTCACTCTCTCTGGCAAGAACTTCCTCCTAACAACCAGCCTATACCTTCCCTGGCACAACTTGAGGCTGTGTCCCCTTGTTCTGTTGCTGATTGCCTGGAAGACGAGACCAACCCCCACCTGGCTACAGCCTCCCTTCAGGTAGTTGTAGACAGCAATGAGGTCCCCCCTGAGCCTCTTCTTCTCCAGGCTAAACAACCCCAGCTCCCTCAGCCTCTCCTAATTACATAAATATAAACCAACAGCAACAACAACAACAACAACAAAAACCAAACCAGAGAGCATACATTTAACCTCCACGTGCCAAAAAAGGGCAGATTAAATCAGCATAACAAAAACATCACAAATCCCCAGTAAAGCACAATTTACTTGATAATTATTCCAGTTGACAGAGCTTTTCAACACGAAAATAGTTTTCAATAGGTTTGCAAATCTCTGAGAAGTTATTCTCATATAAGGAAAGAAGCCTATGTAATCTCTCATGTCAACTCTAGTTGGGAAGCTTTTGCCCTTTTCCTTTTCATATGGGAAATTGTATTCAGTCCAATCATTTCTTTGAGAATTAGTTTCTTATAGTATAAATTGATTCTTCTGTGTTACCTTGTACAGTGCATGACACTGGAATTGCTGCCAAAATTCAGGTCTCTGAATGAATTGTTCACTTAAAGATGTCTTTCATCTCAGGTGATAGGGAACACAATTATGTGCCCTCCATCACTTTGCTCCACTCAGCATTCATCTTTTATGCTGGTGTCAGCACTACTACGGTTTTACAGCTTTCCTGTTTCTTTTGTATGTAAATCTGCAGAATAATGAACTAGAAGCTATCACACTTCTGGAAAAAAACTCCACCAGACATGAATTGTGTTTATACTGACGAGGCATGTTTTGTTAAGACTTGGAAGGTGGCATGTACTTCCTTAGAAGTTTTCACTAAAAACTCAAGATTGATTTTAAATAGATGCAACTTCAAAAGCATTGGCCTACGCCAGACACTGCAGAAAGTATCAGACAAACCTGTTCTACACAACCCAACATTCTGAGTGAAGAGATATTTTTCTTGAAGCCACCAGCTGTCAGTGGTACTACAGCTTGATTACAAAGGTCTGAGTTTGTTAATCAAGACTGAACTGGTAATGCAAACTTTACCTTGCTGATAGAAATTTCCCCTCACCCCTGAGTAAATATCCTATTGTTGTCTTCATGAATTTCTGAATTCCTAGAGTTCGATATATTTTTTTTGCCCCACCTCCTCCAAGCCTCCTTTTTACACATGTACAGTCTACAGTTCTGCTGAACTGACCCAAGTATGAAATATTCCCTCAAATGAGCTTGGCAAGCTCTAAAGATTCCTCATGTTCCACTTCTACAGATAAACCACAGTTATTTAAATGCTGCCACTGCTCACCCTGAAATCAATCTCATGTTAATGTAACATTTTTTTTCTTCCCCAGAACATTATGGCAACCCGTGCAACCCATGTACTCCTTCATAGCTACTCCTGATTGTATTCATTCTCGAAGTGTTTACAAGTGGTTTTACAAAGCACATGTGGGAATTGCTAACTCAGTGCTGAAATGTAAAAATCTCTCAGGTGAAACAAAGCAATTACTTAGGAGTGCCCAACTCACTGCATTTATCAAAGCTAATTATTTGAAGTATTAACTGATGTTTCACAAGGTAATTCATAGCTCTTTCAGAGGTGTAATTAAAACTGTAACTCTGAGCTAAGTTAGACTATCAGGACCATGACCTGCCCTTATCTTTGCTTTCCAGAGAAAGAAAAAGGCATATTTAAATACATGCAGCACACTGGATCAATTTCATGTATTTACTGGAGGCCAGATTGATTATGCTGTTGAAACCATTCATAGTTTGCTTATCCCAGAGAAAATCAGGTACTGTTAGAAAAATGACAGAGGATTTTCAGCTTATCTATTAAAACACAAAAAGAGATCATTCCTAGGAAGGTTTCCATAGCAACCACCACTGTCAAAGACTGAGGAGAAAAGGTGTTGGTTGAGCTCTCTCCCTAATGAACTGGAATTAGCCACACTCACCTTCATAGCAGGAGGTTGCTCAGCCCCCATTTATTTCATCATTGGTGCATCTGCCCAGAGCTGGCCTGGTACCACACCCAAACCCCTCAAAATGGCTATCTGGTAAGTACACAAACCCACAAATTCACTAAAATAGGTTTTTTCTTGCTGTGGAGACAGCTGATATTGATAGTAAAGAACGATCAACATCCAAATACAAAACTGAGAATCTATAAGCTGATCTGAGCAGAAAGAAAGAGATTAGAGCAGTGCTTAATATTTCCCAGCTGGACTTGGGTATTATACACATTAGCTCTTTTCATTCAATATTACTAAAGCCCATGCAGAATAATATTATTTCTGATGGCTGCATCCAGGCTTGAACTCAGTCACTGATAATAAAATAAGAAGTCACTAATCCTCTGCATCACACCGTTGCTATCACCTGACAATTTTATATTCATCCTTTACTGATTGCTGTGAAAGAAATATTCTCTGCTGATTTTTAAATTACATACATACAAGAAATGGCTCAGCCTTATCTCTGCCTTTGGCTGGATACAACAAAGCTATAATGATTTTTATTTTTCTTTAAAGCATGATAGTACAAAGGAATGTGCTGATAATATGATTTAGATCTGCTTAAAACCTGAGAGTAAATCCAGTTTATGACTAGGTCGAAATAATAAGTTCACCTTATCTAGTAGCATAAAGAGAAGTTAACAACCATATTACTGGAAAGATACCTTTTAGAGTTTGACATAGCATCTTATTTAAGATTTTATTCTTTCTGAGATGCATACTCGTGTTTTCTTCTCTTATCAGCACAAAAGCTTTAAAAAAGTCAAACTTCTATACTGAATGTCTGTGTGTCAAAAACAAGTTAAACAAAAAGCAGGAGAAGCTCTCTACGAAACAGTAACTTCCTCTTTACAAAAGCACTGCATGAGTTATTAGGAGTATAGAATAGAATCAACCAGGTTGGAAGAGACCTCCAAGATCATCCAGTCCAACCTAGCACCCAGCCCTATCCAGTCAACCAGACCATAGCACTAAGTGACTCATCCAGGCTTTTCTTGAACACCTCCAGGGATGGAGACTCCATCACCTCCCTGGGCAGCCCATCCCAATGCCAATCACTCTCTCTGTGAAGAAATTCCTCCTAACATCCAGCCTCTACTCCCCCTGGCACAACTTGAGGCTGTGTCCCCTTGTTCTGAGCTGTTGCCTGGGAGAAGAGATCAACCCCCACCTGGCTACAGCCCCCCTTCAGGTAATTGTAGCACTGACACTGTTTTGACCATAGTGACAGAGAATCCTGCCTTATGCAATACAACAATTTTGCAGAGAAAAATGTCTGATTCTGCAAAGAGTCCTCTAGATGGACTATATCTTTGTTCATATTTTGTTATCTCCTGGACATTAAATTTTAAAGCACGCCTCAGTACCACAACCAATAAAACTGGAAGAGAAGTATGCAGAATATTTAAAGCCTCGGGCATCCCAGCTGTTTTTCATCAGTGTGCTGGAAAACATTTGCCCAAACATGCTCTAACATCAGCTTTAAATATCAGCTAATAGTTCCTTATGCGTCATTTTCTTGAATCCCTTTTCATTCATTCTTCTGACAGTGAGAAGCACAACATCCTCTGGATACAAGAGCACTTCCACTACTGTAAAAAGTTCCAGCCCTGTCAACCTTCCTCTATAATTATATTATAAATCTCTCCTTTTAGCATTATGCAGCCATCAAGCACTCCAAGGAACAACCCTCTTACTATAGGTCATACTATAATAGATGGATCTTGTTGTAATTACTGGGATGGTAATCCAATGTATAATTCATACAGTGAAGAAAAGAGGGAGTCTGGCCTAGGCATTACTGATACAAGTTCCCTTGCCAATTCAAAACTACCTTACAGAGTGATTCTTTCATTTGCACTCATCAAGAGTCAGGGAAGCTCAGGGCCAAATCAATAAAAGCCATGTCCTCCCTCTACAGCGTGGGCAGAAATAGGCACATTGATGTAGAAAATCAATTAATTTTTCTGCAGTTCCATAGAATTAGCATCAAGGAAGACTAAGACACTTTTGACTTTTACAATAAGCTTAGAATAGGCCCAAAGAAACACTTTGAAATCTGGCATTTATGAAGAAGTTGAACACATCTAGTACAGTCACATTTTAAATGGACTACAAAATACTAATTTTTAGAGTGTTTTTCCTTCCTTTGAAAAGCTCAGAGCTCTTTTACCTGTGGTTTTTGATGTAGTTTTATTACTACAGCCATATAAAATGTGGAATTCTTTCTATACCAGCACTGCTTACAACAGTAGTCCATAGCTTTCCACTTTTTACCCATTCATTTCAATCTTATTTCCAAGCAAAACAAAATATAAAGTAGCATTCACAGAAGATAAATCACATTGTACAAGACACCATCTGTAAGCAAAGTCCATATCCTTTCAGGGAAGGTGGCTGAAAACTGTTCTGTCTGCCAGCAGACAGATCCTTCCAGTTCATTAGTCACCATTCACCAGTGAGCTGAAAGACTGTAACTTCTGAGACATGAACTTTTGTGTGAGTTATGAAGTCCCCCTTGTCACCAAATCTGTTGTTTACAGCTCTGTATTTGTGGAAGATCTCTTTGTAGCATTGCTTAAGCAGGAGAGAGAAAGCTGGAAGATTTCCAATGGAAACAGGTAAACAATGAAACTAGTGTTAATGTACCACTATTAAGCCATATTCTGTCTGAATTAAGCATTCTTGCTCATCTGGCTAGAAAACACTAAGGAGAATTTTTTGGCATGGCAAGGAAAAACAATAACAGAAGGGAAAAAAAACCATTCTATAATTGAAATGTCACCATTTCAGTAAGAAATTCTTAATTTTGCTCAACTCTATTCTTTACAGAGAAGTAGCTAAACAGTGTAACATTACATCTTGAAAAAAACTTACATGGTAATTATAGAACAATTAACATACTGCAATGAAGCTTAAATTACTTTAAAGAGGTACATTTCATTTTGCAAATACCACACTCCAGCCTGGGCTGTGAATGAAACTCACCAACTGCTACTTACGGAAATTTTGATTGATGACAAAAAAGTATCTGAATGGTTTGCATATGTATACCATTGGATTATAAAATACACAAGGATGTCTTTAGAATAGAATAGAATCAACCAGGTTGGAAGAGACCTCCAACATCATCCAGTCCAACCTAGCACCCAGCCCTAGCCAGTCAACTAGACCATGGCACTAAGTGCCCCATCCAGGCTTTTCTTGAACACCTCCAGGGACGGTGACTCCACCACCTCCCTGGGCAGCCCATTCCAATGCCAATCACTCTCTCTGCCAACAACTTCCTCCTAACATCCAGCCTATACTTCCCTCGGCACAACTTGAGGCTGTGTCCCCTTGTTCTGTTGCTGGTTGCCTGGCAGAAGAGACCAACTCCCACCTGGCTACAGCCTTCCTTCAGGTAGCTGTAGACAGCAATGAGGTCACTCTTGAGCCTCCTCTTCTCCAGGCTAAATAAAGGTTTTACAAAGTATGATGCAATTCTGATATGAAGTGATAGCTAAATATATATTATTTGATTTAATGTGCTTTAATGCACCTGAGAGGGGTGATTTATTACATCATTTGAGATCTCTTGCTCAAAAGCAAAAGTGCTTTTAAAGCACACTGATCTAAGGAGTTCCCTTCTTACAAATGTTGCACACAATTAAAAACCACTCCATGTCGTGGGAAGGCCTAAATTGGCCAAAACAGGCTTATACATGTTTTGGCTTGTCCAGACATGTTTTTCTGCTCTCCCTCCTTCTGTTGTGGGGAGAAGTAACTGCAAGAAAGAGGACAAAGAAACTGGAGCCAGTGAGCCTAAGGACCATTTTGCTCTTGTTTTGCTCCTGTTCACATCCTGTGGACAACAAGGTACACACTCTTGGTTTGTGCCTGCCTCATGCAAGGCCTATGTTCTTCAAAAATCTGGGTAGAGCAAGCCTATGGCTTCACCTAATATGGTCAAGATTTGGTCAAGATTGGCTGTCTGCCATTCTGCTTGGCTATCCTGCATCCAAAGGCCCATCAGTCTCAGGCTGTATTGGTAAAAAGAAACAAGCAGGTAACACAATGTGCTCTGCCACTGTATTCATGCCTGCTGCTATTACTCTCTGCTTCTGGCATGTACTGCCTCAATGCATCCTGAACTGCCTGGAAACTACACTGCCTCAAGTTTACCAGGAACAGGCTCTACATGCCTTCATGCCATCAGCCTGCATAGCCAGTGTGACATTGTGCTGAGACCGCACATCACAAGACATCCTGCCTACACCTGAAAGGCTCCTGCCAAGATGAGAAGTCCTGGAGATACACAGATTGTCCAGACGAGCCAGGACCAGGTCAGAGAATGTCTGCCTTCTCTCCCCAGCACCCTGTGAAGAATCAGAAGTCTCAGCAGCTCACAAGATCAACAGAATTCCCTGAAAGCGTTTTGGGTACTGTCTGAAGCTGTCACTAGCCCCACAAGTCGAGAGGCTGTTATTTTGTGAATAAATACTTAAAGCCTCTTGTAATTTCCCACTGCCTTCTGCCGTAAGCAGAAAGGATCTTCTTGCATCCATCTGGTGGACAAGTGGCATAATCAACCACAAGCAGTATACTGACCACAGGAACCTTTTCTTCTAGTTCAACTGAGTTCAATTAATGTTTATGTATTTTTGCTAGCTATTTCTAGATCTAGTTATTCCTTTGTACAATGTTTTCATTACTCTACGAAGAACCAGTTATTATTAAAATTAGTGCTCAGGGGTGGTGAGAGTTTTGGATATCTAAATTAATAAACAATAATTTTGAAAATCATATTTCACATCAGTTAATTACCCTTCCATTACATCCCAAAACATAAATATTGGTGTTAAAAAATTCCAGCTCTGTTTGCAGAATGTCACAAATTCCATTGTACTGCATTTCAATGGGAGATATTTTTATTTAGACATGTTGCATCTCTCAATAGTCTGGTCACAGTTTGCTAAGCAAGAACAAGCAAAACAAACCTTGTAACCTAGGATTTGCTCTTGCATCAGTGACAACATGACTAGATTGTGGCAGTCAGAAGAACACAATCACTGGGTGAAAATGTGACACAAATGAGCTGGACACAGTGAACAATTACTGGACAAGATAAAAAACAGCTTAAGACAGGAACTTAAAATGTTGATGGAATAAAAGGAAAGAAGACAAAACAAGAGATGATTTTGACCCTAAGACAAGAACTAAGAACACAAGCACTTGTGTTGTGTTTGGATCTCACTTAGTTGTAGATTTGCTTATTTGTGGTAGACATTTGAACTAATGTGTGTATCATGCAATTGTTGATGAGCAAGACACATGTTAGGTGACTTGGTGACACAGAGTTTCAATGCATTTGCGTTTTCAGGCATTGCAGTAAAAGCTGGAATTGCTCTTTGCCCTCCTTGTAGTCATTTTCTTGCCCACTTTCTTAAAACCAAGTAGTGAGTGGACTGAAAATATCTGGCCAGACTGGTAATGGTAATTGCCCATAGCTGACATGCAGCATGTAAATCCCCAGGAATCACGGTGTAATGCACCGACGGTACCAATCCATTTTGGTTCACACCAAGCAAAACACCTCGTAATACAGACAGGACTGTTTTTTGTACACTACAAGAATTTCACTTAGGTTCTTCCCTAAAAGACAATGCTGGGATTGATCACCAGAGAGTATTAAAAGTCAAGCTTCCAAGTCAGCCAGTATAGCTTGGCTGAAATTACCCCAAATACCTAATTGTGAACATACACAATAACACTGAACCACAAATACCAGTGAAAGGTATTCTATCATCATCCTCGACTTAAAGAAAAACTACAGAAATTATAGGCTTGTAACACTCAACAGGAAAGTAAGAATTGTATTTTTAGCAGTGAGAAATAAAATGCATCTATTCATCACCTTTTACGTTTTCAAAGGAGCTATTTAATGGCCGTGCCTTTTCTTCAGCTTTTTTTCTTACTTCTCACAGCACCTTTCACTAAGTTCAGCAACTTAGGCAACTATTTCCCTCAATTTTGTAACAATTTTTAAGTGCTTCATGAACATCTTCTAACACAGCATTCATAAAACAGCTTTCCTACAAGTTTCCTCTAATTTATAAATGGCATCAACAGAATTCTGATTTATTTGCATTTACTGCAATGATTTGTTTATCAAAGAAACAACTCTAAGCTCCTCATCTCATTATTCTCAGAAAAGACTTGTAGCTTCAATATTTAATGTCAGGGAGAAAGAGATGGAGTTATAAAACAACCACCACTTCATTACTCATTCCATGAGTATGTGAAATGAAGACATAGTGATGTACATGGTGAATTATGAACAGAACAACTGGTATGGCACTCCCTGCATTACAATGGTTCCTGCTGTAAAAACAACTTAGTTCTCACCTCTGGCAATCACACTTCAAAAGTGGTTGAGATCAAAGATAAAACTGAAAGTCTTCCCAGTATCCCACATGTATCAACTCATAATCCAATACAGGACAAACATGAAAACTGCAATGCTTTCATTTTCATAGGAATAAATAATAGGCATTCAAAACCTCATCAGATTGTTTCAAATAGCAATAAATAAAGTCTGTGTTTTGGGGGTTTTGGGTTGTTTCATTAAAACAGTACACTGTGACATTCCCTATTTTTAGTATTTTTTCCCTTTTTGACATGCTGTTATCTCACAAATGAATCCTGAAAGTTTCTTGGACAGGGTAAGGTGCCTCAGGGACTATGACAGAAAAAGACAATTGCATTCTACACAGGCATTCAGGCATTTCTGGTCAAAACAAGACTCATGGCACAAGGGGAACTTAAGGGTGGTTGTAGCCAGGTGGGGGTTGGTCTGGTCTCTTCTCCCAGGCAGTCAGCAACAGGACAAGGGAACACAGTCTCAAGTTGTGCCAGGGGAAGTATAGGCTGGATATTAGGAGGAAGTTCTTCACAGAGAGAGTGATTTGCATTGGAATGGGCTGCCCAGGGAGGTGGTGGAGTCACCGTCCCTGGAGGTGTTCAAGACAAGCCTGGATGAGGCACTTAGTGCCATGGTCTAGTTGACTGGCTAGGGCTGGGTGCTAGGTTGGACTGGATGATCTTGGAGGTCTGTTCCAACCTGGTTGATTCTATTCTATTCTAAGAAGGCCAATATGGTAGCCTGATCTGCACATTGGTGAGAACTTTTCCAAGTGCCATGACACGGAGATCTGATATGAATAAAAATGGGGTGGACCCTGATCCTGGTTTATGGATGGAGCACAAGGGCTAATTATTTCTGTGTTAAATCCACCACAGATCAGGTCATCCATCCTTATACAGCTGCAAACACACAGAGTGAAATTATTCTTTATAGAAATGTAACAATGCAGTAAAACAATCAAATGTAGATGAAGTGGATCAGGTAAGAAAAATGGCCTTGAGAAGAACAATATTTATTTATATTGATAGGAGTAGGATTGAAAATTACATGGTCCAGTTACTGCCCACTGAAATTTATGCAGCTCTATCTCTTAAGTACATTTTACTTTGCATGTACAACAATTCAAAATTCCCTGCTTTCACTGTTAACAAACATTTTACCAGATGGTCACTTAATCAAATGTATTTGCTTGCTAATACAGAAACTTTGCAACTACTTGCACATTTTTAGAACCCTGACGTATTTTTAAACCCAAAAGATGTTTCAGCTCTTTCTAGAAAGTGAAATATTGTACAGCAAATTCTGTACAACAGAACTCCCAGTTTCACAAAGAATAGATATATTTTTGGTTTAGAACATCTCACTTGAAGCTTAAGGATTTGCAAGTTTGAGTACATTAGAAAAAAATGAGTTGCAATCCATTATCTTTGGACTTCAACTGAGAGCATAACTATGGCCTGCAGGCCTAATTTTGCTATAGAGAGCTTTGGAGTATGTGAAGAGCTATTTTTTACACCAGAGAACAGTGCATTGGAAGCTATACCTCCAAACAAGAATTTGCCAGCCATAAGACCTGCTTACTGCAGTCAACTTCTATGATAAAAAATTGAAGTGTAGAATTGGAAGTATAGAAGTGGAAATTAATTATTAGGGAATGCTCCACATGGACCTGTTCAGAGATAGACAGTGTGACATAGCTAAAATTGAACTCACTCATCACATTAGGTTTGTCCAGACCAGCTCATGCTGAAACCACAAACATAAGACTCATCACGAAACTTACCAGACTGCCAAGACAAAGGATTTGCCTTGCTCAGATATGTCCATTTATTCATAATACCATCCCAATTTTTTTGAAGTGATTTTCGTCCCAATATAACTCAGAAACATTATAGACTTGAAAGACAGGAATAGACCACATTATCAACAAGGCTACTTGGATGCATAATGGTTTGGGGCTTTTTTATTTTTCATAAAATAGGATTTTCTGTGCAGAGTAATCAATTAAATGGAGTTAAGCTCTATTCTCCATTTGAAAAAGTGAGACTTCATAGGATGGGTATGTATCAATGTATTTGTCTCCCCAGAATAAAAGTTGTCCTTCTGTTTTTGCCATACGCTCCATACTTAATTGCTGACAAAGAAGCTCAGAGGAAAAAAAAGGGGGTAAAAACCCCTGAGAGGATGATTTCTGTGCTAGACAAGGGTAATTATACAGAACACAGATAAGTAGCATCAGTGGGACTCTGCCAGCTTGAGAAAACATAGCTCAGAAATAAAAAACAGAATCAAACCATCTGACAACAATAAAAGCAATGAAAAAGTATTAGTGCTCTTTCTAACAACATCAGCAGGTTTCAAGACATAGTGCAAAAGAACAAAAGCCACATTAAATGGAATTTGTATGCTTGTCTGACACAACAGAGTCTCTAGTCAACATCCAACACAATCTCTACAGTGATCTGGGCAGAAAATCCAATGTTTCATTTTAGTATGTGTATCAATACCACCCTTCCTGTGGTAAGCCTACCTCTCTCACTGCCATGCCATGTGGCAAATCACATTCACAACTAAAGCCCAGCAATCACTACTGACTGTCTGCAGGCACACTTTAAAATAGGAAATTCCTGTTTTTCTATACAGCTCTCTGCATTATCTCTATTAAAATATTTATTAATTTTAGCTAATATTAATTATTAATTTAGCTCCAAATGCATTTTTTTTCTGGCAACAGTATAGCTTCAGCTGGAAGTGTAGTCAGTAAATGTTTTATTGATCAAATACCAGTTCTCTTCAGGAACACTCTCAGTGATATGACAAAAGTGAAACTTCAGAAAATCTTTTAGGATGCAAAAAATTGTAGCCATTTCTTTTAACTAGTTCCTTTTCAGCATGATATCTGAAGTGAGAACACATACAGAATATACAAGTGGATCAAATCAAAGGCATTGTTCTCCTCAACACCTGAATTGAAAGCCAAATATCCAATACAGACTCTCTGACTGTCCTTGGTTTACCTTCAAATTGTATATAAAGAATGGATACCGTGCATGTTTTATTTCTCTGGTTTGTGTCACCATTCTCTCTTTTTCATGGAAGCATAGAAGCTGTACACATCTCCAGGAACTTAACAGATAGCAAATGTTTCTTTTATCTTTACCTTTCTCTGTTCTCTCCTCGCATCCTTTGTCTGCTGAAATACATTTTTACTAATATTTTTTCCATTAATGAACCAGATAAACAGGCTCTATGGCAGGATGCACAAATATTTCTTTGGTAGGTGTCAATATTTACTACTGGAATTAAACTATAGAGTTTACTGTATTACATACAAAGATTATTTGCCATTGGAATGGGCTGCCCAGGGAGGTGGTGGAGTCACTGTCCCTGGAGGTGTTCAAGAAAAGCCTGGATGAGGCACTTAGTGCTATGGTCCAGTTGACTGGCTAGGTCTGGGTGATAGGTTGGACTGGATGCTTTTGGAGGTCTCTTCCAACCTGGTTGATTCTATTCTATTCTATTCTATTCTATTCTATTCTATTCTATTCTATTCTATTCTATTCTATTCTATCCTATTCTATTCTATCCTATTCTATTCTACTCTACTCTATTCTATTCTATTCTATTTCCAAAGAAAAATGTTTAATCTTAAGGAAGTCTGAAGCAGTGTCAAGAACAGGCATTTTAATTTCTCAGGAACACATTCCAGGAACCTTCCCTTTAGCAAGTCTGTTTTGATACTCAACCAGCATTTCTCTAATGTTGCTAGAGACTAGAATGAGTAGGTTTTTTTACTGGCATTGCTACATTATTATACTAATATTATTTTGATACTCTCTTCTGCAGTAGTATGACTCCCTAACTCTCAGACATGACTATTGGTATTATTACATAAAACAAGATTTCTGTTATGGATCAAAAATATTCCAGTAAGAGTTTTATAAAAACATAACTCAAAATATTGAAAATTACAATATGAATATCATAAAGTGCAATAAAAACATGTTTAGTCATTCATTCAAAGAGAAATCTTTCTCTTGCCCTATAATTGCTACTTCCTTCCACGGAAGGACAGATGCAACACTCAGAAAGGTCTTTCAGTTTCTAGATGCAGCTGAAAGAAATGCATGCATAGTCTACATGCATGGAGACTATTGTCTTCTTCAGAGAAGACACAGACCAAACCAAAGTGCTCATTTGTGCACCATAAACACATGCTTGTAAGATGTGCACCCATGTAACTGAGTCCACTGCCATGGACTTAAATGTGATTTTTTTCTATCTAAACATTAATTTGCATTTTCAAAAGCAGTTTCTCAATTTCTTATGTTAGACTAATACTTCAAATGTCACTACCTTTTTCCTGATGTTGAGTGACAGTCAAACATTTCTCACTATCTGTCTCATTCCAGTCATATGTCTGTTGTTATATGAGCCAATCACTCCTTTTTCCTCAGAGCTGCATCCAGACCTTTCTTGTCTTTACAGCATACTGAACATTAAATGCTGTATTTGCCAAATGTTACTAGGGAAATTAGAGAAGGAATCTTCCAGAGTTTAAATTAAATACCAAAACTGAAGTCTGATGATTCTAAGCATGCAGCTAAATCATTAGGCCTAGGAACACACAACAGTTTGTTTACATATTAAAGATGCAATGTCTTTAGATTCTTCCAGTTCTTAATTTTTTTTTCAATTATTTCCTCTCCTGCACTTTGTGTGCTAGCTTGAAGCTAGCTAGAATGTTTTGGTGAGAAGAACAAGATTGCAGGCTGTGAAAGAGAAACAATGGTGATGTCTACTTCACTCATAGGCTTGCTGAGATGTATATGAACAAGAGTATCAACATAGATAAGGTATCCGGGCACTGTCTGGGCTATGGGCTGCATTTCTCTCTAACCTCACCTACCATCTCTCTGATTAATCCACTTGCTTCCTAACCCCGCCCTGGCCGATCCTCCATTCTTCCTTGGGCACAGGGCAATGTCTGGGGTAAGGTTAAGGTGTGGGAGAGGGTGGAAGAGGTGGTTGGGAGTCCATCCTGGGGACTCAGGTTTCTGGGAGGGCTGTTGTGTTTCTGTATTACCTTTTACCTTGTATATNGCAGGGAACACCCAAACCATCACACTTTGTCTCTCTTATGATCTACACAAAATAGACACAATCTTCACATTTTGGTAAATATAAACCAGTAAGTACAGTATCACAGAGAAAAAAAAAAATCACAAAAATCCAAACAAAAAATCCAAAACAAAAATCAAGCAAAGAAAAAAAAGCCAACTCAATATACTTTGTACAAAAAATCCAAACCTGACAAATCAGTTTTAAAGCAATTTTACAAATTTAGTTGATTTTTTTTAAAAGTAAACATCAAAACCTGAAGTGATATTATGCTGAGCTATCCCTTTTTCATGCAAATACTTCAGATGTCTCAAAATGTGATGAAAAACAGCTGTCTACTTTGTTTTCATTTTCTGTGACCTTTCTTACTTGAGCAAATTACATTTTGTTTTTCGTGCTGTTTCTAAAAGTGAGAGTTTATTATGTGGTGCTTTAATGGCAGAGAGAATCATAGAACCAACCAGGTTGGAAGAGACCTCCAAGATCATCCAGTCCAACCTAGCACCCAGCCCTATCCAGTTATCTAGACCATATCATATCATAGAATCATATCATAGAATCGTATCATAGAATCAACCAGGTTGGAAGAGACCTCCAAGATCATCCAGTCCAACCTAGCACCCAGCCCTGCCCAACCACCCAGACCATGGCACTAAGTGCCTCATCCAAGCTTTCTTGAACATCCCCAGCGACGGTGACTCCACCACCTCCCTGGGCAGCCCATTCCAATGGCAAATCACTCTCTTTGTGAAGAACTTCCTCCTAACATCCAGCCTAGACTTGCCCGGCACAACTAGTATCACACTATTTATCTAAATGATGGGTTATTAATGCACTTATAGTAACTATAAATGTGAATCTGAAGGCAACAAGTCTACAACCACTGAATTCAACACAGTGATGCCCATAATGACATCTGTTACTTATCTGTAACAGATGAGAAATTCACTTGAATTCTAGTCAGCTATACTTACTGAAGGTTTTTTGTTATTGTTGCTTGATGGGGTTTAGAACTGAGTTTTACAACTCAGTGCTGCTTTTCTAGATCAGAGTCACTTAAAAAAACAGCATTCTTACGTAGAACAGAATTATCCTTCACCTATAAACAATATCACAGTCAAATGTGGTGGTGTTCGAGAAAATGTTATATGTTACTCTAAGGACTTGTGTGAGATGAAGCTCTAATTTTTTTTTCCTTTCAGCTTAAAGCACTGTCCTAGCTTACCATATTTTATTTCATTTACGTATCAGCACCGGACAAGAATGCATTAAGTGAAAAAATTACGTGGTTTAGCAAAAGTTCAAATGGAATGACAATGGAAGAGCTAATACCTTCCATGGATGCATTTAAACCAGCTACAATTGCACTAGCAGTTTCAGGGAGGTGATATTAAAAAACATTTATCATCATGATCTGATCATGTCACCGGCTATTTTCTGTGAAATCCATCTTATGTATGTTCAACAGGGTAGGCTGCAAGAGGAATGGACAACTGCAATTACCGTTCCTGCCACAGACAACTGCAATCTACTGTGCAATTTCCTTGTAGCCCACTATTCCAGCTGCTCAAAACTTTCTAGAATTTTGGCTTTCTAGATGTAGTTTCAGTAAATTGGATGCAAATAGCAAATAGACCTAGTCTGACATCTGACTAGAAGCAGAGCTAAATCGTAAAAAAAGACATGAAGAAAGGAGGAAAAAAGCAATTCACTCCCTTTAAAATGAGAAGACAATCACCCCTGTCATTTAAGAAGTCTGGAGATCTTCATATGAAAGATGGTATAATATAGCACTGCCTAGGAAGAAATGTTTGGAGAAAAATGGTTATTTAGATGATACCAGGACTTCTGATCAGAAAACTCTGAGCAAATTTTCAACATACTATTTTCTTTGTTCCTGAGACAGCCAACTTTAATCATACTGTTACAGCACCTGCAGTTGAATATCTTTATAGGTAACTGAAGTTGATGAAACCCAGTAGTGAGCAGAGATGATCACTGTTTTCAAAGGACACTGTGTCGTATCTTATGGAGGTAAATAAGCACTCCCCTCAGCTGGTGAAAGAAATATAAATCCATTGTGGCAAGGGAAAAAGCCTCTCATGCAAGAATTGTAGTGCTGTAACTCCTCCACTATGAAAACTCACAATGAAAACTCATGTCCTTCACCAAGATGAAAGCAGGTGAACACCCTGCTAGTTAAGAAATCTCTGCCCTTGCACTTCAAGACAAAATTCTAGAGTTTCATCTTTTCAGAGTTAGAGAATCTCAAATTACTGAATATGTTCATAGTTCAGTTACTCTCCTGACATAAAAAAATAAAGTCAGAGAAGCAGAAAATGCACTCAATTCCCTTTGCACCTCCCTTGTGTCATGTTATAGTTTCCAATCACAGTACTTCTTTGTGTAAGCAAACTGTAATTGTTTCCTCTTCCATTTCAATGGGAATAGAATTAGATCTAAACCTGCTCAATTATAAATGTTGCCCATGTCTCACTTTTCCACTAACCATTTCTGATAACCTATCAGTGTGCAAGTGCCCCAATTTTCAAATCATATGAATCCTGCAGAGCAACACCTTAAGGCTTGCAAGTGAATCTCTGCCATTTGCACTTTGACACTAAATAGGCCACATAGCACTTGCATCTTGTAATGATTCTGCAGGAAGGTGAAGGGCTGTAACTCTCTACATAAATTAAGGCTGAGCTTTCACAAAGAAGTAATTTTTAATGCAAAGTACAAGCATCATATGACTATTTTTACTAATGCTCTGTTTCTGAAAAGCCCTATTATGTGTTTCACTGATTGCAAATAGAGAGTCCATTACTAATGGTCTTCAAAATATTGTTAACAAGACTGCAGTATAAGTCATGTAACTAATTTTAATTTCTGAAAATACTTTTATTCCATTAGGAGTATTTTCCCATTCAGTTTCCCTGACAGTAAAAGCCACCAAGATTGGAATGGGCTGCCCAGGGAGGTGGTGGAGTCACCGTCCCTGGAGGTGTTCAAGAAAAGCCTGGATGGGGCACTGAGTGCCATGGTCTAGTTGACTGGCTAGGGCTGGGTGACAGGTTGGACTGGATGATCTTGGAGGTCTCTTCCAACCTGGTTGATTCTATTCTATTCTATTCTGTTCAATCAAGGAAGAAGTGATTGTTCTTCTATGGCTGATCAGACCAAAAATTGGAGTCAGACAAGTTTCTACTGAAATATAAGACTGGTGTCATAAAGAACAGCACTGTTAACTACTGATTCTTGGCAATCATGCAGCAACCTTTTGGGGAAGAGCTGTAAGGCTTTACTTTCTCAAGGGACAGAAATTATATAGTAGTGCTGTACAGAATACACAATTTTTAGGCTTGAAATGATAATTCAGACAAAAATGAATATATGTGTGTAAGTGAACAGTCCATGATAAGAGAATCAAATTTCATGGCTAATAGATTCAGTGATTGCTATAAATTGTTGGCATTTAATTAAAATACTTCTAGTCAGCCAAGAAGGTCATTATTTTCTAATGGAAACTAGAACATTTCATTGCATTCTTTCAGTTGTCACTACAGCCTTGGCACAATAATGATTTCTCTCCCATCAAATGCATTTGCTCCGGAATTCTGCTGTACATATAAAAATAATGTGAGAACTTCCAAACGCTTTAACCTGCATGACTTAGTTCTGCTATTTAAATGCAACAGGCTTAATCTGATTTGAGGCAGGTTGGGTGTCTTTTTTTCTTGTTTGTGGTTTTGTTTTTAATTTACACAGAACTGTACTTGCAAAAGAGCAAGAGCATTTGGTTTTTTTTATCAGTTAGTTAAGCACAGCTAATGGTCTGCCTATACACCCTGGAACAATATTCAAAATTATAATTACATATGCCTATTAGATAGCTGAACACCTTGTCCAGGACTGCTGAAGTTGCCTTAGAAACCAGAACATTTGATTACACAAATTTATGGTAGTTGAGTGCTCAAGCATCCAGTTATAGATGAGTGGAGGCCAGTGACAAGTGGAGTCCCTCAAGGACCAGTACTGAGATGAGTCTTGTTTAACATCTTTGTCAGTGGCATTGACAGTGGCATTGAGTGCCCCCTCAGGAAGTTTGCTGATGACACCAAGCTGTGTGGTGCGGCTGACACTGGAGAGAAAGGATGCCATTCAGAGGGACTTGGACAGGCTGGAGAGGTGGGCCCAAGCCAATCTCATGAGGTTCATAAGACCAAGTGCAAGGTTCTGCACCTAGGCTCATGGCAATCCGAAGCACCAATATAGGCTGGGTATGTCTGGCTTGAGAGCAGACCTGAGGAAAAGGGACTTGGGGGTAGTGGTGAATGAGAAGCTCAACATGAGCCACCAGTACTCACTTGCAGCCCAGAGAATCAATCGTATCCTGGGCTGCATCAAAAGAAATGTGGCTACCAGGTCAAGGGAAGTGGTTCTCCCCCTCTACTCCACTCTAGTGAGACCCACCTTGAGTACTGCCTCCAGGTTTTAGGGTGTCAGGTAGTGATGGGAATAGGGGGAATGGAGCAAAACTAGAAGTGGGTAGACTGAGGTTGGATGTTAGGAAGAAATTCTTCACCATGAGGGTGGTGAGACACTGGAACAGGTTGCCCAGTAAAGTGGTAGAAGCCCCATCCCTGGAAAATTTTAAGGTCAGGCTGGATGTGGCTCTGGGCTATTTGTTCTAGTGTAAGGTGTCCCTGCCCATGGCATGTTGGTTTGAACTAGATGACCCTTGAGGTCCCTTCCAGGCCTGACAATTCTATGATTCTATGAATTATTGGTGGATCAGTAAGGAAAAAAACTGTAAAGAAACTGACTAACTACCTTGCTGCCAGGGCCAACAAAGCATGCATGAAGGGAAGCCGCAGAGTTGCTGTCTTTCCCTCACATTCCTCACCCAAATAATGAGCTGCCCTGCAGGTCCTGGTCCTCCCACCCAAGAGAGGGCTCAGATGTGTTGGCCCTGTATACATGAAATTGCCCTCAGTACTAAGTACCTGAACAAATGATTTCTTGAACAACAGCATATATATATATATATATGTGTGTGTGTGATAAATCACAACATATTATCACTCTGCTGTCCTCATACATTCAGCAAAGACAATATGTGGTAAAGAAAAAGTGGGTATTTTAAGAAACCACAATGGACAGTTCTTCAAAAAACTCACCTTCCAAAACAGTCTATGCCTCACATCTGATGGTGTCTGGCTGATAGGCATCACTTATTAAACAGCACCTGCTGCCAGATCCTTCCAATAAATTTCAAACAAATGCAAAACTAATAGAAAATAACAATGTTTACTCAAATCTTATAGAAAACTACTCAGAATAGCAATTTTGCTATTAAACATTTATATCTGAAACATCTATGCTCTCTCGGTTTATCAAACGGTAAGAAGGTAAAGATGGGATAAAAATATTTTATTTAACCACAAAAAAACCTCAAACCACCAGAATAGTATGATTAGCCTTTGAACAAAGAAAAGAAGAAAGATTATTATTTCAAATGCTGTTTACTATTAGGATCGTTCAGAAGTGACAGAAGCAAGATCTGGCTTCACCATCTTAACCCTGCCACTGCTTTCCAGAAAGAATAAAAGCATCCAGAGTCTTACACTGCCTGCCCAGATAACATGGAGTGGAGAACAAAGATTTCTTTTTCCTCTGGTATGATTTAATACTAGTAAATGTGTGCACCAGCATGAGTAAGCTCTATTTCCAATACTATGCTGTAGAATAATAACATAGAAATTTCTGCTCCAGTAATGCTGGTGAAAATCAGTTTCTAGATCTAAGCTCCTCGCCTTCTGTCTTTATATCTGAAGTAAACCAGCTGAATTGAACATAAACATCCCTGGCCACAATTCGTTTTCTAAAGGAGATTAAATCTATAACTGGAATTGAGGATTTCATACCATTAAATAGCAGGTGATCAATGCCTGAGGTCCATATGAAAGAAAGATGCAGCACTGAAAGAGCACTGGGATTTGAAGAAGGATGCACAGAACGAAAAAGAAAGAAAGCTTTCCTCCACCTGCCACTTGCTCCTCATAAATCTAGTTCTGCAGGCAACACCTCCCTGCTGCTGGCTCTGCAGTATGCACTGATGGCTACAATCTCTATTATCGAGTATAGCACTCAATTTAGGATACAAAATGTGTACGTACTTGCCATACATAACGCTTTTAAATGGCAGCACCATTAAGATGTCTCAACAATATGAGTAAATTCATAGTAAATAAGAATTTGAACACAGTTTTTGTGAATTTGCTATTCAAAAGATTTGGGGAAAGTTAAAACAGATTAGGAGGCAAATATAACTGTAGAATCTGTGAAACTTGCACTTTTCTAATACAAACTAGACTACCTCTGATTGAAGTTAACTCTAGAGAAGATCAGGGGTAAAGAGCAATTATAGTGTTCTTCCTAAGCCTTTACAGAGTAGCTGCAGAGGGGGATTGTGTTTTGGATTCACACTGCCACACTGCAAAAAAAAACCCAAACACTTTTACACTGTACTAACTCCTGAACATTTGTCTGTTTGGTTTATTAAGTTAGAAGTTACTGTCTGTGATATAACCAAACAAATAGCTACTGAAGTTGGAACAGCTCTTTCAATTAGCATTCTCATACAAACAAGAACATTTGCACTGTGAATGAGTAAGTGGCTGGTACAGGCAAGAAGAACGACTGCTGTCTGAGGGAAACTGAAGAACGACTGCAACGTTAGGATGTGATGACTCCTGCCAGCTCCCCCCACTCACACACATCCTTTTCCAAGGCTGCATTGCGTATGCTCTCTCAAATCAGCCAAACATTGTCAGTTAGGAGATGAGGAACTGACATACTGCAAAAGGCTGGCTGCTTTCCCTCTCCACAGCAGGAGCAATCCACAGCATCAGATCGCACTCAGGGAAACATGGAGCTGGAGAAGCTTTACAAGCTTACACAGCAGTGGGGCAGGGAAGAGACCCGTGACTCAACCCCTGCGTGCCTCTATCAGCCAGCCCCAGACAACGAGCCTCAGCACCTCCCTCTCTTACCAGCATGGCCCTCGCACTGGGACACTCCATGGTGACAAGGAGAAAGGCCACAACATTAGCAGAACGCAGGATGGGACAAGAGCCCTGAGGGGCCCTCACAGGAAGACCAGCATCTGAGGGCTCCCCAATGCTAAGTCAGGAAAACACCAACCGCAATGACCAGCTCTATCTGGCAGACAGAGAACTACTACTTATTCTTGTGCTACTGTTAATCTTATCTGAGGGGGCAACAGACAAAGCATCTTCAACAGGCACAGATGTAGAGCTGCTTGTAAACGGGAATGCTAAACCTACTGTTAACACACCCATGGACACAGCCTCGATAATAACCTTACTTAATTATTTCTGACGGGTCAGATCTGAAATTAACATGATTTAGTATTTCTCTGAAGAGCTCCCAGTCTGGATACTTTAGTTGCCTTAGTGCGTAAATGAAACTAGATCTGACTGATGAGACAGTAACATTGGAGATGCTCGAGTTTTGCAAGAAGGGTGATGTATTCTAATGTCATGCCTCGCAGCACCCTGCAGAAGGACTGGGATCGCATTTTCACTTCTTATTGTCTGCACCATCTTCATGCTGGGGTAGTCCCTGGTATGAAGTGAGGACAATGTCACAGATTAGAAGTGCCCATTCCCTCCTCTATAATCACATCAGCATGTCTCTTCCGATAAACAATAGAAAAGGAAAGTGTTATTATGACTGACGGGTTTAGATTTGTCACTAAGAAAACACACACAAGCAGAGTTTAGGAAACACTGGCAAACCTGAAAGCAGAAGGTAGGTGCTAGCACATTTTTCTTAAAACTCTTCCATTGGTTTGTTTTGTTTAACAGCTGTCACTTCAAAACAAACTCAAGAAGCTTTAAATTACAGTAATTTTTATAATCCTCCAGTAAACAACTCAAGCCTTTTATATATCACTGCTTTTGGTCCATGAACAGTATCTAAAATTTAATGTTTTGCTGGTTAGTTTTCTTTGTTTGAGCCAGAAAGTTTCTCAAAAACATCACACAGCAGAAACTATTATTCCAGGAGAACTACACAATACAGTGCATTATCTGACAAGAAAAGAGATTATACAATTATACTTCTGTATACTATATTGACTGAACTCAATGCAATGGTTTTGGTAGGGAAAGATGCAAGTGGAGATAGAGTGTATTAGCAGAGGATCACAGAATCATTTAGGCTGGGAGAGCTTTACAGATCACCTGATCTAGCCCCTTCCAGGAGAATGTGAAGGTTTTGAAGCTGGATTTTAGCCTAATTGTTAATTAAAAACAAGAATAGGAACTTTCTGGAGATCCTGAATACTGTGTTCAGTTTTGGGCTCCCCAGTTTAAGAGGGACAGGGATGTGCTGGAAAGGGTCCAGCAGAGGGCTACGAGGACGATTAGGGGACAGGAGGGTATGGCTTATGAGGAGAGGCTGAGGGACCTGGGGCTTTTTAGTCTGGAGAAGAGAAGACTTAGCGGGGATTTGATATATGTTTATAAGTATCTGAAGGCTGGCCAGGGTGAGAGAGGAGACACAGGCTCTTCTCACTTGCTCCCTGTGATAGGACAAGAAGCAACGGGTGTTAAGTTGCATCACAAGAGGTTCTGCCTCAACACAAGGGGGAACTTCTTTAAGAGTCACAGAGCACTGAACAGGCTCCCCAGAGAGGTTGTGGAGTCTCCTTCTCTAGAGACTTTCAAGGCCTGTCTGGATGCGTTCCTCTGTGATCTGTGTTAGGTAGTATTGTCCAGCTCCAGCAAGGGGGTTGGACTTGATGATGTCTTTGGGTCCCTTCCAACCCCTAACATCCTATGATCTCTGAGTTAAATAAAGTAAGGGATTGGATACAGAAGATAGTTTTAATAAATAGGTCTGTATCATTCCAGTGGATTGTTGATCAGGCTACAGTTTGCTAAACAAACTATTCTTTCTCTTTTTTCTCTTCACTCTGGCAGCTGCTGGCTGCTGCTTTTGCTTGGCTTCACTGGCCTTGGCTGAGATTCTCATGGCTAAGAAGCAGCAAGGCTTTCTCTTTGCTTTCTCTCTTTTTCCCTTGTAAAGGCGTGAGGCAGGGAGATACTTGTTTATCCCTTGTCGAGGGAAGTGTGAATTGGTATAGGGAGATCCTTTTATTGTTTCTGATTTTTTAATATACATAAAGATATCCTGTATATGTTTATTGCCTTTTATACTTTTGATATTTAGTCCACTTTTGTAAATATAACCTTCATTTTGCTTCCAAGTTCTGAGTTTGCTTGGTGATTTACTTTAGGGGTAAATTCCAATTTGTTGTGGTCCAAATCTAACTCATTACAGAGGGCTAATGTCAGGTCTGATACAGATGTTGATGGAGTTTTCCCACAAATTTGGATACTTGTCCAGAAACTGGTTCACCTCATTTATAAGATAGAAAATACAATGAAATCTTCCACATGACCCTGCTA
Organism: Tricholaema leucomelas; assembly: GCA_013400475.1. Taxonomy (NCBI): domain Eukaryota; kingdom Metazoa; phylum Chordata; class Aves; order Piciformes; family Lybiidae; genus Tricholaema lacrymosa; species Tricholaema leucomelas. The sequence goes on along the minus strand of WAAF01003464.1, from coordinate 342,589 downwards.
GTGTTGAGATACTTATTAAAGACTAAGTTCAAAGCATAAATGGATATAGCTATTTCAGCTTAATGAATTTTGTTCTATTCAGATTATTATCCAGTGTTTATCATTGTGTCTTTTAATTACTGTGTTAGTTTGAGGCTAATTGGAATATTTTAATGAGAAAAATTAGATTATAGGCTGTAAAAACAAAAACAATGGTGTTGTCTACTTCACTCATAGGCTTGCTGAGATGTATAAAAACAAGAACACAAACATAGATAAGACAGTGGGAGACTCTCTGGGAGTCAGTGTCTGCACTTCTCCCTGGGCTTTTGCTGTGTAACTATTCTTTCTGCTTTATAACCTCCCCTGCTGATCCTCCAAACTCACCTTGCACATAAGGTATACTGTGGGGTAAGGTAAGGGGGTGGAAAGAAGGTGGAAGGGTGGTTGGGAGCCCCTCCTGGGAACTCTGATTTCTGTGAGGGCTGTTGTGTTTCTGTATTACCTTTAACTTGTATATTTCTGTATGTAGCTGTAAATATTGTAAATATCTGCTTGCATATTGCGCTAAGCTGTAAATATAAAGCTTCATTCCTTAAATTCCAGCCAGCTGAGTCTAGTCTGGGTGATTTCATAAAAGTGGGGTGCAAGTAACTCCCAAACCATCACATTTCTTGGAAAGTATTTTTTTTCTACTTAGACAAGTTTGCTCTGAGTTTTTATATTGCCTTTCTCCCTTGCATTTTTGAACTAACTCAGAATCTGATCCACCTAAGCAGCCTGTGAAGAAAGCAAGACCTAGAAGCTTGATAGCTTGGTTTTGGTTTAGGTTTCACTTCTTTGATTTACTGTGTTTTCCTTTTCCCCCTCCCCTCTTTATTGTTGGTAGCAATCAGAAAATTACCACAGATCCAGCATTTTCAAATGTAATTTTCTCAGACCAGACTCTAGCATTGCCCTGCAAGACTGAACACAGAACTATTCTGAATCTTGTTTTCTGAGAGAAAATGAATATATTTACTACAGAAAATGCAATTCACCATCTTCCTTTAAGTTTTGGGGCTATTTTGCTATAACAAATTCAAAACTCAAGTGACACAGCTCTGAATCTCTCTGTAAATAATAACTGAGAAAAAGCAACTACATTTAGTTTCAAACAGAGTATTTTGTTCAGCATAAAAAAAAGGGGGGGAAACAATGTTTTGTTTCACTTGTTTCATCAAAACTGTGAAAGTTCATGTTAGACTGTGCTATTTCAGAGGCAGTTTTCATTAATATGATTGTAAAACTCACTATAGGAATTAACAAGGTCATTTAAAAGATGTCAATTTACGTCTTTCACTTGTGATCATTAAAAAAACCTACATGGCATCTGCCCACTGCTCTGCACTTTCTGCAACTTTTCAAGTACTTTAAATCATTGTCCACAAACTGCCTACTAAAATAAGCACACATCTATCAGATTTAACATCAACTTCCACCTCTTTAGTGAAGTGCAGAGTGCCAATTAGTGACAACAGATGTGACTAAATTTTCATGAAAGCTTTCAGGAAGTGAACTTTAAATAACAAAAATATCCCACGGTTTGAAATATCTGAGTCAGAGATTACTTTTCTGTACCCCTTTTATTCTGCCTACTTGCTGGATATGCATTAATGAACTGAATATAGCTGTCATGGAGTCAATTTATACATACAAATACATAGGCAAAAATCCTAATAATTAGTAAATAAAGCATCATGATTAACTTCCCCTGAGCTACCTACCCACACTTCTTTATCTTTCCATTAAAAATGATCCTTCTACTAATACTGGTGGTATGTTGTAATTTGGTAGAGATGCTAGCAAGTGTGAGAGTCTAAATCCTCTCTCTTGTTCATCACCAAAGATAAAGATTGCATCTCTCTCCCAAATCAACAAAGATGAAGATTGCCTTTGTTACCTTCCAGGACTCAAACTAGGTGCTTGGCCTAAAGCTCAGGGATGCAAATCAACAGACAACGCCTTGGAAACTCCTGGACCTCAGCCTGGCTGGAATGCCCAGGATGCATACATCTCAGCTACCCTGAAGAGAAAAGGCTAATGTGTGTTCAGGGTATGGACAGGTACAGCCAGGGAGGGGGTGGAGGTCCTCTCCCCGGTGGCGCCGGACCCCTGTGAATGCAGGAGAATACACAGGAGGATTTCCTGGGGAGCTGCAGCTGGACACCGAGCAGAAGAGAGTACAAAAGGTAGGAGGAATGCCTGCCAAAGGGTGGCACTCCCACCAGACCACCAAGGGTGCATTTCTACCACACTACCAGGTGTGCACGTCTACCAGACTACCAAGGGTGGACCTCCACCAGACCACCAAGTGCACCTTCACCAGAGTACCAGAGCTGCACCACCACCAGAAGACCCCCTGACGAACCCCACCAAAGATCATCCCTGGGCCACACACCCATATCTCTCTCTCCCCCCCATCTGCCACTGAAGGTAATATGATCCCAGCTCTTTTCCTTCCCTGCTTCTTCTCTTCTTCTCCATCGTTCTCTTTATCTCTCTCCCCTCCCCTCTCTCTCTCTCCCTCTGTTTTGTCCAACCTTATCCTTTAATAAATAGTTTTGTGGTGTTCTATGGTCTCATTTGCACCTTAATTTCACAACCCAGAAATCTGTAAGAACAGATCTTGCTCCTCTGGACAGAGGTATTGTTAATCTCCGTTCTCTGGACCTTGACAGCAAGGCAATGATTTCAGGATGGAGACACTCTTTAATAATTTTAAATCAACAAATATAAACAACAATGCAAATACAGAAATCTTTCTTCTCTTATTACTATTGTTAGCAAGTTGCTTCAAGGTGTGAAAATTAGAACCAGTCCACTAAAGATGTCAAATTACATGTGTTTTGCCTAAGTCTGGTTTTCATTTTATACATCTCCTGCAACACTCTCCAGTATTCTGGAGCTGAGATGCTTTAAAAGCTTGCACAGGGGTTGGTGCATGGCATGTTAAACAGCATCACTGTTATTAATGGTACCACGTGTACAATTCCTGGCAATTCATTCACAGATTTTTGGACCTGCAGTTCTTCACAAGGTGTTACAGGCCCTCAACATGTTCTTCAGCAATACATTCAGCATTTAAATATTTTGATTAAAAAAAAAATAAAGTAACACTGTCAGCACTTTTTTACCCAATCCATACAAATCACAGAATCACAGAACGTTAGGGGTTGGAAGGGACCTCCAGAGATCATCAAGTCCAACCACCATGCCAAAGCAGCATCACCTATGGCAGGCCACACAGGAACACATCCAGACAGGTTTTGAAAAAAGGAGGAGACTCCACAGCCTCTCTGGACAGCCTGTTCCAGTGCTCCATCACCCTCACCATAAAGAAATGTCAGCATGCCTGACATACTTAAAAGCTCAAATCTTTCCACGTGCCAACAAAAAAAAAATCCAAACCACTTCAGAGCATATCCTTTGGTATCAGTTCACCCTGCCTATATTTATGCTCTCCATAAAAAAAAGTTCCAGTGAGTTTTCAGATCAGGCACCTAATGGGCACAGAAAGCAGATTCTGCAAGTGGTGGAACAGACTCAGCATACCCAGCCCATATCCCAATACCAGTAGAGTTCAACAGGCAGAGAAGTAGATCTCTAGGTTCAAAACCCAAGAAATGGTATGTTCATATTTTCACAGTAGGTATACTTAGGTCTCTCTTTATAGCACTAGAGTAACTTAATTTTGCCCATACAGCTACAGCTTGTTAACCTTATCTGCAAATATTCTTAGGATCTGAAAGACTCTAGCTCAGAAAAGAAAAAAAAGAAGCTGTTTATTGTTTCTTCACCTAATGTGCCAGTTCTGCCAAATTAATTGCACTCAGGGGATCTGCAGATAGGCGTGAAAGCAATTACAGAGATGTCTAGTCTATTTTTGCTTCTTTCCTCTCCTAAAAATGTACCCATTTCAGAAACCAAAGTAAAGGCCTGGAACAAGTAATATTCTAGACTTTAAAACACGTTTTATTCTCCCCATCAGTTACACTGAAGTTCCAAGAAAAATGATATTATGCAAGCATAGCAACAGATGAAATTACTACCTTTTATTGCATCATTGTTGCTTTTTTAAAGAATGATAAGAAAAAAATGGATTTCCTTATGCTTTCTCAGAGCAATGATTCTAGCATTTCGTTAGAAACATTTCACAGTATCACCAAGGTTGGAAGAGACCTCATAGATCATCAAGTCCAACCTGTTACCACAGAGCTCAAGGCTAGACCATGGCACCAAGTGCCATGTCCAATCTTGCCTTGAACAACTCCAGGGACGGCAACTCCACCACCTCCCTAGGCAGCCCATTCCAGTAGCCAAAGGAGACCCAAGGACCATATGGTTTACTGCAGAAGACTTTTCTCCACAACTCTGATATATCTTCCCCAAATGTCCATCTCATTAGGCTGTGGGAGGGGTCAATAATCCCTTTGTGGATGGAGCTATGCTCCCAAGTGCTTAAGGACAGAGTAATTCTAAACATCACAAGTATATTGTTAAATGCATCTCAAGTCTGACTGCAAAAGCCAGATATTTCCAACTGTTCCAGGTATCAGCCTTCCTTCTGACGCTGAAGACCCCAGGTTTGCTAGAGGTATGATATTTCTTCTCTATGTATTTCTTAACAAATGTTTTTCACTGAAAAGAATTAATTTGATTGAAACGACTCAAAATTTGATTAAAGAAGAATTAATTTGATTAAAACAACTCAAAATTTGATTAAAGAAGAGGTAATTTGATTAAAACAACTCAAAATTACTTCTACATTTTGAAAGTAAAGTTAGATCTCATGAATTCTGAAATTAATTCAAACTTTAAAGCCTTACATAGTTTAAAGAAAAAAAAATAAGCTTAAATAAGAAAGATGAAATTTATATTCCTGCAAACACACACACTAATCCTATTTTTAACATCATTCATTTTTCTTTATAATGTTCAGAGGCATACATTTTTCATAGACAGCTTAATGACATTAAAAATTCCTGAAACACCAGAAATTTATAGAATCATAGAATGGTTTAGGTTGGAAGGGACCTCAAAGATCATCCACTTCCAACCCCCTGCCATAGGCAGGGACACCTCCCACTAGAACAAGTTGCTCAAGACCTCATCTAACCTACCCTTGAACACTTCCAGGGAGGGAGCATCCACAACCTTCCTGGGCAACCTGTTGCACTGTCTCACCACCCTCACTGTAAAGAACCCTTTCTTAATATCTGGTTTAAATCTCCCTTCTGCCAGTTTAAACCCATTACACCTCATCTGTCATTACTAGACCTTGTCAATAATCCCTCCTCAGCCTTCCTGTAGGCCCCCTTCAGATACTGGAAGGCCACTATAAGGTCTCCTCGAACCCTTCTCCTCTTCAGGCTGAAGAGCCCCAGATCTTGTAGCCTGTCCTCATAACAGAGGTGCTCCAGCCCTCTGATCATCTTTGTGGCCCTCCTCTGGACTCACTCTAACAGTTTGATGTTTTTCTTGTGTTAGGGGCTCTAGAAATGTACACAGTACTGCAAGTGGGGTCTCATGAGAGCAGAGTAAAAGGAGAGAATCACCTCCCTCCCTTGCCCTGCTGGCCACACTTCTCTTGATGCAACCCAGGCCATGGTTGGCTGTCCAGGCTGCACATGCACACTGCCAGCTCATGTTGAGCTTTTCATCAATCCAGACCCCCAGGTCCTTTTCCTCAGGGCTGCTCTCAGCCATTCACCACCCGGTCTGTATCTGTGCTTGGGATTGCACCGACCCAGGTGCAGGACCTTACACTTGGCCTTGTTAAACGTCATGAGGTTGGCCTGGGCCCACCTCTCCAGCCTGTCCAGGTCCCTCTGGACGGCATCCCTGCCCTCCAGCAAGTCAAGTGTGCCACACAGCTTGGTGTCATCTGCAAACTTGCTGAGGGTGCACTCAACTCCTCTGTCCATATCACTGACTAAGATGTTAAGCAGCACTGGTCCCAGCACTGACCCCTGAGGGACACCACTTGTTACTGGTCTCCAGGTGGACATTGTGCCCTTGTTCACCATGCTCTATGTGCGACCATCCAGCCAATTCCTTATCCAGCGAGTAGTCTCCCCATCAAGTCTGTGTTTTTCCAGTTTGGTGACCAGGCTATCATGTGAGATAGAGTCAAATGCCTTACTCAGGTCCAGGTAAATGATGTCAATTGCCCTTCCTTTGTTCACTTGAAGCGAGAATGCTATTTCTTACTGCATTCGTATCAATAGATACTAACACTGAAATACAATCACTTTACACATCAATGTTAATTCTTAGGTGGCTGATTATAAACATTCAAATACTTCTTCAGTGGCTTTGAAAGGTCATACTTGTCCTGGTTTACAACTCTATTATTTGAAATTATATCCCTCTATATTTAACATCCACTGTTAGTTTGTATGCTCTACCTGTAATTTCCTCCATAACAGTTCAATGAGAAAGTAGTGCTTTGTGCAGGCATTAAAACAAATCAAAACCAATAAACAACACAATCTACCCTACTAATGTAACCTCACTGTTTTTCTTGGGAGAACACTTAATACAGTTAATTCTTTCAAGAATTAAAGATAATTCCAAGATGCAAAAGAGTCCTGTAAATGACTTCAGAGTTGTCAGAGATCTGGATTTAAACTTATTTTGCATTGTACAGGTTTGGTTTATAAAATTTTCCTTGCATAAACGCTGCTCATTTTACAATATGCACATTTAATAAATTATAGAGACTTCAAGTACACCTAGGCACTTCTCTCATTTTCTGCCCTGAAGCACAGCAACTTGAGATGGGAGAGACATGATCTCATTTCCTCCTTTTCATCTTGCCTAGAACACCATTAAGGTGTTCTGAGCTGTCCTGCCATGTGTCACCACATTTGAGAAAGACCAGGTAGCTGCTCTTTAAAGAGAGCTAATGAGATGCCCCTCAGGAAGAACAAACTACTCTGCCACAAAGTCCAGCAAAATGTTCAGCTGTACCTGAGCGCAAGTGAAATCTCCAGAGCACAAGGAAGGAAGGCAAAAGTAAAAGTCTCTTCATGACTGCACATTGAATTAGCTTTGTTAAATATATAAATAATTAATCAGGCCTTCAAATTTACTTAAGTCCCCCTCTTGGTTAATCTCCTTGATTTCTCTTGTAAATTTAAAGATGGTTCATCTTCTGAAGATAAATAACATGAAGCAGTTCCTGCTCTAGCATCAAGTCATGCCTATGGTCTCCTAGAGCAGTGAAAACTGTGGAAATGACTTCTGGAAATCACATAGTAGTATCTTCATCAAAATCTCCTTTACTTGACAAGCACATTACACACGACTGTTTTATACCAATCTACTAAATAAGTAAATCAATACTTAGCCTAAACAAAAAAAGCCACATAAAAATACTCAAGAATACTATTACTAAAAAGCAGATTTTAAAATAGCACCTTCCTCCAATACTTCTGTCTGTCTCCACGAGAGGACAGCTTCACTAACCTTGAGAGATTCCTAAGAGAAATCTGCCAGCCCACGCTAGGGTCCGACATTCAAAAATAACTTCCTGCAACATCACTGGTGTGCAGGAGTTGAGCCAACTAATGGGTTTTAACTAGGCAAGATCGATGATGAACTGACAGCTTTGGCTCCACACTTTGTCTTTTAAATGTCATGTACATGCAGCTGGAGCACATCTATAGCAGCATTGATTATTTTTTTTCCCACTACAGTGAAATTGCTCATTTTCTCCACTTGTAATGATACTACAAAATTAAAGCAACATTTGGCCACTGGAGACCATTAATGCAGTCCTCTTTAAGGCACACACCTTTACACCTCTGTATACAGCTAAAGCTTTGATGACAGCTGTCTGCAGTTCCTTTCCTTGCTTCCTATTGAAACTTTCACTCAAAACACTCACTATGACAAATAATTATAGTCATAATAAACTGAAGGGAACTTGGAGGAAAAACATAATATTGATCAGGCTTCGTGCTAGGTTTTTCCACCTGCTGCTGAGATTAATCTCAAACATCATCCAAGGTATCACCAAATAGAGTTTGAGCTTCTAGTGCTTCTAACTTGTTTCTTCCATAGCTGGAAAGCCTTTTTAAATGCAGGTGTGTTAAAGAAACTTAAGATTTTACCTAATACTAAAGCCTACACCTTGTATGTTCTCTGGCCTTTATTTGGCAACCGTATTCTGGACTTAATGTCTTAATGACATCCACAGGAAGCATTATTTGAACACAAAACTTTCTTTTTGAGCTAAGTCTATGGTACTGTAGCTGCTTCATTTCTCTTTTTTCTCTTGTTTGGATCTAGTCCTACAAATGAGATAAATAAGTACCAATCAGTTGTAAAGTTACTTCTTCAACATCTAATGTGAAGAATATTGTAACTGTCCCTACAACTTGCAGTATAATGATCTTTCAAACAGGAATTAAGGAGAAGGCACAGGCTCCCTCATGATGGCAAATAATTCCCCTTACCAAGGCATGCCAGTAGACAATGCTTAACATTTGACAGGATTGAGTGTCTCTGGGTTATATAACAGAGATGGCATCCTCCTAAAGGTCACCACTCCCTCCCCTCTTTACAACACACACATCTGCTACAACAGCTAACAAGATTTAGCCTTCAGTTTAGATTTTCTATTTTATTTCTGATTTTTCTTTTAGTTAACCTTTTATTTAAACAACAGGGGAAACACTGGACAAAAGGAAATGCTGTGGGTTTTTTTAAGTTAATTCTGTTTGTCTATTTAAATGGTAGACCAGAATCTCAAGGACATTTAGGAAAGCACGGTTCATATCAGTACAACTGTTTCCTGTGTGCTTTTGTGGTTCATGGTAAAGTTCCACAACACAGGTGAAATAAATGTTTAATTATTCCTTCCTTGGTCTTACTAGGTGACAGGAATCTCTAAGCCATACTTGCCTAAATGGGTAATAACTTCAGATTTTTATATCAGTAAGGTTTTCTTAGGACCAGTCCTTATTTTACACAAAGTGCTTAACTGCTGAAGTATGACTGATGCCTAACAACTACATCTGTAACAAATTCGATGCTCCTGTGATCAACAGGCCAACCTCACTAATGCATTTTCTTACAAAAGGAAATGAAATTGGCAGTCCTCATTATCATGACTACATTAAGACTCCAATCTTACATCTTCTGTACACTTTTTTCCGGTATTATTGATGAATTAAGATTTTGTAGGCATGCCTAGATTTGCACAGGAGCAAAACACTGATAATGGGCAGAATTAATTAGCAGATATTATATTAAGAATGTTTTTAATGTACACACTGAAGTATACCCTAACAATATTTGTTGAAACATCACATTCCTTTAATTTCATTTGAAAAAGAAAACAAACATATATTGTTTTTACAAGGCATATGAAAATTGTGCTCCACTAAGTATCTTCTGAAGCAATTTCTTTTGAAACCAGTAGTATTTTAGATTTATGTTACAACTGAAATAGACATTTATTAAAAACAAGGAGTACACATACACAGCCAGAACATTTTGTGAAAACAAAAATGCATGAATCTTCTACCAAAAAAAAAATTCATTGCAATCAGTGGTTTATCACCCCTCAAAGTAATTCCAAAGGAGATATTTTCTACCCCATATGAATTGAAGAAGAGTTAGTTTATAATGATGCTACACTTTGCACATTTTTTACATGGTACAAACCTTGCTCCCTGGAGCTAAGGGTTAGTCTGAAGCGAATTACAGAATAAACAGAAGCCTTAAAATCACAGGGAATTTTTCACATTATTCCACTGCCTTTGGACAAACAAAATACCTTGTGCATATATAATTATTTGCAGTTTGAATAACTTAAGTTCAAGTAGCATTAAAGGAAAATTCCCATTTACTAATTTTGCTTGTATCAATATTAATACTCAACATCACAATAATATTCTTGCATTTTTAAGCCTGCTGAAATAGACCTTACTCATAGCACAATACACAATGCTCTCACAGGTAACTGGAGATAGAATAAGGAGGAATGGCCTCAAGCTGAGACTGAGTAGGTCTAGATTGGACATTAAGAAGTTTTTCGTGGAGAGAGTGGTCAAGCACTGGAATGAACTGCCCAAGGAGGTGGTGGAGTCACTGACCCTGGATGTGTTTAAGGGTCATTTGGATGTGGTGCTTAAAGATATGGTTTAATGTGAATCTCGTTGAGTAGGGTTATAGGTCGAACTGGGTGATCCTGAGGGTATTTTCCAATCTGGATGTTTCTGTGACTCTGTGAAATCTTCATGAAGACTAGTGCTTACCATCTCTTTCAGAGTAGATGGGGGAGTCAGCTCCATTCTATCTCTGACCTGATCTCTACTTGGAGGAAAACTTTCAAACCTGTATTTCTACTAACATAAGAAGCTCTGTCATTCTTCTGAAATGTATCTTAAATTCTATATACTAAAAGTCTGACTAATTGTAATATAGTCAACCAATTCCGACATGATTTCACCCATTACTTTAAAAAGAAAATTGTATGTCTGACTGATTTCAATATGATGCTTTTTACTTCCACCCAGAAACTCTTCCTTACTTGACTCTTTTTCCTCTTTACAGATTACATGCACTGAAAGCATCCTTCCCTGTACATTCCCATCCCAGCACTAAAAAAACCTGCACTGAAATATTATAGACCTTTGTGGCAGGGCCATTTCCAACTCCCTGCCTCACCAGAGGTTTGAATGGGGCACAAAAGTGTTTTCCTCCCCCCCACACCTTTGTTTCTGGAGGTTTGGAATGGGTGAAGAAGTCGGTGAGAAGCTGCTTCCCCCATCCCTGTGGGCTTGAACGGAGAAGAACAAATCATCCAAGCATATATATATATATATCTATATGGCAACTGGACATATTGGCTAGGCAGACCTTGAAGAAGGAGCATCTTGGAGAAGGATGAAGAGAAAGCACACAGTTCCCCTTTTTGAACCACCACACCCCAACTTCCTTCTGGAAGGACCTTCTCTGCCAGAAACCGCCACCATTCATGGGAACGCACCCAGCAGTTCCAGACATTGCTGCAAAGGAGTGAAGGGACTATCTCTAAGTTCTACTCCACCACTGTGAGTAGAACAGGCTTTCCCTAGAGCTCCAGGCTGCCTGTTTATAAGTGGGGCAGAGCCATTTTGTGGCTAAACCTTTTCCAGTTTTCTGATTCTCCTAAATTACTGAAGTGCCCATAAGAATCCTTGTGAAGACTTTCCTGACCAAACTTGAACTCAAACGTAATTAGTCTGTATATAGTTTGTGGGCAGGGCTTTTCAGAAATGAAATATCTACATGTTTTTGTAATTCCTGCCTCATTAATTGCCCTGTTTCAACCTTAGAGACATTCCATGGTTACTCACACAAAGCAAAGGCTGAGATTGACCAAGAGGCAAACAAACTGCTAGCCATATACAGAGAGATTTCTGTCTGTATAAATACAAGTGATTTCTTAGTTCCAAACCCTTGCAAATCTTGATTACCCTGACTTCCATAGAGGCTGGACACACACGAGGATTTGAAGGCAATCCTCACTGAACACGAAGCTAACTAAAGCAGCTTAGACAAGATCTTTTATTCGATGGCAGAAAACTAATTTCAGATGCAGTACAATGTGTACAATCTCAAACTGCTATACTGGTTTGATCAACTCCACTCTTTTTATCATCTGCACATTATAATTGCAGCCAGACTATAGCTCACATACTCCTGTGCTGCAGTGTCCCATCAATTTGCAGCACCCGGGGCCAGTGCTGCCATTTGAAAAAGGCAGGGTCAGATTTCTCACTCATCTCTTCCTCCCCAAGCAAAGCTGTGGAAATCATCCATCTAAATCCTCTTTGATCGCCTTGCAGTGATCTCGCTTCCAGAACTGTTCAAACATATGGCCAGCAATCAGGCCACGTCTAACGTCACACCTACCAGAAACATTAGGAACAGTTCAGTTCCCCTTTATGCCTGTAATTTCAATTTAGACATATGCCATTCCCTTGAGACATTACTACCCCCTCCAAAGGGAAAACCACATCTGTACACATCAGAAAAATAACACTGCTACAAAAAATGTGAAAAATACTACAAGATAAATGCTCCATGATGCTTGTGATAAATACAACCCATAAAAGGAACAAAGTTCATATAAATGCATGCCCTATAAGCTTCAAAAGCCAAGATTTCTCATACATCAAATCACAGGTAAAGGTGCAAGAACGACTGTGTATTTTTGACAGTTATTTCTAAACCAAGTCTGTTGAGCTATATGCTTACTGTTCAATATCTTTATTAATGATCTGGATGAGGGGATTGAGTCCAGCATCAGTAAGTTTGCAGATGACACCGAGCTAGGAGCAGGTGTCAGTCTGTTGGAGGATAAGAAAGCTCTGCAGAGGGACCTTGACAGGCTGGATGGGGGTGGGGCAGAGGCCAATGGGATGAGATTTAACAAGGCCAAGTGCAGGGTCCTACACTTTGGCCACAACAACCCCAAGCAGTGCTACAGGCTGGGGACAGAGTGGCTGGAGAGCAGCCAGGAAGAAAGGGACCTGGGGGTACTGGTAGATAGTAAGCTGAAGATGAGCCAGCAGTGTGCCCAGGTGGCCAAGAGGGCCAATGGCATCCTGGCCTGGATCAGGAACAGTGTGGCCAGCAGGACAAGGGAGGTTACTCTTCCCCAGTACTCAGCACTGGTCAGGCCACACCTTGAGTACTGGGTCCAGTTCTGGGCCTCTCAATTCAAGACAGATGTTGAGATACTGGAACGTGTCCAGAGAAGCGCAACAAAGGTGGTGAGGGGCCTGAAACACAAGGCCTGTGAAGAGAGGCTGAGGGAGCTGGGGGTGTTTAGCCTGGAAAAGAACAGGCTCAGGGGGGGACCTCATTGCTGCCTACAACTATCTGAAGGGAGGCTATAGCCAGGTGGGGGTTGGTCTCTACTCCCACACAACAAGCAACAGAACAAGGGGACACAGTCTCAAGTTGTGCCAGGGGAGGTATAGGCTGGATGTTAGGAGGAAGTTCTTCACAGAGAGAGTGATTTGCCATTGGAATGGGCTGCCCAGGGAGGTGGTGGAGTCACCGTCCCTGGAGGTGTTCAAGAAAAGCCTGGATGAGGCACTTAGTGCCATGGTCTGGTTGACTGGCTAGGGCTGGGTGCTAGGTTGGACTGGATGATCTTGGAGGTCTCTTCCAACCTGTTTGATTCCATATAGTTATGTATATATAATGAAAAGTTAGCCCTACTAAACAGTTTAATTATTTCATGCCAACTACTGGGCTTCAACTACAGTTCAGGTTTTAATACAGCTATAAAATACATAGCTGTAAACACAGTAAAAATGATTTTAGGTAAAACCAATTTAGATACTCTGATTCATCCTAAGAGGAACAGTATTCATCACCTCTCCAACATGGCAATTTGCTAGTGATGTGTTTGCGGATCCCTCATTAGAAACTTTTGAGTTTATGAAAATATGGAATGAAAAACTGGAGTGAAGAATCTACAAAGCCTACTTAGAACTTGTGAATGAGATCTTTTGCATTACAATTTCCATTTCTTTTTACTGCTTATAAGCTGTGGTTTCTATTAAGAGTATAAATTAATTCTGCATTTCCTATTTCAATACAGGTGGAAATTGCCAAGCTAAGCTTATCTGGTTTACAATTTTTAATATTCATATTTCAGTGCAATATGATGACTTCAATGTATTTTCAAGTTGCATAATTTATATCTTATCTGCATATGTGATACAGCTTTATTTTATCTTTCATATTGAAGCAATATAAACTTTCAACTAACTTGTCTTCCTCATATATGTGGATATCCAAGGAAATAGCTTTATGTAGTAGCAGTGTCATAAACTCCTGGTATTTTACCAAGAACAGATGTTCAGAATGCAAGGATTTTGAATGTCAGACTTGTTTGGGGTTTTCTAATGTATTTTGTCTTCCTCAAAGTACAAAATGAAAATTCAAGATCTATTTCTGTTAAAGGTTTCAAACACTAAGTGCTAAGGAGTTCGAGGTACTCAATATAAAACAAACCCTCTAGTTGCTCATTATTCATTGTGGTATCTCTAATCACACTATGTATGCCTTAATTGGATTCAGCAAAATCACTGAAGCTCTTTGTGTTCTGAAAGCCTGAACAAATGGATTACCATGCTGAAATCTGCCCCTCAAAAAAAACAAAAAAGGAAGTATTTTGATTTCACTTTGTTTAGCCCAATAAAGGGATTAAAATGAAATTTGGAAACTAGAATTACAGCAGGATCCCAGGCAGTTAACTCCAAGAACATAGTCTCAAAGGAATATTTGAAACAAGTAAGAAGTTATAAAATAAACATATTCCCTTTAGCTACATAGAAAGAATATATGCAACACACTCTACATCAGCTCCAGTTCTGTCAAAATTACTTCTAATTTAAATGAGTTAAAACAAATGGAGAGGAAAAAAGTCATTGCTTTGGTTGTGGCTTGTTGAGATCTTTGAATTGAAAACTAGTATCTACACTTATTATCATAGATTCTATATATATTGGAAGTGCTCAAGAAAAGACTGGATGATTTTAGTGCTATGGTCTAGTTGACTGGATAGGGCTGGGTGATAGGTTGGACTGGATGATCTTGGAGGTCTCTTCCAACCTGGTTGCTTTTATTCTATACTCTGCGATTCTATTCTATTCTATTTTATTCAACTAACAACTCCTTGAAATTTGCTGTGCCACTAAAAACTTGCGAGTAATCTTTAGGCCCATAGATGCTAATTCTCAAATTCACAATACATCAGCAAATCAGAAACAAACAAAAACCCTTAGTCTAAGTAAATCAAAGGAGCCATACTGGCATCTGTACCAAAATGTTTTAACTAGCAGATGAGACAGTCTCAGTACTTTATCCAGTCTATCAGTTAATGGTAATTCCATTAGGAAGATGTGCACCTCAACTGCTGGTAGGAATCTTATACAGGTAAGTGCAAGCTTGACTTTCGGGCGCTAAGATGCAGGGACACACACAAGAGTTTTAGGCATACTTTGGTATTTCAAGTCACGACTTCTGCATTTTATTTGACAAGAGTTAATGCTGATTATCAAATAGTAGCTCTTTAACTGCTGGTTGTTGTGCAGGCTTATTTGGGCTAAAGCAATCAACACAGATCTAAAAAAATACTGTGCCCTGCCACATAAAGACTACTTTTTGGCTTATTTTTCTACACAGATTGAAGGACAGCCTAAATGACTTCTCTCAAATTTTCTAAATAAAACAAAGGGTTTGGACTGAGCTATGCTATAATTCCCTTTAAAAAGTCACAGTGGACATATAGCTACACTGCACTATGACAATAAATGTGTTCAGGACAAACACTAGATACATGCAGTGGAAGTATAAATGCATGGGACTAGTCTTTAATGTTGAAGACGGGGAAAAGCACACAGAACTCATTTCTGGTTTTGCAGTATCAGTGTAATTACTCTGCAGCACCAACAGTAGACTTCCTCAAGCCCTGCACATCACTTTTTCAGTAATTCACAAAGTAATTATGTTCTCAGTTTAGAAAAATGTATGGCAGCAGTTCAGTAGCGCTTCTATTTTAGGACTAAACCACGTTTGGTGCACATTTGCACACTGTATAGTTCAGACAGCATTTAAAAGCCATATTGTACGAAGGAAAAATAGCTAATTTGTTCAGTCCTTGTAGAATTAGATTTCCTATCAAAAACTTCTGAAAAGCACTAAATACCTCCAGCTCCCATAGGCTTCAGCGATGCATGAAGTGTGAAAGGGCTTGAAATCATCGATGTAACATGTACAGATTAAGATCCTTGTATTTGAACTTCTTCATGCATATAAATGAAAAGGTTCTGTATGAACTAAGGCTCATAAAAGGAAAACTTTAAGAATTAGAGATTATTCAACAAGAAAAATAAACATTGTCTACCTTGTGCAGATGAAGAAAACTACCTAATTCAGTAGGCAGGGCAGCCAGGATTTTGTCCAAGAAATTTACTCTGAACAAAACCATATGAACATATTCATGGACTGCAAAGTTGGGGATTTAGAAAGACGCAATATAAATTCCATGGACTTTTTTTTTTAACCCAGGCTTTTGACTCAAGCTTTACTGGCATTTCGACTAATCTGCTATTATTGTTCAGTATAATTTTATGAAAGCAGAACTATATGACACCAAGCTGTGTGGCACAGCTGACTTGCTGGAGGCAAGGATGACATCCAGAGGGACCTGGACAGGCTGGAAAGGTGGGCCCAGGCCAACCTCACGATGTTTAACAAGGCCAAGTGTAAGGTCCTGCACCTGGGTCGGTGCAATTCCAGGCACAGATACAGGCTGGGTGGTGAATGGCTGAGAGCAGCCCTGGGGAAAAGGATCTGAGGGTCTGGGTCAACGAAAAGCTCAACATGAGCCGGCAGTGCGCACATGCAGCCCAGACAGCAACCTTGTGCTGGGCTGCATCAAGAGAAGTGTGGCCAGCAGGGCAAGGGAGGGGATTCTCGCCCTTTGCTCTGCTCTCATCAGACCCCACCTGGAGTACTGTGTGCAGTTCTGGAGCCCCCAACACAAGAAGGACATGGNTTTAAAGCCAGGCTGGATGAGGCCTTGAGCAGCCTGCTCTAGTGGGAGGTGTCCCTGCCTATGGCAGGGGGTTGGAGCTGGATGATCCTTGAGGTCCCTTCCAACCTAAACCATTCTATGATTCTATGATTCATTCTATGATTCTGTATTTTATTCAATAAAAACATAGGAGCTTTCAGTTTATTCGCAGCGCATGATCAGCCACGAATACCAGCCCGACCTAGAATTTTGTTGCATTCAGTATCCTTTTTGTGTTTACATTTTAACCATTATTCTGAAGAGATATTTTGTAACTTGTTTTTTAAAACTATTTAATAGTTGCCAGGAAGTATGTAACTCAGAGAACTGTATGTAAATTATAGCAAACATGTACTTAGGAGAAGAGAAACACCCAGAATTACCACTTCTAAAAACAATGGGAAAATGTGATTAAATGCAGCATGAACAGCAAGTGGCAGATTTAGTCCTAACTTGAGACTTAATATAACACAGGCATTATGTTTTGAGACAATGCAAATCAATCTCACATCTGAGAATTGAACCAAGTAAAACAAAAAATACATTACCCATTGATACATGCAGAAGTTAAATCACTAAGCTGAAATCACCAACTAAGCTGAAAGGTAAATATAGAATACCAGCATTCAAATGGATTAAAATTATCTCCACTTGTAGGGAAAATCTTCAGTAGAAAACTTTGGCTAAAGTATAAGTTGTAATGATCACCATACAGGTAAACATCTGAAATTTAAAAATTAATAATATGTATTTATTTTTTAATTTTATTTGTTGATATAAAGGATGTGGGAAGAGCTCTGGAAACGATTGACAGTCATTTTTAGCCTTTCTGTCAAAGCGACCAACAATATTCAAAGTCCACTTTGTAGATCTACAGAAGGACCAAAAAGACTCTATTCTAAGACACCTAAGACATTTATTTTGTTCATACACTTTAGACACTAGGAATGTCCTGTAAGCACACAGGAAAAGCTACAGGAGTTCACACTAGTTTTAAAATGAGAAAAGCCACTCATCAGCAGAAAAAGATCCAACATTTCATCACTTCAGCTAGATGATTGTTAAGCATCAAGGCCCAAATAGAGCAGAGAAGCATTTTCTTTCAGTTGTCATTATCTGTGATGGGTTTTATTCCTCAAAAGACAGTACTGGAACTTCATTTAGGAGTACGGTTACTGTTTCAATTCAAAAAGCAGAGATGACCTCATAAGAAAAAAAATACAAAAAAAAATACACTTAGTTTTTTGTTGCTTACAGCAGGTAGGATGGTACTAAGGTGTTGAGAAGAGAAGGCTGAGAAGGCATCTTATCAACATTTATATATACCCATGGTGTAGGTGTCAAGATGAAGGCGATAGTCTCTTTTTGATGGTGCCCAGTGATAGGACAAGCAACAAAAGACACAGGCAAGAACACAGCAGGTTCCACCTCAACACAAGGAGACACTTCTTTATGGTGAAGGTGATGGAGCACTGGACCAGGCTGCCCAGAGAGGTTGTGGAGTCTCCTTCTGTGGAGACATTCAAAACCTGCCTGAATACATTCCTGTGTAGCCTGCCCTAGGTGATCATGCTTTGGCAGGGGGGGCTGGACCCACTGATCTCTGGAGGTCCCATCCAATGCCTACCATTCTGTGATTCTCTAAAGGAATTCTGTGAAGACATGCATTGGTGTTGATAACTGCTAATTCATTATCAAGTCAGCATGTCCCACAGGATTTAGAGAAAATGTTGGTGTGTTTTTTGGTTTTAGGGTTTTTTGTTTGGTTTTGTTTGTTTGTTTGTTTTTTAATAATAAAAGCCTATCTTATAAACTCTACAGGGACCATTATTTGTTTTTTAGAATTAACTATTGGAATATTTTAACATGATGTTCAAAAAAAATAACTGCAGTATCCACAGCGATTGCATACATAAATTCAGACTGCTTTGTTAAGTGCATTATATTGGTTGGTTGGGTTTAGATATAAAAACATTTTCCAGCTATATGAGAAATGCAAGGCATTACTAACTCAACTAGAGTCAGCTGCACAGTGAAGCTACACTCAACAGGAACTGGAAAGACGTGTGAAGCATTCTGCTTTGTTAAAGCCCCATTTGGCACTGTATCCTATCTATAAAAATACTGCCTGTAGTCTACTGAACTAGATTTCAAGAAATAAATTCTGAAATTATTAATTATGAAGTTCAGATTATTAAATTTTGTCAAAATATTAGGATATTTGCATTTACACTGCCGAGCCAAGTGTTTCAGCTGTATCCTAACTATTTTAAAAGACCAGACATTGTGAAAAAGGCAATGCCATTTTTCCATCACACAGGTTGTTGTGGTTTGAGCAGGGTTGAGTAACTGAACAGACTTAGGTCACTCTGATAAGGAGGCATAGCTGCAGAAAAGTGGCCTTGGGAGGCTGGCAGAGAAGCTGAGAAAGCTCTGAGCTGCGTGAGGGGGCAGGCTGGTTAGCCCTGGGAACAAGCAAATGTTGTGGCTAGCTGCTTGCAGGGGCATTAAGAGGGGTACTTGGTCAGGTCTGCCTCTATGTGTGTGGACAGCCCATACTCTGCTATGTAAGCCTACCAAAAGTACAGGCCCCTGTACCAAACTCCATGATATAAGCACCACACTTAGCTTCAATAAATAGACTGACCACCTATGTACTATACTGGTATAAGCTCGTGTCTTTCCCGCTCCCACACAGCCTAAGTGAGGCCAACTCAACAACAGGCCAAATAGGAGAGTTTTTATCACTGACAGACAGGTACAGGTATACCAGTCCAATGAAGATGTAATGGTTACTGCACCTGAGTTACTGAAATTCTGGTAGTAGAGAAAAAAGAATAAATCAGGATTCCTGAATGACTCTATCTGATGCTTCCACTTCCCTCTCCCTGCAAAAGTATGGTGTAAGAATAAGGTGCACAGGAGAAAAGAATTGAGTTAAATGTTTCAGTGGGAGTTTGGAAAGAAAACAGAGAGATTAGTACAATGACTTTACTTATTGAATAGTTTCAGCATAATTACAGCTACATTAAGACTGTCACAGTGAGGCATCAACAGTGCCATCAGATGCCTACAAAAAAGGTGACTCATCAGAGCCCTGAAATGTAAGTGAAACATCTACTGTCATTTAAAATGGTTTAGGAAAAGAAAGCCAACTTATGCAGCCTAACAGACTAACGTACTATCACATTTTAATTATTTTTCATTCAGACAGTTTTTCTTGGCAGATAGAACTAATTGAAAAAGCAGAAGTTTCTATTGAAAACCATGTAGCAAGTTAGTATCAAGGATGCAAGAGTAAAAAGAGAAGGGAGAAAAAAAAAAGAGGAGAGATGGCATCTAAAACATTAAATATAACCTCCATTCCGGTTACTCCTTAAGGATACTTCAGCTGATTTTGCCTTGCTAGTTCTCATACAGTCTGACAGTATGAAAATACTGGAACTGTAAGCATTTGTGTAATAGAGCAGAAAACTACAGGGAGACAGTCTTGCAACTGGGAAAAAAAAAATCACAAAACTTTCATAACCAAAATAAGTTTCAAAGTCTTTTACAAAATTTACTGTTGGATAAAGCATAATTTTTACACTTTTTCTGTGAAATGCAGGGAATTCATCTTCTGAGACCCCAAATAGGTGGGAGTGGCTAGTATAGCTAAAAAGAAATCTCATCTTACATGCATTCATTTATATATCATTTCTCATTTGATACAGTCTAATAATAGGATAAGACAAAGAACTGTAATCTGTTTCTCTGAAATGTGTTTTGTTAACACATAAAGCATTATGAGAAAACCTACAAGAACTCAGAAGCTTTGAACAAATACATCCTTTACTGTTTCTCCAGCACCAAGTTTAAGTATCAATGAAAACACTGTTTCAACAAGAGAGAAAATGTTTTCGATACTCTCTGGTACTATTCAAAAAACTGGTGTAAATCTGTAGCATTTAATCTATAGTTACACTACTTGAGCACAGATAAGCCAGCCAAATGTTCCATTAAACAATACAAAACTGGGACAGTTTCTTTCTGCAAAAGTTCTTGAACAAAACAAAACAAGAATCTTAAATACTCTGATTTCAGTTGAAATTTCCATTTTTCCAGTCAGTTTTATGGCATTATCACATGCTAGAGATTACTTTCTTTCAGAATACCAAAACTGTTTGGTCTAGAGTTACTATCTTCAATACTCACATTTAACACAGAATAGAATAGAATAGAATAGAATAGAACAGAATAGAATAGAATAGAATAGAATAGAATAGAATAGAATAGAATAGAATAGAATAGAATAGAATAGAATAGAATCAACCAGGTTGGAAGATGGTCAATGGTTTGTCAAGGTCATTAACTCACTACTTTCTTGGATGATTTTTTAAATTATTCCTCATGACCAATGTATTTATGAACAAATACATGGGAAAATAAATGGCCAAGAATTATGATACAACTTGAATAACTGTTAGGCTACCAGCCATCAAGTTGCTTATTTGAAAAGTACCAAGGTAAACTGTACTAAAATTAGGTATATGCTAGAAGAAGTAGATATATGAGATAATTCCTGATGACTTATCTCCTGGCCACAGCAAACACTTTCAACAGAAACTTCTGGAGAAGAGAAGGCTTCGAGGAGACCATAGAGTGGCTTTCCAGTATCTGAAGGGAGCCTACAGAAAGGCTGGGGAGGGACTATTGACAAGGTCTAGTAATGTCAGGACAAGGGGGAATGGGTTTAAGCTGGAAGAGGGGAGATTTAGACTGGATGTTAGGAGGAAGTTCTTTACAGCGAGGGTGGTAAGACACTGGAACTGGTTGCCCAGGGAGGTTGTGAATGCTTCCTCCCTGGAGGCGTTTAAGGCCAGGCTGGATGAGGCCTTGAGCAACCTGCTCTAGTGGGAGCTGTCCCTGCCTATGGCAGGGGGTTGGAGCTGGATGATCCTTGAGGTCCCTTCCAACCTAAACCATTCTATGATTCTATGATTCTATGATTCTTGTGAGTTGTTCACATTGTATCACACTCTTAGAACTGTGGATGTGAGGCAGATGGTGCACACTTAGAATAGCATCAACCAGGTTGGAAGAGACCTCCAAGATCATCCAGGCCAACCTAGCACCCAGCCCTATCCAGTCAACTAGACCATGGCAGTAAGTGCCTCATCCAGTCTTCTCTTGAACACCTCCAGGGACAGTCACTCCACTACCTCCCCAGGCAGCCCATTCCAATGACAATGGCATTCCTTCCACTTGCACAAGAACAATGCGTGGAATTACATCCATGCAAATGGATGCAAATCAACCACAGACTAATTATTCCTTGTTTGGGGTGGTAAGGTACCTTCCAATAGATAGGGCTTCAAATATTAAACTTGTTAGACTTTTGTTCCAGTTACATTATTAATGATCTGGGAATGTCACTTATATAGTAGCTGCTTCAAGCAAAGCAGCCTTGAAAGCAACATGCCAGGGTTAGATTGCACCAGCTTAATCTAAAAATAAAGTCACCTGTCATGTAGCCTTACACCAGCTATGAGTAATCAGTGTTCCTCCATCTTCTGCTTTCAACTAACATGGCAGTTTTGAATACAAGCCTTTTCCTGAGCGGAAACTAAAATAGATGCTAAGTGAGAGTAAGTCCAGCAAAACTACTTGCATTGCATTAAAGGTTGCTGTACAATGACACTTAAATGTCTTTCCATGTGGCTGCTCCTACCTACTGCTACTGTAAAATGTAGTAAAGAGGGCTTTTTTAAGTTACGTAACACCATGACACCCCCCCCCAGCTCCTTCCCCCACTAAAAAAGCCATTCACATACTCAGCACAAAAAGATTCAAGCAATAAACAGCATAGAGCTGTTAATCAGTTTCCAAGAGTTAGATTCTGCCACTATAAAATGGGACAGAAACTGGACAGAAGAAAAGGGAGAATCCTCTCCAGAATACTGTGCATGAGTATGAACAAATATCTAGTCTCTACATCTTCTACTCAAACTTTGATCTAAAAAGAAGTACCTGGTGACAAAATGCAAAGATGATCCAAGGGCTGAAACATCACTGCTGTGAGGATAGGCTGAGGGAGCTGGGGTTGTTCAGCCTGGAGAAAACTTCCATGGGACCCAATATATGAAAGGATTCTACAGGAAGGCTGAAGAGGGACTTTTCATAACAGTGTCTAGAGACAGGACAAGGGGGAATGGTGTGAAGCTGAAAGAGATTAGGTTTACACTGAATCTGAGGAAGTAGTGCTAGGGTGGTGAGACTTGGGAGTGGCTTGCCCAGGGAAGTTATGGATGCCTCCTCTCTGTGGGTGTTTAAGGTCAGGTTGGATGAGTCTTTGAGCAGTTGAGTCTAGTTGACAGGTGTCCCTGCCCATGGCAGGGAGGCTAGAGTAGATGATCTGTAAGATCCCTTCCAACCTAAGCCATTCCATGCTTGTATGATTTCACGAAACTCCTTGATGTAAAAAAAAACATCAGTGACGTAAAATATTATTGCTGTGGGACTTATTCACTTTACCTTACCTCACAAAAAGGCAGCTAGAACACTTCTTAGTAGAATATATTTAAGAGAAATTATGAACTTAAAAACAAGCTGACCTAAGGCATGGTATCTCAAACTTACATCAAAAAAACATAGCAGCAGCCTGAACTGGCACAGTTTACACTTCTGTAACTGGCAATTTCAGCCAACACTGACTTTAGCCACATTGCAATGGCCATCTCTAAGGAAGGATGAGTGACATATTTATTTATGTCAGCCTCAAACTCAAACTTGCCTTCTCAAGAAAGAAAAATAACTTTACAACAATCAACAGCTGGCCTATGTGGAATACATGTTTGGTATACTCCTCATAAGCAGTATAAGCCAAAGCAGAACAGATACAAACATCAGTTTCCTGCTAGTCTGTGAAAAAAGTGTATTCATTTCTTGTTGCATATATTAGAAATTAGTTTATAGAGATATAAAGGAATTACATAACGTGACAAAAAACAAGCCAAAGCTGCACCCATTTCCTTCTCTTATTTCAGCTGATCACTCATCTTTTGAAAAGCAACAGTAACCATTAACTTTATCTGTGTGCATTCCAAAAGCATAAAAGACTTCTGTAAGATGTAAGCTTCCTTTGAAGTTATACAGACAAACAACAGAAGAAAAAAAAAGAGAAATATAGTTTTCAGTAATCTAAAACATCTCTCCTTTTGTTTTGAAAGCAACAAGGCAAAACAAGAAAACTGTCACACAACTCCCACCTCCATTTCAGAATCTGGAATCAAAGCTAGGGTCAGAAAAGATGGGCAGACATTTTAACTTGAGGAATTTATCATGGCCAAGAGAGAATGATCAAAGGGATTATTGTTTGCCTTACCTCTGAAGCTAAGTCTGAAATGAGATATTCTCACGGGGAAAGACTCCAGTCAAGGATACATTAGCCCAGAAGGCCTGACCATGTCTTTGGAAATTAGAAAGGCTTGAATGTCAGCATTTCAACCTTACAGTATTACCAGTTGTAATGAGGAAACAGAGGCTTTCTTTAAATTTAATAACCAGCTGACTAACACAGAAATGAAAGAGTTGACAAAATAATAAATACCAAAGGTGTGCTAAAGAGACATTTCATAAGAAGCCTAAGGACAGGGACATTTCAGTTCATTTCACTGACATTTTACCACTACTATCACAAATTAAGAATTGAAGAGCATGTCCTTATCAGGTTAAGAAAAAAAAATATGCTGGACCTATCACACATAATCTGGCAAAATTTGGCAGGATTCACACTCCAGTAAGAGAAAGCACGTTAACTAAAATACTACAGTTACAGGAAAGATGATTTGGGGTTTTTAATGTTTTACCTTATTTTTTAACTTTTTGTTTCTGCTTTTCTTCTGAGTGGGTCCAGAGGAGGGCCACAAAAGTGATCAAGCTGCTAGAACAGGGGTCCTCAAACTTTGTAAACAGGGGCCGGTTCACTGTCCCTCAGACACTGTCAGGGGCTAGACTATAGCTTGGTTCCAGCCCAGTAGTGTCAGGGGTCAGACTATAGCTTGGTTCCAGCCCAGCAGTGTCAGAGGTCAGATTATAGTTTGGTTCCAGCCCAGCAGTGTCAGGGGTCAGACTATAGCTTGATTCCAGCCCAGTAGTGTCGGGGGTCAGACTATAGCTTAGTTTCAGCCCAGTAGTGTCGGGGGTCAGACTATAGCTTGATTCCAGCCCAGTAGTGTCAGGGGTCAGACTATAGCTTAGTTTCAGCCCAGTAGTGTCGGGGGTCAGACTATAGCTTGGTTCCAGCCCAGTAGTGTCGGGGGTCAGACTATAGCTTGGTTCCAGCCCAGTAGTGTCGGGGGTCAGACTATAGCTTGGTTCCAGCCCAGTAGTGTCGGGGGTCAGACTATAGCTTGGTTCCAGCCCAGTAGTGTCGGGGGTCAGACTATAGCTTGGTTCCAGCCCAGTAGTGTCGGGGGTCAGACTATAGCTTGGTTCCAGCCCAGTAGTGTCGGGGGTCAGACTATAGCTTGGTTCCAGCCCAGTAGTGTCGGGGGTCAGACTATAGCTTGGTTCCAGCCCAGTAGTGTCGGGGGTCAGACTATAGCTTCGTTCCAGCCCAGTAGTGTCGGGGGTCAGACTATAGCTTGGTTCCAGCCCAGCAGTGTCACAGGTCAGACTATAGCTTGGTTCCAGCCCAGTAGTGTCACAGGTCAGACTATAGCTTGGTTCCAGCCCAGTAGTGTCACAGGTCAGACTATAGCTTGGTTCCAGCCCAGCAGTGTCAGGGGTCAGAGTATAGCTTGGTTCCAGCCCAGTCCCGGCGAGCAGATTTAGTGGCAGGAAGTGGCCGCTTGGTCTCCCCCTCAACCCCCAGCGGAAGGGGGTTCTGTAAATACCAGCAGGCCGGACTGAGGACCCTGGGGCTGGAACACCTCACCTACGAGGACAGGCTGATGGAGCCAAGGTTGTTCAGCCTGGACCAGGAAAAGCTCCAGGGAAACCTAATAGCAACCTTCCAGTACCTGATAGGGCCCTGTAAGAAGGATGGTGAAAGAGACATTTTACAAAGGCCTGGAGTGACAGCATGAGGAACAATGGTTTGAAGGTAGAGAAGAGTAGATTTAGATTGGATGTTAAGAACAAGATCTTTACAATGAAGGTGCTGGAACACTGGAACAGGTCACCCAGGAAAGTAGTTGAGGCCTCATTCTTAAGAGATGTTCAAGGTCAGGCTCAATAAGCCTCTGAGCAACCTGACATAGTGAAGGATGTCTCTGTTCACTGCAAGGAGGTTGGACTAGATGACCTTTGGAGGTCATCCAACCCAAACGATTCTGATTCTGTGATTATTTCTGACAAAACAGGTGACTCTCAGACAGTGAAAATCAAATTCAACTACTGACTTGTCTGATATTTATATCCAGTGATCTTATGCTCAATACTTACAAACTATCTGGATCACTTTTGTCACAATATACTAAAATTCCTGAGCAAGACAGATGACAGATTTTTTTTCCATTACCTTCTGAAAAAAATAAACATTTTTTTTCAATGAATTTGTACATATTTTTGTAATGTATTTAGCAAACAACCAAAGTTCAAGGAAATAAAACCCAAACTGTCAGAACAGAAATTTGAGACCACGAGTTCATAATTCTGCAAGCCTGACTATAAGCTCATAAACTGACCACAGCTGATTAAAAGGGTTTACACATTCAGATTGCTAAGTGCAGATTCATAAAAAGCTAAAGCATGCTAAAGGATGCAAACAACCTTCTGCCTTACCTCTCACCTTCTAGTTATCTGTGCCTCTCACATACAGGGCTTACTTCTGAGTTGGAAATAAGACTTTCTAAGAGAAAAAGGGTGTGAGATTCCTCTGACCAGCACTTACTGGGAACACATCTGAAATAGTCTACTAAGGTTTCTCTGCTGTCAATAAAGATACTTCAGAGCAGGTATGAAATAATTCATTTGCACCATTAGACAGAGATGAAATAAAATGTTCTATACAGAGATGAGATCAAATGAGTCCTATTAAAACTACAGTCTTCACACACTGCGCATACTTAAGTTACCTCTCTTAGTCCCTTTCCCTTCATCCCTTACAGACTGGGGACAGTGGCTGGAGAGCAGCCAGGAAGAAAGGGACCTGGGGGTACTGGTAGAGAGTAGGCTGAAGATGAGCCAGCAGTGTGCCCAGGTGGCCAAGAGAGCCAATGGCATCCTGGCCTGTATCAGGGACAGTGTGGCCAGTAGAACAAGGGAGGTTATTCTTCCCCTGTACTCAGCACTGATCAGGCCACACCCTGAGTACTGTGTCCAGTTCTGGGCTCCTCAATTCAAGACAGATGTTGAGATACTGGAACGTGTCCAGAGAAGAGCGACAAAGCTGGTGAGGGGCCTGGAACACAAACCCTATGAGGAGAGGCTGAGGGAGCTGGGGTTGTTTAGCCTGGAGAAGAGGAGGTTCAGGGGGGACCTCATTGCTGTCTACAACTACCTGAAGGGAGGCTGTAGCCAGGTGGGGGTTGGTCTCTTCTCCTAGGCAACCAGCAATAGAACAAGGGGACACAGCCTCAAGTTGTGCCAGGGGAAGTATAGGCTGGATGTTAGGAGGAAGTTGTTGCCAGAGAGAGTGATTGGCATTGGAATGGGCTGCTCATGGAGGTGGTGGAGTCACCGTCCCTGGAGGTGTTCAAGACAAGCCTGGATGAGGCACTTAGTGCCATGGTCTGGATGACTGGCTAGGGCTGGGTGCTAGGTTGGACTGGATGATCTTGAGGTCTCTTCCAACCTGATTGATTCTATGATTCTATGATTTCCCTTCTTCCCCTCCCCAGAATCTAATGTAGTCTAACAGTGAACTTCTCAGAGTTAAACATTCACAGGCACTGCATCAGACCACGCCCTCGACAGACAGATACAGAAGAATATATTTTACTAAGTAGATCATTAAGGTACAAAAGAAAATTATAGTATTTGGTCTTCTTCTTAATGTAGAACTCTGCTGACTAATATCCAAACTGTTTCTCTTGGAATCGTGAAAAGAAATCTCAATTCTACATTTTGCTGCAATACACAGATACATTTAATTATGGTGGTTTCTAAATGCAAGATTCCAAAGCAGGAATGTGACATTACTATCGTGTGCCTATACCTCTATCTCTATGCTGGTTAAATAGACCTGTTTCTTCTGAATTCTTGGTTGTGGAAGAATATGTTAGATAAAGTATTCATCCTAAGGAAAATTTAGAATTCTGACATGAACAGACACTGAACTGCAAACATTACAGTGATTGAATTTAACTGTTTTAAAGTTACAACTGATTTAAATTGATTGGATCCTGTAACATTTAGGGACTCACTGTAAGAAAATGCATTCTTCTTTCTTCCTGCTCATCTGCATGAGCACTGTAATTTTTTTTTCCTGACACAGTAAATAAAAAGGTTAATTCCCTGCATACCTTAGAGTAAGACAAATACACACATACCTTTTACAAAGTTGCTAAAGATCACCAAAATGTAACCTTTATAATAATAGGTCAGCAAATTTCAGCTCAGTAAACATAAGCATGCCATGGCCTTCAGTGAACAAGTTCCCTTCCATCTACAGGTACAATATAGTACAAGCAATTACACTTTATTTTCTCTCTTTAAAAACCCTTAGAGATCATCTCAAATGTCTATTATTTCATTTCCTTGAATAAAAGGCCAATTGAAATTATTGGTTGGTGTTTGAAAATAAAACTTGGAAATAAATATTTGCTGCAATTCTGAAATAAAGAACAATATCATATTGGAATTGGATGCCTGATGCATCAAATTATGACTAGAAACCCATTAAATAAGAAAAACTTCTTACATCACATCCTTCATTAAACATAATTCTTTTCTATTCTACCCCCTCAGTTTATATCAATCACAGACGTAGCTGTGGCTGCCATTAGTCTGCATTTCACTATTTGTATCACTGATTTTATCTGGGAAGGTGCAGAGAGTAAGGGAATTAATCTAGCTTTTTCACTAACCAGTACCTGTTCACTTCAAAGGCAAGACTCATGACAAGTGGCTACAGTTCCTTTAGTGTTTGCAATTAAGTTGCTCTCCTAGCCCTCAAATTACCTGGTAGGTGACTTTACTGTAGGAGCTTAAGCATTCTTGTAACAATCTACAGCTGTATTCTGAACATAATATCATCTTGAAAGAATTTACAAGGTATATTTTCAAACAATATATTAAGAGTACTGCACAGACAGCAACCTGGTAAAACAAGTGGGCACAAGCAGTAAGGTGGAAAAGTTGATGCAGAGATTTTTCTGCATGACAGAAACACAGCTGTTCATAGTTTGTATAATTTGCTGGCAGTTCTTAAAGGTTACTAGACCACTCCAGAAAACCATGAAACCTGCTATTGTTGTGATTATTTCTCCTTCATTGAGTCTTAGGAAATACTGCTAAAGTTGTGACTCCAGGATTTTAAACTAAGATAAGATTACAAAAAGAATGCAAAGTATTTTTTTGCCACTTAAGATATAAAACTGGAGGTGCAGAGTTGCACTGGCATTGTGGAAATCCAGGACAGACCACAAAGTGTCCATGAACACACCACCTAGAAGTACCTAAAATGAGCAAGCATTTTTACCAGCCATGCTTATAGACTTGAAGTTGGACAAAACTGCTGGTTCTGAATTGCCTCTTGCAAAGACCAGCTGATGTTGCAATGCTGCATAATGTGTGTAAGCATGGAATAGCTCAGTAACATCCACAGACAGGGCCAGAAACAGCAATTTCATTTATTTTAGTACAAATTTGTTTCCTCAAGAGAAGGAAGTAACATAGCAGTTACCTTGTTTCAAGCAGCAACTGAAATATATATACAAAGCACTGACATGCAAAGACAACCAATGAGTAGTCTTGCACTGGAAACTAACATGAGAACGTAAGCACCACTAATGTGTGAGTGGTTAAGGCAGTATTCTGCTAAATATTTGTGCTGTTGATCTGTACCAAAAGGTGAGGAAAATGAGCCAGATGAATTCCATCTGAAATTGTGATTCTTGAAAAAAACAGGCTGAGTGAACATGTACACTTAGCAATTTGTACCAGAACACAGCATCCAGCACAAGCTTAGTATGCACAGGTAGTCTGTTATGAATGGAAAACATTAAAAACCTTTCAAAACACATTTTTTCTGAGAAACAAAAACCACTTCAACCTAAGAAAACAGAAATCTGAAAGAATTGAAATTATGAGAGAATTCATAACAAAATGTGAGATCTTTTACTAGTAATTCTGAAAAGATCAGAACTTTTTCACTGCACCTGTTCAGAGTGTGCTGTACCTAGCAATTCCATCAAGCAGGGCATTTAGGGTTGAAAATCTAAGACTGCACGAGAAACAGGTAATCATTTTGGTATTATCCTTAATTTTCCCAACAATCATTGCCAGAAAGAGAAATGAAAGTAGTGTTGTTTTTTTATTCTCATTACAAACTCCGTCTTTCTGAAGCAATATCAGAATTTTAATGACTCATATATTCTGTGAGCGAGCATAATGAACACTACCACTCTGACACTTTCAATGTTCTATAATTTGATTTGTTGGCAATTCCTATTCTCTCCTGTTTACAACCTGCAGGAAAGTGGTGAAATATCTAGCCAGTCAAAATAGAGAATATTTATAAGACTCAACTTTATGGATTCATTTGAAGTCTCCAGTAAAGTGGAGAGCTTTACCTTATTATGTATCTTGAAAAAGCAATATGCACATACCAGAGCAATAGCAATTTTTCCAAGAGCAACCATATTATGAGTTGAAATAGCTTCAGGGGAGAACTTAGCCATCTGTTTAGCAAGTCTCTTAAAAGTTGAAAATCTCCCACTTAATAAAGTAGACAAACAAATGTTGATGTCCCTAAGACCTAAGACGAATTCTTAAATTTGCAGTTTCTCTCAGTTGTCTCAAGGACACAAGGAGAAAGCAAGGTGATGCTCCAAAGCTGTGGACTGACTAGCTGATACAGGAAGGGTGCCAAGCAATGAGACATATGGCAGAGAGACCAGATTGTCTCCTAATTTCACTCTTTCAGTGTGTTGTTACCCACACTTTCTCTTGTCGCTGTGGTTCCATGGCCAGGATGACCCTGCTGTCCCCCTGATAAGGACTAATAGCTATTCCTTTCATGGTGAATAATGCTCCCCATACAAATCATACCTGACTCCTGTTTTGTTTCAATAGCTGGAACCTGTATCTTCCATCACTTATCTCAGCTGTGCCCAACAGGAGCCTCTGCACTGCCAGAAAATGGGTCAGACTTTTGTTAAAGGTTCCCTGAATTAGAATCATTAATAAGGTCCTCTGAAACTAACATTTTTGTGTTCTTAATTCACTTTTTTAAATGGATTACACAGAAAAGCTTCTAATTTTATAACAAATACACCCAGCATAACTCCATATGTTTATTGCCTAACCTTTCAGCAGATAAACAGACACACATCACACCTCTAGTTTAGGAAGTTTACAGGCAGCATGTGTCACACAATTACCATCTTAGTACTGTGGCTGTGTGCTGCACAGACAGCAGCACAAGCAGAGCCCTCTAGTCTCTCCACTAAGCAGAAAACTGCAGCATGAGGCTTCCTTCAATCTGAACTGGGGAACAAAAAATATAAACATTGCTTGACAGAGTAGTTTAGTCTCTTTCTTCAAGTGGCTTCTGTTATGAATGACAAATTCTCCCTAATTTGACATTCACTCTCACTTATAGTGGTATCTGCCTATCACCTGCTAGGGAATGGAAATAAATCTTTAGCAAAAAGCTTTTTTTTCCCTTTTCATTTGTACTCAGACCTCTAAAAACAGTCACTTCTGATATTTCAGTCTTGCACAACTAACATCAATATGAAAAGTCTTTCTTTGAATGGTCTGATCTCTCAGACTAATGAGAGATTTATCTAAAAACAAATAAGCGTTTTTTTCTTTATAGTTTAAATGTGTAGGAAACAACTAGAAACCTCTTTCCCAAAGAAGACTCCCTTAAAAACAATTTCTTAATGTTCCCTCTGAATTACACAACACCTTTGGCCTTTTAAAAATCCTATGTGAAACAACAAAAAAAAACCTCAGCAAGGAACAAGAAGCAAGCACTAGCAGTAATGATGAAATCTCACTGATACATTTCATATACAGGAAAAATTAATGCAGGAATGGTGAACACTGAATAAATTGCCTTCTTTGCAAACTTCCATGTCGTAGTTAAGGCTGATGACAAAAGTCAATTAACAAAATTAAGTAACAACTTCATAAAATTATGAAATACTAATGTTTCAGTCAAAAAAAGAAAACAATATTCAGAGAAAACAAGAATACCTCATCTATGGTGAATGTAAGAATGACAAATACATATATATATATATATATATATATATGTATCTTTTTATTTGTAAAGTACTATAATCTAGTTCAATGGTTTAAACACAACTATATCCATAGTGCAAAAGACAGGTGGGCCTAACCTAGACTGAGGATGTGGGGCTGTCTACAACTACCTGAAGGGAGGTTGTAGCCAGGTGAGGGTTGNTATTCTATTCTATTCTATTCTATTCTATTCTATTCTATTCTATTCTATTCTATTCTATTCCATTCTATTCTATTCCATTCTATTCTATTCCACTCTATTCCACTCTATTCTACTCTATTCTACTCTATTCTATTCTATTCTGAAGGGAGGTTGTAGCCAGGTGGGAGTTGGTCCCTTCTCCCTAGCAACCAACGACAGAACAAGGCGACTCAGTCTCAAGTTGTGCCGGGGGAAGCATAGGCTGGATGTTAGGAGGAAGTTTTTCACAGAGAGAGTGACTGGCATTGGAATGGGCTGCCCAGGGAGGTGGTGGAGTCACCGTCCCTGGAGGTGTTCAAGAAAAGCCTGGATGAGGCACTTAGTGCCATGGTATAGTTGACTGGCTAGGGCTGGGTGCTAGGTTGGACTGGATGATCGTGTAGGTCTCTTCCAGCCTGGTTGATTCTATGATGATGATTCTAAGACTAACTTCTCTTTTTAAAAGGGTATATCTTCTTCATTACTGAAACAAAAAAATTAAATGGTGTCATGAAATAAGAACAGCTCAAATAACAATGTGAGCAGACTTTGATGCAAGTTTTAACAGTTGGCTGAATCCAGCCCTGGTCTGATGGTGCAGCATGCAAATTTATGAACATCTCTGCAAGACCGAAGACAAATTGCACTGGATGTATATGGATGCACTTGGCCAAATCCTACCATATATAGAGCTAAGGCTGACTGCAAGGGGAGGTCAAGTTAGGAAGAAAGAACTGCCTCCTTTCAGTTTTACACTGTTTAGAATTTAGAACAACTCTATTTGACAACACAAGGGACGACTGAGAAATAGAAGTACCTTATTGAGCGTTTGGTTTTGATGACCAATGGGATAAGCACCGACAAATGAGTAATTACTGAAAGAACAGGATTAATTTGTTTCTTTTAATAGTTAAAATACTACCTGAAAACTCTTCTCTTATCATATATATATAAAAGTTCCAAGTCAGAATGAATCAACATTACACACCAAGTGACAGGGAAAACAGTGCTTTCCCTCTAGAGCTCAAGAACTGATGACCTAGATCTATTTTATAACTCAGCAAAAATGTGTGATGTGTTAAAGAAGTAACTGAAAATAAATATTATACTTACTTGAAATTGCAAACCACTTCACACTATTAATTACTTCAGCGAGCTGCATATTTTTACACTTGTAATCACTCATAGAGATAAGATTACTGCTAAAGCAGCCTCAAAATAAATATACATGCCAATAGCTGTTTAAAAGAAAAACAACCCACAAAACTAAAAGAACTTTTTCTCCAAACATCTTTAAGACATTGATTTGTGCTCATGCTTGCTGTGAATTCCTGTCCTTACTAGCCCTGTAATAATGATCTAGAGCAGTCATTCACAAATTATATATGACCAATCCATAATACCCCCCATGGCTACCAGCTCATAAAAGGCTTTACTGCAGTATAGAATCAATGTTTCTTATACGATAGAATGATAGAGCAGCTTGGATTAGAAAGGACTTCCCTGGAGGTCACCTAGTCCAAGACACTGCTCAGAGAAGGTTTAATTAGATCAGGTTGCTCAGGAATCATAGAATCATAGAATCATAGAATGGTTTAGGTTGGAAGGGACCTCAAGGATCATTCAGCTCCAACCCCCTGCCATAGGCAGGGACACCTCCCACTAGAACTGGACCACCAGGCAATCTAGAGGAAAAAATAAAAACTAAACCCTTCTCCTAAACTTCTGAGATTAGGAAGGAGTTAAAGTAATTTACCACACAGAGAAGCAGACTAAAAAGTACTAAAAACAAATTTGGAATAAGAGTTCCGTTTTTAAAAACACAAGAAACATTAAGAATGAAATTACAAGCAATATTCTTTCAATAATGGGACCTCTAACAGGGCAATATGATTGTTGTATGATTAAAATCAGTCAATATCAAAGAGCATATCCATGTGGCTTATTAAAAATAGCCACTCTTTTCTCACAATTGCATATAATAAATACCTCAGGGACAGACTCTCACTGAACTTGCTAAGAATGTCTTCCATTAAATATGAATAGAATAACATCTTCAGGTCTATTTAAGATGACAGAAAGACTTTTGTGAGCTTGAGTGGGCACATTTTTACACAATGTCCATCACACAAAATCTTTCACTCAACGTTACAGGTAATATGGCTAAAAGCAGCTTTGCAACCTTTGCAATCAGGACCTGATTGACATCAAGTGTGTTCTTGCAGATAAAATCACAAGATTCCCAAGTTACTATGATTTATGAGATACTTGATTTGGTTGTCTTTGAAAACTTGTATAGCATGGCTTGTAAAAAGTATATATATTAATCTAAAACTAATTACAGGATGAATTTCTGTCTCTCTAGACAAGAGGGCAGAGTAGAACGTCGTGAAGATTTTAGGTGATTTTAAAGCTACAGATTTATAAAAGGAGTTTTGTTCATCCAGTTTTCCTTTGGGTTTTTTTTTTTTTTGTCCCCCATCAGATTTGTCCTCTCTAAAAGCAACTCAGCAATTCTGGAACTAGTCATAGGGGTTTTTTATAGCACTTGATGATGAAGTGTTAACATTTGAGTATTAACCTCATTTAAAGTTTATAAAGGTTAAAACACTCAGCAATTCTGTAGCTATTTCTCTATCTCAAAGGGGAGGGTCAGAAATAATTTACTTTATTGTGGCTACCATGATACCAACTGACTCCAGAAATGATAAGGGGGAAAAAAAGAGACAGAGACAGAAAGCCTATATTTTCCCACAAACAGAAGAACCTAGTTGACCTGAAAATGCTCCAAGTATCAGATAATTCAGAATGAAATAATGAAATTTGGCAACACAGAACAGGATATTTCAGTCTTCTCAGAGCTTGCTGAATGTAAATCAGGAAATGCAGACACAGGCAAACATAAAGCTGAACTTGGCTAAATCTCTGGGAGTGCTACTGCGGATCAGTTTCTTAGTTTATCTCCTAAAATAACATATCATTGCTTTAACATCTAAAGACTTCCATACCACATTCTTAGTGCAGGACATGGAGCTATGGAGAATATCCCTTTTTATTCCTGAGCAGACTCCTCATCTCCAGGTAAAACAATACTACATCTATCCTTCTGATTCCTGATGCCACTCAGAGTAGTGTCCTATATAGAATAGAATCAACCAAGTTGGAAGAGACCTCCAAGATCATCCAGTCCAACCTAGCACCCAGCCCTAGCCAGTCAGCTAGACCATGGCACTAAGTGCCTCATCCAGGCTTTTCTTGAACACCCCCAGGGACAGCGACTCCACCACCTCCCTGGGCAGCCCATTCCAATGCCAATCACTCTCTCTGGCAACAACTTCCTCCTAACATCCAGCCTATACTTCCCCCCGGCACAACTTGAGACTGTGTCCCCTTGTTCTGTTGCTGGTTGTCTGGGAGAAGAGACCAGTCCCCACATGGCTACAATCTCCCTTCAGGTAGTTGTAGACAGCAATGAGGTCCCCCCTGAGCTGCCTCTTCTGCAAGCTAAACAACCCCAGCTCCCTCAGCCTCTCCTCATAGGGTTTATGTTCCAGGCCCTTCACCAGCCCTGTCACCCTTCTCTGGACATGTTCCAGCACCTCAACATCTCTCTTGAATTAAGGAGCCCAGAACTGGACCCAGTACTCAAGGTGTGGCCTGACCAGTGTTGAGTACAGGGGAAGAATAATCTCCCTCATCCTACTGGCCACACTGTTCCTGATCCAGGCCAGGAACATATTCTACAAGGTCTCCAGAAAAAGTGCAGGGATCATGCTGTCATTACCTGCAGTTTACTCACATTATTCTGCAGC
Organism: Tricholaema leucomelas; assembly: GCA_013400475.1. NCBI lineage: Eukaryota > Metazoa > Chordata > Aves > Piciformes > Lybiidae > Tricholaema lacrymosa > Tricholaema leucomelas. The sequence goes on along the minus strand of WAAF01003464.1, from coordinate 306,582 downwards.
TTTTTTATCTTTCTAATTCAGTGAGCCTTTGAATGAGTACTCAAGCAAAGAAATTTTCAGAATATGTCTTTCAAGCATGAAAGCTTGGCTATAATATTCAGCTACTATTTCCATGTATTCCTGGCTTTCCAGTAAGCTACAAAAGTTTTCTGCTTTGACCTTAAAATTTAAAAATATTTCCATTGCTTACTTGTTTGTTTTTTTTTTTTTCCCAACCAAATAAGGAATTGGCTGGATGGTGGCATGCAGAGAGTGGTGATCAATGGCACAATGTCCACCTGGCGACCGGTGACAAGTGGTGTTCCTCAGGGGTCAGTGCTGGGACCAGTGCTCTGTAACATCTTTGTCAGTGATATGGACAGAGGAATTGAGTGCACCCTCAGCAAGTTTGCAGATGACACCAAGCTGTGTGGCACAG
>WAAF01003464.1:286124-305741 GCA_013400475.1 Tricholaema leucomelas | reverse complement strand
CTGCTCTAGTGGGAGGTGTCCCTGCCTATGGCGGGGGGTTGGAGCTGGATGATCCTCGAGGTCCCTTCCAACCTAAGCCATTCTATGATTCTATGAAATAAAGTCACAAAAGGTCAAAAAGAATGGAACATGACTTTTTGAGAAGATCACTAGATTACTCACTAAGCATGTACAGTAACAACATTTTCATACTGTCCAATGGTCTAACTTTCTGTTCCTTATCTTCATTACAGGAAGTTTTCTAAGTAAAACCAATATTTCAGCAGGGACAATTATAAAGAGTTTTCCTTTGTTAACAAAGTTAATCATATATGCTAACTGATGCATGTGTTAAAATTCACTAAAAATTCAGTTGTGATGTTTGGATAATTAAACATTATAAGAAAAAATATTAATGTTTATGTAAAGTCTGCACAGAGAAGTCCTTTATACACTAAACAGGATTCTCTGCAAAAAGGAACTTTGTATTAGGTCTGTGACAAATCAGCCCAAAAAATCTAAGTGTTGCATACCACACATTGTACATTAATAGTCTTGAATAATTATTATTAAACATCCTAATACTGGGTGGAAAATTAGACCGTGTCAGTCAAGAGGAAGACAGCGCTGCCAGCCCTCAACATTGCTCCAGGTGTGGCCAAGGAGCCAAGCCTCAACAGCTCTGCAGAGGCAAACTTGGTGGACCTTCAGAAGAAATATGAAGAAATAGAGCTGGATGAGCAGCAGAAGTGCCTGGAAGCTTTCTTCACACAAAAAGCCAAAGTAGGCAAGCTGAAGGACAACGACTTTTAGCAGATCTCTGAACTGGGAGCTGGCAATGGCAGTGTGGTCACCACAAACCCTCAGGGTTCATTGCATCAGCAACAGCATTCCCTATCCCAGTTTACATATTCATGCGAGGCATAGTAAAAGCTAATAGTAATAGACTACTACTACAGAGTAGATTAAAATCAATGCCCAAACTACCTTTGGGCAAGAGACCTGCAAGTTCATTTATACTTGTATAAATTATAACCCAACTGTATGCTCTTTCAGTGCCAACGAACTCTGTTAAATGATGCTATGATCTTCTAAGATGTTAGTGATTTTAAATGACAATAACCACATGTGAAGTGCTAGTGTCTCTCTAGCTTTTTCTTTTAATATTAACACTGTCTACCAATGGCAAGAGAGCATTAGAACATAAAGTACAAAAAGCTCTGCTGACAACAACAAATATTCCAAAGTTAGAACTAATTATTATTATTAATATTCAATATGCTTTAAGGATGTTACTCATTTGGAAAATTCTACTGAAACATATTTGCTTTCATCAAAACGTTATCCCATTTCAGAAGTTAGAGCTTAAATCATCAGAGCAGATACCAAAGTCTGCAATAATACCATATACTAATCCACAGGTGTTGTGACTCAAGTTCTGCCAGTTTTCATAGAAGTGCCTCTGAAGAATTTGAGTCCAGTCTCTGCTTTCAGAATTGGTATTCTGGACAGTATTGTGACTGCTGGGTCCACAGTCACATTCATCCTTCTCTCTGTGCTCAGCTACTACTCGGAGCCTGGCAGAATCCCTGCACAGGTAAGACCAGAGAGGAGCAGCAGGGACAGTGCAAACAAGGATAAATTTCTAACTGGTGATAAAAGTTTGTCAAGTTCATACTGCTCCCAAGTTTGTCAAGAAAATCGATGTGCATTTGTGGTTTTGTAAACAATGCAGCCTCTGCACTCTACATACCGAATACTCTCTGGAAGTTAACTCAAATGGATGTATTATATCACAGATCTCAGGTGGAAAGAGACCTAATGGCCCACTTGGTAAGTGACAGATGTCAATAAGCTGTGGCTCAAAGACTGATGTAAAGGCAGACAGAAAATAGTTGAGGACAGAGCAATACTGAAGATGTTTTAGGAGTTCTGTATCTTGGTCTGTGAGTTTCCAACAAAACACATACCAGCAAAGGAAGGAAACACAAAAAGCAGAAGTCCAATACCTAATTTGATGGCAATTACTACGCATCACATATATGCCATCACACATACCTTACCAGATGAGTACAATTCTTCAATTTCTGTCTCTAGCCTGAAATCATCACTTGAGTAGCAGAAGTTTTTTATACATCAGTCTCCAGACAAAGACAAGATTCCAGTCAGAGGTTCCCGCATGTTCCTTAGTCAGACTTCCTCATAGGACCAAACCTTTTCCTTTTGCAAAATTCTCTGTACTTCCTGACTTCCTGTCCCAGGTAACAAACACTGTGCATGGCAATCCATCTTGAATTTTATTTGAGAGCTGTTCTTCAGCTGAGACCTCAGAGACATTAATGATGTAAAAAAAGAAAGTATTCTATTTTAAAGATACATACACTATTTTAAACAATCCCTGTGTGAGAGCACCCTACTAATGCAAAATCCAGCTCCAAGTAATGAAGTATCCCGTGGAGGGGAGGCAGGCAAACTAAAAGGATGTGGACAAAGTCAGCCATGCATTAAGCCAGACTCCTGACATTTTCTGTTCTTGCTAAGAAACACCCATTACAGTTACAATCAGATAGGGCTGAAATATGGAAGGCCTACCTTCAACTAAGTATTTGCTCTTGACACAGCAGATGGGGTTCATGAGCATCAGCAGAGGTATTTGAAAAAACAAGTTCAATCCAAAAGGGCACTTGAAAATGATGAGCAAAGTGATATTTCTAAATTTGGTTTAACCCAGTAATCTACTATGAACTCCAGCTGCTCGTAACTACAATGTTCCACAGCAATATATCCCACTTGACTTGTGTTGGCATCTAGAAAGTGACAGATTTTGTAGCATTTTCTGTTGATTATACAAAAATTATTAACTATTCCTTATTGTTTCCTCTGAGATTGCTAGTTTTCAGGTGCTAGCTAATAAATTAATCATTCAAGTAAGCTTAAACATCTCAACTGTTCACTCCAACTTGGAGAGCTCAGTGTTATCACTGAGACACAAAAGGCCCTTTAAAATGTAAAGAAGGTGGAGAGAAGCAATCATATATCTATCAGACTGATGCATGCTGAACAATGTAATTAAGTCATACAATGAGGAACTTCCAGTACACAATTCACAACGAGAAAGTATTTCCTTTAGAATATTCTAAGTGGACTCACTGCAGTAACCCAATTTTCTACTGATTTATCTGACCCCATGTGATTGGGTTGAACTTGTTGCAGTTATTTGTACCATGCTGCAGTCATGCCAGCTTCAAAAGTGAAAGTACCAACTGGAGGCTTGAAGTTCAGATTGCAACATGGGAGGCTTCCTGCTCCAGTTGCTGCTTCCGAGTCCTGGATTCTTGGGTATGGTCTCTTTTCTGCAGGCATGGTGGTGGAAAGAGTGGGAGTCAGGTAGCTGCTGGGTTTGGCTTTCTGTTTTATGCTCTGTTTTTTAACCCTGCGTATTTTACTGCACTTCTTCTGCAAATAGGCTAAGCTAAGTAAACATGTATTGTATTATTAATCAGATTAATAGCTAAGGTAATTGTGCACTGTGCTTATGATATCTTAAGTTACTTTAAACTCTTATCTCTCTACCTCAACACTGAGTTGTTTGTGTTACTCTTCCCCTTACTTTCGTGTTAGGGGAGCAGGTGGTTTAGCCCTTGTGCTAAACCATTACACTACATTTGGTACACTTAATGTAGGTTTGAATCAGAGAAACTTAAATTTCAACTATCTTCTCTAAAATTAAACACATTTGTCTAACAGTTTTTGCTCTTGCAGTACATTCATCCCCAGCAGGGACACGGCACAAAAGAATGCCCCATATTGCCATGAGAAGGACACAGCACTTGGTTGCAGAAGAGATTTGAAGGGAGCTCTGTTTAATAAGGCAGCTGCATGCTCTCATCATGTACTCTTCTGGTATGCTTGAAGCAGACTGAGGTATCAAAAGCACACAGCCCGCACTCCCAGTTGATGCACCATGCTCCCTGATTCTGTTATGGATCCATTACTCTTAGAACAATCTACAGAAAGAAACAGAAGCTTCTGCTTAGAGCAGTACAGCAGGGTTAATATATATTCACTGTGTACCAGTGGAATACCACTTGGAGAGATAATAGAGAACTAAAGGATGGATGTTGTGTGAGTCCTGTATTTCCTTTCATTGTAAAGGGCACAGATTTGATTTGGTTCACGTCATTTACCACTAAAAATCAAAATAAAAAAGAATCAGCAACATTAATTGTAAGATATATGTTCCAATGCTGAGAACCAGCGGAAACACACACAATGGAAAAGTGAAAAGCTAATTCCTTCCTAAATGGGCATTATTTTACATATAGGAAACACATTTTAAAACCACCAACACAATTCAGACTAACTATACCATGTATCAGCACAGCTTTTACTCTAGAAGTTATCCTGCAGATTCTTTTGGTATCATTTGTCAGACACACTGCCTCGAGATAAGGAAAAAAATAGCCTAAAATACTGAGTAAGGTTTTCATTAAAAAATTCAACTTAACATTAAGCACAACTAATAATCTTTAGCCATTACAGCTACAGACACACAGATAATTGTGAAGTGCAACATGCTGCATAACAGACTTTTAATTGTACCTGAAAAAATATATTTCTATTTCCCTTTGATACATTAGAAAATGACAGAGTAGTGAAGAGTAGAAAAAGACATATGCATCTTCAATATGTACTTAAAATATTAATTGTAAGGTACAGCATATTTGGCAACTCCTTCACTGCCAATTCCACTCGAGTGTAAAACAACATTACTGTGAATTTTGATGTGCCATAGTCTTTCCACCTCAGGCAATGATCTTATACCTCATTAGCTAACTAGGTCTGAGCGGGATCAGAAGTGAAAATGTGCAAAGAGGTCAAGATTCAAACCTGGAGGATATCTGTACATAAGAAGAATTGAAGCGAGCAAATATAACATTGATCTGAACATCTCTAATCCCCTCATTAGACACAAGGACCTGCACCTTGTTCCATACACCAGAGCAAGCATCACACTGAGACTGTTCCCCCAGGATCTTCTAGAGATCAATTGTTCTGGTTTTTATTTTTGGTCTGTTTAACATGATTTTACACAATACATGCATACACTGATTCTGTTCATCACTTGTTCACTCAAAAGCATTCTCTCCGTTTCTGAAATGCTGTCTGACAACATTAAGTGCATAACACAAAGGCAAAGGCATAAATCAGCTGGACCTGTCATTCTCTCAGAATATTAAAAATGAGATGAAACTTCCTCTCCACTACTATAACCAATTTTCCACTAGTTAACTAGCAGCTGTTTCCCCTATCAACTTTACCATGATTTTTTCCAGTACAGCTATCATTTACCTCATCTATACATATCCTAGTCATTGCATTTATGCTTTCTTAAATATTAGTAGCCATTCGCATGACTGTCTGAACCTATATAGGTTAACCTTAATTGGTTATAAACCCACACTGGTCACTCAGACACCACCACATCCAGAGAGGGAAGGTTCTGTTTGGTGTAAGCTACCTGCAGTTCCAATTTTTTCAACTTTCTATCAAATTATTCAGTGCATTAGTTGTAAAAATCAAGAGTGTTTCATTACCTCTGTATTGCAGCTTCTCTCTTTTTTGGCATCTTTTAAATTATGGTTTCAACTTAGAATAGAATAGAATCAACCAGGTTGGAAGAGACCTCCAAGATCATCCAGGCCAACCTAGCACCCAGCCCTAGCCAGTCAACTAGACCATGGCACTAAGTGCCTCATCCAGGCTTTTCTTCAACACCTCCAGGGACGGCAACTCCACCACCTCCCTGGGCAGCCCATTCCAGTGGCAAATCACTCTCTCTGTGAAAAACTTCCTCCTAACATCCAGCCTATACTTCCCTCGGCACAACTGTGTCCCCCTGTTCTGTTGCTGGTTGTCGGGGAGAAGAGACCAACCCCACCTGGCTACAACCTCCCTTCAGGTAGTTGCACACAGCAATGATGTCACCCCTGAGCCTCCTCTTCTCCAGAACTTTGCTTCCACTGTTCTTTACCAAATCAAACTATGATGAGATCTATGCCCTTTTTAGAATTTCACCACTGCCAAATAGTTTGTAAAGAAACCTACAATAATTCATAACTGTTCTTCTCGATACAATCATTTAGCTCTTCCCCAATTCCTGACATGCAGTGCTTTCAACTTTTCCATTTTTATCTATTTATTGTTCATCCTTATTACTCCTTCGCTGATTAACTTCCCTTTTTAATCACTTTTTTTCCCTAATCCAAAGAAGTTTCCTTTCTCACTTAATGAATTGTACTTCTTGGCATCTAACGAATCAGACTTGCAGAGTTCCCAATTATCATTGGTATTCTTATGTTTCACTATTAGCTTGTATTTCATTCACTCTTAACAGCTTTCAATTTCACAGAGATATATTTATACACTAAACTGGCAAGCATGCCACGTTTACTCTGTAACACTGACTGATACTGTGTTTTCACATGTCAAACAAAATTACCATAATCACTTCTTGTTCAGAGGTCAGTGATTTAGATTGGTAGCACAGGAGAAAAGGGCTGTTGTAGGTAACCTAAAGTAGTTGCAGTATTTTGCATGAAACATTAACTCTTAAAGAAGTCACAGGATGTTATTACCTGTGATAACATGTCTCTTTCCTCATTCTCCTAAAAAGGGATAAATGAAGAGGAATCAGTAAGTGAGGAAGTGTGTACATTTATTCTCCTCATCTTCCAGGGCAGGATATAGGGGAGAGAAAATTCCTATGGGGCAGTTGGACTGGATGATCTTGGAGGTCTCTTCCAACCTGGTTGATTCTATTCTATTCTATTCTACTCTATTCTATTCTACTCTATTCTATTCTACTCTATTCTATTCTACTCTATTCTATTCTACTCTATTCTATTCTGTGCTCCATGAGGAATAACAACTAACTTGAAAGGCAGGCTAAAGAAACAAGGCTCCCCAGGAACAAACTACTGTGCTGAACTAGAAACATCTTTTCATGTTTTGAGAGCTGAGATAAAGATAGAAATATTCTTTGTGGATACTCCCCAGATGCAAATGTATGCTCTAGTTCAAAAGAAGTTTGGATTCCTATCAAATAATTTTCTCAGCCTTATTTTTATTTTAATATTGAAAAAAAAAAACAATAAAACAAATGACAAAATAAACAAGCAAACAACCATTCAACCACAACCAAACAATAAAAATAAACCAAACCAAGCAAATAATTAAAAGAAAATCAAACAACCAAACACCATTTCCTGTCTAGTTGGTTTGGTTTGCTTTACTTCACATACTTGAACTTTCATAAAGGCACAGGTACTCTGTCACATTTCAAGAGACTTTTTGTCATTTGCAATAAGGAGAAATCACAGAATCAAACAAGTTGGAAGAGACCTCCAAGATCATCCAGTCCAACCTAGTGCCCAGCCCTAGCCAGTCATTAGACTATGGCACTAAATGCATCATCCAGTCTTTTCTTGGACATCTCCAGGGACGGCGACTCCACCACCTCCTTGGGCAGCCCATTCCAATGGCAAATCACTCTCTCTGTGAAAAACTTCCTAACATCCAGTCTATACTCCCCCCAGCCCAACTTGAGACTGTGTCCCCTTGTTCTATTGCTGGTTGCCTGGCAGAAGAGACCGACCCCCACCTGGCTACAGCCTCCCTTCAGGTAGTTGTAGACAGCAATGAGGTCCCCCCTGAGCCTCCTCTTCTCCAGGCTAAACAGTAATACAAAAATGTATTACTGAACTTAGTTTCCTACAGGTTTATCTCAGGTTCTATATTCCTCAGCTATTAGATCCTGGTTTGCACACAATTATAATGTAAGTTGTTGGCAGAGGCTGCATATCAGTAATGAAGACAAGAAAAGGTGTGCATGCATGTATACGATCAAACAGCCAGTTTTACAAACATGAAGTTGAAATGGCTTGTGCCACAACACCAAAATCATTTATATGCACTCAGGGGTAAGGCTTCTAAATCACTATTGAAAAGAAAATTGGGTACCACTGAAAAATGTTTCTGCATATATGATAATAACAGTACGTTTCCAAAAGTTGAGAAAATAAGGATTTCATGATGCGAGTACTTGTACATCAGTAACTTGCACATTGAGTAAGCTCTCTGCATAATATATATTGATAATACATAATTATAATTGAATGCTTGTAATTATTTTAAGGATCAAAGCCTTTATTAAAAATTCAAATTGAAGCCTTACAATGGTAGTAGTCATGATGGACTTACACACAGATATAACAAAATTAAGTCCTGTAATAAGTGGTGTGTTTTGCATATACAGTTAGATAATCTTTAAAATTACCAGTGTAGGGTTGACAAGTGCTGAATAAGATGAAAATGTGACACTATTACTAACAGTTACTACACAAATAAGAAAAATAACAAAACTCCAGAAATAGTATTACCTAGGAGACACAGTGAGTGAGAATAGTATTATTTAGGAGACACAGTGAGTATACAAGTTACTGAAGTGATAGGAAACCTGAAGGGATGGGATATTTGACTGTCTCTGGGCTAATGACCTGAAGCCAATCTCCAGGTAATGATCAACATCGAGGGACCAAAGCAAGAAAGAACATCAAATCTGCTGCCTCCAACCTGTGTTAACAACAGCAAGGTTGAGCTCTTCCCAGGAAATCACAAAAAGGAGTTATAGGATGCAATCATTTAGCAGCAGCAGCAGCAGCCATAGAAGGACCTCTAGTACTTGGATTTTACAAAGCATATCAAGAGCAGAGAAACACCATCTCTGCAATGCCCATTAGAGCATTATACACTGGTCATGAAAAAGCAACCACTTTCTGAGGTGTTCTAAAACTGCAGAGAGATAGGAGGGGTTAAGGCAGACAGAATGCTGAAGGATTATTTGGAAAGATATGAAAACCTGAATGGTGAATAAAGTTTTTTTAGATTTTTTTAAGTGATTCTATTTTTTTAAAGCATTTATACAAGTGATGAGCATCTTCCCTTTACTACCTACTGACAGGGGAATAAAAATATATGACTATCTGGGGTGAAAGTCAAATCCTACCCTCACGATAAATTTGGAGAGATGTGCAATTACCCTTTTTTCCCCAGGGAAAAAATGCTTTGTATTTCTTCTGCATTAGAAATAAACTATGACCTTAAATGTCATGATTTTCAGGGGGAAAAAAAGTACAATTAGATACAGAGTACAAATACAGTTTAAAGTGAGTAGCACTGCCTGAATTAAGGTAGAGTTATGTAGTATGGATTACAGTTCACACAAGATATATATATATATATAAAAAAACAATCAGCAGAATTTTAAATTTACAAATAAGAACTGAGGAAGTTTTTTGCAAAGATCATATCCAAAGATGCCATAACTCAAAGAACAATCCGATTAAAGACTTGTTTGTAAGAGTAGTCTTAAAGAGTAATCTGAATACTTCTGAGAACAATCAGTGGCTCTGCAACCAGATTTTTTAAGTGGTCTGAGATTGAGGCACAAACTCCTGTCTTTACACCTATCTGTACACATCACTGAAGGCTGCTCAGACCACCACAGAAATCTACATCAAAGCTTCAAAAAGGATTTGATGCTGAAGCACAGGTTTTGCTCTTTATGTGTATCCCTAAATGCAGTTAAAAGTTTTCAGTAGCGTAGAAATTTATGGATTGTCTCAAAATGCTCTGTAAATATTAGTTTTAAAGATTGCTGAGGATGAATTTCACACACTACCAGTCACTAGGTTGCATCCTATAACCTCAAGTCCTCACTTCCAAATATCTATGTATAGCTAGGAAAACTGTTTCCAGTTTGAATGTTCCAAGTTTCAGCCTCTACTCTTGCATGTTGTCACTTGGTGTATTACATTAATAATCTTCTACAACTAAAAATTTCAGCAACAATATTCTCAGCTGCTTTAAACATAAAACATTTTAAGAGTGACAAAACTGGAAACAAAGTCCTAGTGACATCTTACGCAGTGAACCAGGGTAGCTGCTCAGGTCTTACAGTCCTCCAGCATAACCTGTAGTCTCTTCAGCACAGTAAGGAGGACTTCCTCTGGCTACACTGAAACCTGCTACACAAGAAATGCTTGCTCATCTTCCTTGAGTTTTGCAGGTTTTTCAATTAGCTGCAATATGCAAAAGATTTAACAGAAGCTTTTGCTTAAATATGCCAAATCACCATGAGGATCACTGAATAAAATAAGGCTTTATGGCAATGGGGGTGTGCTTACTAAAAGCAGTAAGTACTTACTAAAAGCAGTACTTCTTCCAGTGCAGAAGATTGAGACTAACATATTCTCAACTGAATAGCTGTAGAACTTCTGCAGAGGAAGCTATACACAGCCTGAACTTAGTGTGGTTGACTCCCAAAGGCAAAAGTAATGCCAAAGCATTTGTTGTATCACTGACTCACCACCTTCGCCTTGTTAAGAAGCTGGACTTCCATGTCCTATTTAAATCACATGCTCTTAGGTAGCAGGGCTCTGAGACACTCACAGGGCTGCTGAATTTAAAGACAACTTCTGTAAAGAAGCTTCAGACGTGTTTTCTGTTGTTAAAGTCGTATTTACCAAACTCTTACTTTAACTGAAACAACAATGATGCCTACTACTTTGTGCTTAAAGCCACATATTCTTGTACTACTAACAGTAGATTATTTAATTACTTTAAAAATATTAATATCTCTAGTAGTGATACACTCTTAAAAGGTGTCTACCATCATCAGAACCACAGGTGAAAGAGCAATTGCAGAGAGATCTGCAGATGACATTAAAGATTTTAGTTAGCAGTTGGTTAGGCCAGCACTTCAGGAAGCCCTGAGCATGTCAGGAACCCCTGGAGCATCTTGCAATCTTCAGGCATTAAAAGACAGGGATGGATGAGACCATCTCATAGGTTTTCCACATCAGAAACTGAGTAATAGTTCTGCAATCTGTAAGAAGCTGCACGAACATCAGAAGGGAACTGTCCAGGCAAATACCAACAAAGGCAGGGAAGATGTACACTTAGGTTCAATTTTTTTAATGATTAATATTTGCTTTTGTGGAAAACAAAAGCTAAAGACACTAAGACCTACCATTTGAGTATAACCTGTTTGCTTAAGAAGATTAAAAACTGCAATCTGCTTTAAAATTTTAAGCATACATTAGAACATAAACCTATAAATTAAACTAGGTCCACCTGGAAAAATCATTTCTGACCAACAAGATACACACTCTAACAATGACTCAGATTTTAGGAATATCTGTTTGCTAGCAGTTGATGCTGTATTTCAAAGAGAATCTACCATTGGTATTAGAAACATATATGAAAGTATAAATGTTACAGCATCATAAAACCTACAAATATAATTGCAATTATTTCTACATCAATTGTCAGGTGCATCGTTGCTAACACTGTGCCACAGCTGCATCTTAACAAAGAAATGGAAGGAAGGAGAAAGGTTTCTTGCAATGTAGAGGGTTTTCTTTGATCATAAAGTTCTGGATCACTATTACTTAAAGAGAAATTTTGAAAGGCTAAAATGACTTATTTCTGTAGTATAAAATGGCTTATTTTGTAGCTTCCTGTAATAGCTTACCCATGCACTAAATTCTTCAATTTATAAAAATTATGATCCAGATAATTTTCCCTGAAGCTTTCTCTTCAATGTCATTCACTCAACACAGACAATTCATTTATCAGTTTTTTACTAAAAGCTTTTTTACTTAATCCTGCCCAATGCATAGAAACAGCTCCACAGCTAGCTCCTGCTAAGGGAAGAAAAAAAAAAAAGTAAGACATTTTCACCTCACACTTCCCAAATGCAATGGATCTTTTATTTTTCACTCATTCATCAGTCCTTAAAAATAAAACCATTCTATATCATATTTGCCATCTCTGTGACGACATTTCAAATGTGGTTTGGGATTCCCAGCTAACAGTACAGTTCAACCTAACTACCAGTTTTAAATTCAAATAACAGATGAAGAAAACAAAAACTTAAAAAACCCCAAAACCTACAGTTTTATTTTGCACATAGGGAGGGTAAAAATAATGAACAAAAGCAAGTTTCTCCTCTTCAGGCTCTATTTATCTGAGTATTGATGAGCATATGTTCTGTGTGCTCAGACATGCCAGAAACATTTTCTTTCACATTATGCAGTCAAGAAGGGAACTACTGAAGAAGAATTTAAAGCTTAATCAGTGTACTAATTGAGGTTATCCAGATCATGATAGATAGGGACAGCATATTAAGATATTAAGCAAGTTACTATGGCAGCCAAACTCATCTGCTAAAAGCAAAATTAATGGATAAGCAAACTTAAGTTCACTTTCTCATTGATTTTATCCAGCTGCACTGAACTATAAGAGACCTAGCAGGGAAAGATAACCATTAGCAGTCAACTGAGAATGCCTTAAGAAGCAATTGGTAATCCTCCAGTGATATCTCACTAAATCCTAATCTCTACCAATTGTTCTTGGAAGAAGCATTAAACTAGTCATCAGACCAGGTCTTCAAAGCTTCTTAGAGTTACTCAACCTGTTACCCATTAGAGAACACATAAAATCCAGTTAAAATAAATAAATCAAATTAATATTGTCAACTGCAGGTCTACATCTGATTGTGTTTTCAACACTTATAATGCTGAAGCAGAAGTGATGAACTCACAGTATCACCACCACCAAGGTTGGAAGAGACCTCACAGATCATCAAGTCCAACCCTAACTACATAGCAATGAGGCAACAAACAAACAAAACAAAACAAACAGATGCAAACTGAAGATCCTACCTATCTACCTCAGAAAGAACATGTGTAGTGTCATATTAGGCATTAAAAAAGCTTTCCAAAGTAAGCACTGTGAAGCACTAGAACAAAACTAGTTTTGTGGAAGCTCAGAGACAGAGCAAGAAGGTGTTACAAATCTTCAGAATGCACCTCATCTTGCTCTGAAGAGGAAACTATAATACAAGGGAAAGGACTAGTTAGTAGGTTCTGCTTTCTTGAGTGCATGAATTCACAAATACTGATTTCCAAAACAGAGTATTTTGGAGGGGGGGGAAGGAGGGGCAAATGAACAAAGAAAACTAAACATTAAAATAACAACAACAAAACCCCACAAACCACCACACACCCAACTTGTACTAGAAAACTTGCAAATATTTGGGTTACAAAAGTACGGTGGTATAACTCAAGTGAATCAATGAGCTTAAGAGATGCTGGAGGCCACACACTCCTGTATGAAGTGCACACCATGAGAACTACAACCTTTTATCAGGGTAACTAAATATCCAAATGAAGATATTTGCCTCTGAAGAGAGAAACCAACAGGAAATAAACCCTTCATAGGAGTCAGACTGCTCTGACTGCTGCTCAAGGCACAAATCATTCATATAATTGGAATTACAGCTCTCAGGTGATCAGGCAGAAAGGTGCCAAAACACCTCAGAAGTATCCACAGCCACATGTGAACCGGCACAACACATGGTGGATAAGGACTTGCTAAACTGGAATGCACAAATCCATCTACTTCAGCACTATGCAATGCTAAGGAAAAAAGCCTTATTTATGCACTACATTCACACTAAGAGCATAATTCACAGAATGACAACAAAGCATTTGGAAGATAGATCTATATTGTCATAAGAAACACTGATTTCTGGAGATTGCTCTCACATCTACATGTGTAACAGAAAATACACTCTCAACATGTAAGGATGACAGTTGCTCACTTAAATCCTGTGAAAATTCCAGAGAGAAACATGAACATTCTTAAAGCTGAAAAAAATTCTTCACAATTTTCCTCATGAAATAAGGAAACACTCAGAGGAGAGTGGATGTAAGCAAATACAGAAAATACACCTGGTGGATGTAAGCAAATACAGAAAATTCTATCCCACTGTGGACACTCAAAATATCACAGAAAACAGTAAAGAGGGGGAAATGTGATTGCATTCCTAGAGTCTATTATTTTGTTATTTCCAGCAGCAAATCTTCAGCACATTAAGCAACAGCAAGAAAAAAATATCAGGCAATCAGTTTTGACTTGGTTCTCCCAGAAAAAGAGAAGCTGATGCAAACCGCGAGCGTATGCTGTAGCTCAGTTAGGGCAGAAAAGGGGAACGACAAGGAAGAAAACAGTCACTGCAAAGAATAGGTAAAGCTTTTCAAAAGACTTGAGAAGCTAGGGGGAAAAATAAAAAGGAAAGGAATTAAGTGGAAGGGGGAAAGCCTGAGAATACAAAATATAAGCATTTCAAATAACACTATCATCTAATCCAATAAAGTATGGAATTCTTCCTCTCCCTGATGGAGAAAGAGCACGTACAGGAAAGACAGTAAGTTATATGACAATACATCCTTGCAACAAAACAAATAAAACCAAAACTCCAGCCTGAGCAAATTATGCAGGAAAAAATGTTAAAAGCTATTAGGCAAAGGCAATAAATAAGGCATTTAAGTGTATCAGTCACAGGAAGGCTATGAAATAATCAGATGTTCCACTAAAAGATCAGACACCAATTATGTATACTGCAGATAAAATAAATTATTGCTGTGCATTGATCTTTATGACAGAGTAAGATGTAGAAACATCCACTACAAACTGTATCTCCAGTAGGAACCATTTATAGAGACAAGCATTTGAGTGAGGGAGATAGCAGGAAAAGGTTCTAGAAGATTATTTTCTAAAGCTCATTGTGAATTTCAGGGGATTTGATCAAAAATAAAAACACTTAAAACAGATCAAGAAATAAAAACTAATTAAAAAAAAACAAACCAAAAATCAGAACAAATGGATAATCACAAACAGATATCAAACTGCACTTCTGACTCTCACAAACAAATGTGGGCCAAGATACTTCAAATATTTCTCTTTCCAAAGACTTTCAGAAAGATTTTTATCCACTAGAAAAGACCTGTAAGAATATTGCTCACATTTAAACAAGTTTTGAAAACAGAAGAGTTATACTTCTCCCACAGCATCCTTCTGGCTACACTGAGGCAGTGTGGTCTGGATGATCAGGTAGTGAGATGGACTAGGAACTGGTTGAAGGGAAGAAGTCAGAGAGTTGTGGTCAATGGGATGGAGTCTAGTTGGAGGCTTTTAACTAGTGGAGTCCTTCAGGGACCAGTGCTGGGACCAGTTCTGTTCAATATATTCATCAGTGATCTGGATGAGGGCACAGAGTGCACTGTCAGCTAGTTTGCTGATGACACCCAACTGGGTGGGGTGGCTGCCACACCAGAAGGCTGTGTTGCTATTCAGCGAGACTTGGACACGCTAAAGGGTTGGGCAGGAAAAAAATGAATGAAACTCAACAAGGCAAGTGTAGAGTCTTGCACCTGAGAAAGAACAACCCCAGGGATCAGCATAGGCTGGGGACTGACCTGTTGGAAGGTAGTGAAGGGGAAAAAGACCTGGGGGTTCTAATGGATGGGAGGTTTACCATGAGTCAACAGTGTGCTCTAGTGACCAGGAGGGCTTGGAGAAGAGAAGGCTGAGAGGCAACTTCATCAATCTTTATAAATATGCAAAGGGTGAGTTCCAGGAGGATGGAGCCAGGCTCTTCTTGGTGATGCCCAGTGACAGGACAAGGGGCAATGGTGGAAGTTCACAGGATCACAGGATGTCAGGGTTTGGAAGTGACCCAAATTGATTATCGAGTCCAACCCCTCTGTCAGAGCAGGACCATACAATCTAGCTTGGGTCACAGAGGAACACATCCAGACAGGCCTTGAAAGAAAGAGAAAGAGATTTCACAGCCTCTCTGGGGAGCCTGTTCCAGTGCTCTGTGACTCTTACAGTAAAGAAGTTCCCCCTTCTGTTGAGGTGGAACCTCTTGTGCTGCAATTTACATCCATGGCTCCTTGTCCTATCACAGGGAGCAAGTTGAGGCATAGGAAGTTTCATGTAAACATGAAGAGGAATTTTTTCACTGTGAGGTGACAGAACACTGGAACAGGCTGCCCAGGGGGTCTGTGAAGTCTCCCTCTCTGGAGATATTCAAAACCTGCCCAGACACATTCCTGTGTGATCTGGTATCAGTGATCCTGCTCTGGCAGGGATGTTGGATTAGATCATCTTTTGAGGTCCCTTCCAGCCCCTGACATTCTGTTATTCTGTGATATTTGCCTGGAAGCAAGTAACAAATGTATCTTTTGCAGTTACCTGAATTAGTCATTTTTCAAGATTTTAATTTTTAACAGGTATTTTGGAAGAAATAATAATAATAAAAGGAAAGTAAAGAATGCTGTGAGTACCATTATGATGAAGACAATTTAGGGCACAATAGTCTGTTGACTGAGACACATGGCAGCTGTTCAATAATGTTCAGAGGTGATGGAGCGTAGTATACTCAGGTGATGATGACAACACTGAAATGTTCATTCAGCTCAGAATGCAGAGGTTAACACGGACAAAACAGCAAGCTCAACTGGATAGGAGATCTCTCTGAAACGTAAAACTGAAATAGCCCAATTCTTATGTGGAATTCTTTCTCTAGTTCTTATTACTTCTCTCTCTCATGTAGCACCCCTCATCTGAGAAGAATTTGTGGGAGAAATGCTACAGGATCCTGCTGGAGACTACAAAACTACTTGATTTCAGACTGCATCACATGATTGTGGGCACATCACATCATCCTGGGGCAATTTCCTTCTTAGCTCTTCAATAATTCACCTGCTGGAAGGAGTTTTATCATAATAAATCAAGCTTACAAGAAAGCATGCTAAATCTTCAGAGTACACGCAATTCCACTGCTTTACTCTGATCTCCTGAGCTTCTAAATCTGTCTTTCTCATTCCCTCTGAGCACAAGACCTCTGCTCCTACTTCTGTCCTGTTCTTTCCAGGTATTTCTGGAACAGCTAAACTTAAAAGCAAAAGTTTTTTAAAAATTGCACAGAACACTGAAAACAGAAGTCACAGTTTCACTGCACCAGTAAAGAATAAGTAGCATAGCATATATCAAAGACACGAAATGAGGAAAGGCAACTTCTGTTGATTACGTACATGTCCTTCAAATAACACATCACGTGGCAATAACTGTTACATGTCCGTATTTAAAAGGCTCATCAAGTGAAATTTCTGCATAGTGATTACACTCTACAGTTTGAGAAGCAAATATTGCAGTGTGCTAGTTTGAAGCTAGCTAGAATGTTTTGGTGAGAAGAACTAGATTACAGGCTGTGAAAGGAAAACAAGGCTGATGTCTACTTCACTCATAGGCTTGCTGAGATGTATAAGAATAAAAGCAAAACATAGATAAGGGAGTCTCTCACTTGGGCTGCTGGCTGAGCTGCATCTTACTCTCTAACCTCACTCTCCATTTTGGACTAATCCACTTTGCTTCCTAACCCCCTGGCTAAACCTCCATTCTTCCTTGGGACTGGGGTAAGGCTGAGAGGGGTAGGGGGAAGGTGAAGGGTGGTTGGGAGCTCCTCCTGGGGACTCAGGTTTCTGGGAGGGCTGTTGTGTTTCTGTATTACCTTTTACCTTGTATATTTCTGTCTATAACTGTATATACTGTAAATATCTGCTTGTGTACTGAGCTAAGCTGTAAATAATAAGCTTCATTCAATTTCCAGGGCTGGCTGAGTCTAGTCTGGGTGATTTCCAAAGTGTAGGGGGGCAGGGAACACCCAAACCATCACAAACAGGCTATTAGACTTCATGCCTACTGCAAGATTATGTCCAAACCTACAGTTAATTTAAAAAATATGTATGTGTGTGTGTGCATTTTTTTTTTAAATCTTCCTTCAATTATATCTTAATTTCATGTAAAAATTCAAAATACACTCTGTGATGTTTTTCTTTTTATTTAGGTGTGTTTAAAAAAAATCACCTTAAAAAAATCATGCTTTCTGTGATGCACTTCACAGTGACTCCATACTAGTCACACAATCAGCTGCTGTCTCTCTGAGAAGTCAGTCATTTGGTAGAGTTTCACATGGTTTACCCAAAGTACATAAGAGTTTGGAGAAATGAGGTGTTTTTGTCTTCTGAACTGTTTAATAAAGAGTTTGAAGCATCTACCTTTTTTAATGTAAATCCTTATTAAGCAATTACCTTGAAACTTCTGGAAGTTCAGTTTTTGTAGTACTGTCTCAACCTGAAGCTGCAAAATTGCTTTCTCAAGAACGCTTCTCTCACGTGGAGACTTCTGAAGGGAAATTCTAACCATCCACATGTCTTACATGAAGCTCACTGGATACAAGTGGGACTGTTTGGGATAACAGCAGCCTATCTATATTAACCATTTTTTTCACACTAGGTAAATATTGTCTCAAAACCTCTCCTAGCTGAGGAGGTCTTTTGTTCTGTAGGATTAGTGCATTCGTTGTTCATATTTAAAGTGCTGCCTCAACTTAAGAAAACAAAGGATAAATATTGCCCTGCTTCAACAAGTAAGGTAATATTTAACCAATCTTTATTTCACAAATATTTTTTTTTACACACTCTTTCATGATCTGAAGTTTACAGGGCAGCTTTCTTTACAGATGACAAACATCCTTAACTAAGCTGTGCTTGGAAATCCCCAAGAAAATTCCAAAGCAAGGCAACCACTTCTAACTAAGAAGGTAACAAAAATCATTTAGTCTCTCCAAATGCTTCTCTGACTACCAAACTGAATTCTTTGCCACATGGTCACAACCAAAATACATACAAAGGAAGGAGGCACACCTCTAGGAAAAATTTCACATCTGAAAGCACAAACTTTTTATTGCTTTGATGTTCATGTTATGATATGTATGATAAACAAAGACTGACAGAACCATCAAACATTGCACTGAGTATAAAAATTCTGTCAAAAACCTTCTGCAGAGACACTAGTTCCTCGTTCAGTAACATGGGTATTCCAGTCAGACACAACTGCCAGACAGAGAGTCTGAATGCGTCACCTGCAGAGCTTCTACTGACTTCAGTAACAAATGAAGAGCAACAGGCTACTATTAAGATAGCTTTATTACTGCTTCAGGGGGGACAACATCAATCCCTAGATAGACTGCTACCTGTAGTGAATCCTATGCTTGCCTGGGCAAAAGACATACCACCTTAGGTAGTGTACGACACACATTTTAGTCATAAATAGGATGCTGAGCCCAAGCTGGACATTAACAGCACAGATCCATTCATTTATTACACTTCCCTGATTTCAATCCATTTCATTATCCTATTTGCAACCAAAATACTCCCAGCTCTTCATCCCAAACAGCAGATTATGTCACTTAATGACAATTAAATGTCCTCAAGGCCTTAAACAGGCTATTACCAAAACATATTTTCAAGTATTGGTACAAATCATTCCACACAGGCTTTGAAATTCATAATGAGTGAGCCTTCAACATGAAGGTCTGTATTGGGGTCATAGGTCTAGGTGTTAACCCCTTATACATCTTCCATAATAACTAATGATACTAAGCTTTTCTCTAACACAATCTGAATGTGTGAGAATTTTAAGATGACAAACAGTTTCTTACCCTTAATAACGATAGAGACACTGCTTTAAAACCCCAAACCTAAGGCAGGATAAAAAGGCAAACAGGACAACACTTAGCAAGCTTCACACTTAACCTATTTACACCTCAAAACTAGGTATATCAGCTCCAGTTACAAAAAAAGAATTGCAGTTCATTAAAAA